>BMAC01000216.1:258955-297484 GCA_014905375.1 Phtheirospermum japonicum
TTGTTGATATGGTTGCCATTTGTGTAGATAATTTATTAATGGGAGGTCTTATTTCCATGTGTATAACGCATTTGTTAGATTCATTTACTCTATTTTACACACACCGAGGTTGTGTTTTTCGAGTTTATTCATTTAATGCAAGTGTTTGTTGATTTTAGCCACGTTTTTTTTTTGTTGGTTTCAGTGAGAAAGGTAAAATGTGTGCTATGAAGGAGCTTAAATTATATTTGATGGTGCAAAGTCAAAGCAAAGTGCAAGGTTCTTCGGAAAAGTGAGTTTTTTTTGGACATTATATTTTTGAAGAGGCTTATAGTGTGCTAGATGTATTAGACCTACTTTTGTTGATGCTATTTCCAACTGTATTTTCCGCTCTTTTCTTTTATCTTTTTTAAAGCCAATTAGGACTTTTTCTAACCATTCAGTTTCTTACAGGAGATTGCACTATTAGGTACCTTAAAGCACCCCAACATTGTGCCGTATTACGGATCTGATATGGTCAGTCTTACTCCCAGCAGTTTTAATCCTTCTATAGTGATTTGTTAAATTTATTTTGTCTATGTGTGGACTTTGGCCTCATAAACTGTGACAGTTAATTCGCTATAGTAGTCTTTTTTTTTTTTTTTTTAATTAAATTTCTTTTACAAAGCCATAAGATCGGGAAAATATTATTAAACAATATTTGATTGGAATTACTACCGAAGAGGGGACCCGTCACGAGCGTTAAGTAGGCCCCCAATGGGAAACATCTTGCCGTCGGTTTAGATAATTCCGATGTGCTGCTGTGGGACGCTTCAGCTTGTCGTCTCGTACGTTCTATCCTCTTCGATTATAAATTGTATCTTGTTTGTTTCTCTTTTACAACACTTTTAAGGGGGTACTTTATAATTTTAAAAAGATAAGGGGTATTTTTTATAATTAGGCTAAACCTGATGGTAGCTTTTACACCTGCAAATTGTGAATTCTCATACTCCAATATATTTTTAGGGCTAATTACAAAATTACCCCTGCATATGACCAAATAAAAAAAAACTTTCAAATATTACAAAAACTACCCCTGGATTTATCATAGCATCTAACATCATTATGTTCTGCTTCTTACAGGTGAGGACTCTAAAGTGACGACACGAATCGAGGGTCGGTTCGCTCGGTTCAACTTCAAATACAACAATTATTTTCTCTTTTCAATTTAATTTCGTGTCTACACCTTGACAAACTTTTACCTTGAGTGCTGTCGTGTTCCTTCTCTGTAAGTTTTTATGCTTAGTTCATCACAGGCGAAAAAGAAAGAAGTTCCAATATTAGTTTCTCTCTGTATTTGGCCGAAAAGGATAATTATGTATTCTAGATTAATCTATACTTGATATCATGCTTTTAACGTACACATCTTTATGTAGAGAGATCTCCAGCGGGAACTCGAGCAAGTCGAATTTGGAGTCCGCCCATCGAGACGAGAATTGACTTGTTCGATCCAGCTCTCACACGGGACCCCGAAATATCGAAAGAATTGACTTTGTAAGTTAAATTAATTATTTTTTTTTAGTTGATGAGTTTTCTTTGTTATTTAATTCTTTTTACAAGTGTTTGTTGAAAAGACACAAATATCATAATTTGAAATGTAGGGCTTTTAGGATTGCATCATCAATAAAGGGGAATGGTAAAGGCATAACATTTTTTAGGGTGAAGGTAATATATATATATATATATTTATTTTAGATGTTTTATGTATTAATATAACTAATCTTTATTATTTACCCTTTTTTTTTCAAGTGTCGCAAGCAACCGGGACCTACCGAGTGTGGTTATTATGTGATGAGGTATATGTACGACATTGTCAACAATTTAATATTTTGTTTCATGTTTTTAATTTAAGGATTGGATATCGAATCAAGATCCTTACTCACCGTTGGAGTTCGATAATATTCGAAATGTGTTTGCAAGATACTTTATTGGCGTTTTTCTAAATTCTTAATTGTGAGCATTTGTCGAGTATATTGATGAGATTGAATTGTTATGGTGTGAGATGATATATTTAAATGATTTTTGTTCGATATTTATGACATTTGTTGTTTGTTTGGATAATTTGTGTTTGTTATGAATATTTTGGTTTGTTTGGTTTGTGTATTTGCTATGAAAAAAATGATTCGGAAGAATTATAATAAATTTATGGAATTTCAGATTTTGTGAAATTTTGGTGCAGAAAGCAGGGAAAAATAAATAAATAAATAAAAAATAAAAAGTGGCGGTTCTAACAAGAACCGCTGCCAAAGCTTTGTACTTTAAGTGACGCTTCGAAACTAGGAAGCGCCGCCCGGTCCTCCTATTATTGGTGACGCTTCATTGGAAGGAAGTGTCACCCGGCTTCGGTTATAAGCGGTGGTTCGGAATAAGAACCACCACCCGGTTTCGGTTTTAAGCGGCAGTTCTAGGATACAAACCGCCACTCCGTTCTGTTTTTGGCGTCGGTTTCAATCGATTTTCAATAGTTTTGGTGGCGCTTCGAACTAAGAACCTCCACCCGGCGCCTCTTTTAAGCAGCGGTTTGAACTGTAGCCCGGTTTTTTTTACTTTAAGCGTCGGTCGTATTAGAGGTGGTTCAGAACCGCCTCTAAAGGCTGTTTTGAACTGCCTCTAATCGACTTTTTTCCACTAGTGAACCTTAATCAAGGGAAAAAGAGTGTAACACGTATTTTACGTAAGTATGTTTCTGCCATCATAAAATCCTTCAGAGATTTGTACGAGTATTATTTAGATTAGTTGATACTCTTCAAATGTATTCACAATATTGCATACATACAACCAGACTCATTTTTTCATTTTATCAAAATACATGTCAAAATCTCTTCTACAGGTTTATATTAGTTGTTATCAGGCTACCTCATTAAAAATCTGTTTGGGAAAAACTCTCTTTGGGGAAAAAAGATACCTCAATTAAGGGGAAAAAAAGTACAGTATATCAACAACAATATAATTGTTTTGAGTCGTCGTATGCATCAATAATATATTTTGGAATCATTTTAGGAGTTTTGGTTTCATTTTTCATCATGCCCATATAATCTCATTGGAAGGGTGTAAATATATTTATCAACATTGATATTTTCCAATGAATTTTAATATACTCATTATCAGTAATTGTTCATAGTTCTACTCTTTTATAATGTGTCGACACTATTCATTTTTATTTAATTTCCCCATAACGATAACTTATCGAAATATCTCATTTTCAATCCTCTTTCAGGATTATACATTATGATTATGTCTACATAATCTTCTAAGGTATATGTCTCCTTTATCATTTATTCGATACATATATTTGGGGAGATAATACCACCATCGCTTCCGGCATTGTTTATGTATCGATTCTTCTTCAGTTGGTATATAATAATTCTTAACAATTTTTCTTGTATCTTTGAACTTCGTGTTCATATCTCGATTGTTAGAATATAATATTTACAGTTATTACCAACCATTTATTGTCCCCCTTATGCAAATAAAATTTTGAAAACCAAACTTATACAACTGGTATGACATATATTTTCTCAACATCTAATTTCAATGTGGGAGTTCATATATTATTTTTTCGATATAAGCAATTGATTGGAGGACTTTGAATGATTCGCTAAATTGATATCCCACTTGTATGCGCAAACCGATCATCCATTGATCTAATTAAACCATTGGGATACATATTACTAACTTTATTATTTGATTTCGAAAACCATACTCATATCGTGAGCACATTATCACATTCTGACTACGAGTCAAATATATATGTAACTATCTAGTGGATTCATAATATCCAATAGCTCACATGGAGGGGAGAGAGCCCATATATACCTCACCCCTATTCCTTCAAGATTTATCAAGGATTTTATTCCCATCATTAGCTAGCAATGATTTTCATTAATCGAGAGAAATTATTGAAGAATTATTCTGATTCTTCATTCGAAATAACAATTTCAACAATTCTATAACCGAAATGACATGGTTATGCAATTTGATATTATTGAACTTCAGGTTCAGCAAAATCTAAATTAGTTACAACAATTTTGTTGCACTTGACATGATGTATTTATCTTGTCACAGAGACATCTTACCGACATATCAATTTATTTGGTGCAATTATTAAACACCACTATTCACACTCATCATTAAAACAAGTCATTGTGTTTTATATGCCTCGTGGTACTGTTCAAACACGACGGTGTATCTCATACGCTTCATGTCATTCTATAAATTTGTTAGAATAATCACAAAATTCACAATAACAAAATCCTTAATCTCTTAATGGATTCAGTGCTCTTGAATATTCGTAAATAATATCCATCTCTTATAGTGAATATTGTAAAAAGAATTTTAAAACTCGAACTGAAAGATTAAGGGTGTTGATGATTAATGGCATCTGGAAATATATTCGATGGTTGGTCGAGGCACAAGTTCGACTTTCTGGTGAAGTTTCAAATTCATTCAAGTACATGCCAGGTATGGGTAGAAGCGGTTTTGTTGAGAAACGAAGAGCAAAGAGATTATGTGGATGTTATAATTATGCTCGATGGACTTGTGATACACGATGTAAATATGTGGGGTTTGTATCTAAAAATCGAAAAGATAAAATAGCATTTATTGAGTATGGATAGAGTAAGGAGTTTTTGGATCATGATATCCAACAAATTCTTGAGACATGTCCTGGTGGTTTTGTGCATCGTGAACTTATTGCTTTGTGGACTCAATAGGGATGAACGAGAATGATATATAGTCTCGAAAAACTTATTACTTTGTGGACTCGATATACTTTATGAAGGAACGAATAAAAATATTTCTTGGACAAAAAATATCTTACTTGATTGCCAAAAAAAAAAAAAAAATTTACTTTATGTACAAATGTTGTGATATATTTATTACTCAACAAACACAATTTTGTTTTATTTTTTTTGTAATCTTACTTGATAGTAAAATATTATTATGTATATCTTAATTAATTAAATAATAGAGAATTTTTTTACTTGATAGTAAAAACTTCTTAATTGATTGCAAGAATTTCTTATTTAATATTCAAAGAAATTTTACTTACAGTGAAATTTTCTTTTTTATGTCGCACGGTAAGAAATTGTATTACTTTGTCTCAAAAAGTAAAAAAATCTCTTACTTTATGTTTTTTAAAATTTTGGGCCAAAAAAAAAAAACCGCCATGGAATTTTTCTAGCAGGCGGTCTCTAGAAGAGTTTGGCGGCGGTGGTGGTGATTATATTATTATATTATTATATTAGTGTTATTATTTAATATGGGATAATCTTGTAATTGCAAATTGATTGAACTAACAAATAAGTAATTATTTCGATGACTGACAAACCATAATGTTTTTTTTTGAAGTATTTGGCAATTGCCCCTAAATTAAATATGGTTTTTTGAAAAATATATTTAATTTTAAAAATATAAGTAAACTGTCTAATTAATAAAATCGCTAGGTTTCGCCTAAACTTGTCTAGGCTTGAGGCTTCATTGAAACGCCTCGCCTTGCGAAAGGCTTGAAAATGCTTGGAAATAACAGTTAACTTAGAGTTGACCGTCTCGTATGTATGTAACACGTATTTTTTTGTCGTGTCTTAACTATATTTATATTTTATTTCTTATTTTCTTTAAACCCAAATATTTTAATATATTCATTTTGAATTTAGTCGTGCGAGATTTACGAAATTAATAACATTAAGTGATATCTTAATTTTAAATATTTTAAAAACTATTTTTTGTTAAGAAATTTAAATATATTGCAAAAAGTCTTTACACGTTGTATTATTTTATATACTTGTTAATAAGAAAAATAATTAAAATAATATAAAAAATGAAAACGTCTTTTGCCGACTAGGTTTCACCTAGGCACGCATAGACTTTTAAGGTTTGAGGCTCGACCTCGCCGACTTGACACGCCTCACACCTTTTGAAACCTTGCTTTTAAGTAATTAACTATCTTAATTTACCACTTCTTTTCCATTTTTATTTTTACAAATATGACTTTTTACATGAAAAAGTATATCTCGATGTCGATGAACGGTCTGTCAGTAGACTTCAAAAAAGAAAAAGAAAAAAAAGAACATTCTTCAAAATGATGACTATTTTGAAAAGTATAACTTTTTCTCTGAAAATATGGTTTCTTCGCTTATAATAGACATTCTATATCCAATGTTGACAATAAGTACTCATAGGTACTCTTAGGCTGGGTTTGCAAAATTGGATGGTATTGAATAACGGATATCCCAGTGAATCATGCGTTTGAATATGGTGATACAAGCCCAGGATTTTAATCCCAGCTCGGATGTTATCACTCATATTTGTGATAAACCCATCTCACCTGGAACCTCGAATATTTTAATCCCGCTCTGGCCATCAAACAAAATTACACACGTACTCCATGAAGAGGAAATTATCACAAATAGTCCTCCAAGTGGAGGTCCATTTGTCAATTAGTCTTACATCCAATTTTAAGTTAAATAGTGTCTACTTTTTGCCAAATAGCCCAAAATTGTAATATAAATATACCACAATACCCTTACTATTAAAAAAACTAATAATAATAATAATAGTAATAATAATAATAATAATGTTGATGATAATATTTAATTGGGGCAGAAGGTGGCTGCCGCCGGCCACCCGAAAAAATTTTCGGCCGCCGGAATTTTTTTCCCAATCATCTGAAAATATTTTCTGGCCACCGAGAAAATTTTCGACTGTTGGAATTTATTTTCGGCGTATTTTTTTTTCACCTAGAAAATTTCTTATTATATATCTGAATTTTTTACTACATGTATGAAGTCAGTGTAGGCAGTTTTATTTTCCAACCCAGATAATTGCTTACTATATGTCCAAATATTTCTTACTTAATGTCCCCAAATATTTCCGGTCACCATAAACATCTCTTACTATATGTCCAAATTTCTTACTATATGTACAAAAATAATTCCGATAATCGAAAATATTGCTTACTATATGTTTGAATTTCTTACTATATTTCTTAATAATAAATCTTACTTTTTTTTTGTTAAAACTGTTTTTTTTTTCCCCACTTTTCCATTTCCTCATGACATAAACATACAAACAGCAACAACTTTAAAATTTAAACTCAACATCACAATATAACTAAAACCTGAATAAGACTTTCCACCAACACTAAAAATCAAAAATCATTATCTAATTTAAACACGTGATCTGCCCCATTCCCATTCAAGTTAGACATAACTGATGCCTTCTGATATTCCCCAACTCTTTTCTCAAAGAAATCAGTCTTCCCCTACAAACTTATCAACTACATCCAATCAAATGGGCTCGCCACATCATATAACTTCCCATACCCTAATGCATTCAGCAATCTATCCGCCACAAACTTTATATACTGACTCATCAACTCCCTATTCATCCCCAATAACGCGCACGGCAGCGCGTCACGTACAAACTCCTATTCGATCTCCACAGCATCAACAACAATCCCCTTCACTTTCTCCTCACTCAGCTTCATCTTCAACCCAGGCATCAACCCACGCTTCTTCAGCCAGAATATCGCTCTGAAGCTTCCAGAGAAGAATATGCCCTCTAAGCATGCGAAGGCGATTATTCACTCAGTGAACATTTCCGAGCTGTTGATCCAGCGTAGGGCCCACTTGGCCTTTCTCTCCACGCAGGGGACGGTCTCGATCATGCGGAAGAGCATATTCCTCTCGTCGGAATATTTCTATATATGATTCGAGCAGGAGGTTGTACATCCCGGAGTGGATGTTCCCGATGGCGATCTGGAATCCGTAAAATGCGTGCGCCTCCGAGATCTGGATTATTAAAGAAATACATAAAAAAAAATATAATGAATCCGGGCATATTTTAGAAATACATAAAAAATTATAATAAATCCAAGAGTGAATTATTAATATCTAAGAAGTTTGACTGGCACAAAATCCAACAAACAAAGTATGATACAAAATAATAGAGTCCACGACTTTGTAATTATACCTTAAATAATAACAACCCATCATGCCACGATTTTTGACTCTTACACGAATAATAGAGTCCACTCGATTTTCATAAAAACAAATATTCATCGACTACAATCCAAACCATCAAGCCACAATTTTAACACGTCGCATTAACATCCATCAATCATCTGATTTGACCAAAAATCTACCAACATATTTATTGATCACCAAGATTACTTGATAACTAAAAACAGAAAGCTTATTTATGTATATATCACAGTTTATTTTYCTTCTATCCTTCCCACTACACACTGAAAAAGAAAAATGGCTTTCAAAAGGACAGCCAAGTCACGGAGAAGCAAAATTAAAAAAGGAAAACCTCACAACAGTATAATTTGATAAAATTACAGCTGCGCCTCCCCTTGAAATGAAGGGAAAATAAAATAATCTAATGCCATGTCATCATCTCAAGCTATTACTTAAAAAAAAGGTAGAATCAATAGATAACTCATATAGTGCATCGCATCATTATAAGCACTCAATCAAGGTGGTCGAAGTTTCATTTCCCTTGCAAATGGCCCCCTGAGGTACCAAGTTATTTTTTCGATTATTTTTCTCCAATGACTAATGGCCAAGCTTGCGCTTCTTAACCATATGCATCTGTTCTCTTCTTTCCTCTTCTTCAATCAAGCACTACATTACAATACCACCTAAGTTAGTCGTAAGAGTCCCTATCTACTCCGTGAATGTCGTGCATGGATATTTCCTTCCCGACCCATGCCTTGTGATACTTAAGAGTTAAACCGTAGTCTCTATGGAGGTCTTTTAAGATCGTGCATGGCCTGTAACATGGCTCATCTCTTAATTTTTCTCTAATTATAGTTGAACCCAAGTGGAATATGCTCTCGGATGCCCCCTACTTAGAATATTGGACTCACCACAAGTGTGGGTGAAATTATAATTTCGAATGGCAAATGAGTTATCCGCTTTATATCTTGATGCATATATTCGCCATTCATAATTTTCATTCGTACATAAAACTTTAACCTTTACACTACCATTCTTCTTGTACTTAAAAAAACGTAACGTACCAATGGCATAATTTTTAACATGGTTTTTGAAATCAGGAGCATCATTGAAAGTTTTCCCCTCCTCGCGGATGCAACGAAGCCAAGAATCATGAGAGTTGGTTTGCGATATCATTTGAGATTCATGTAGAACAACCTCCCTACATTCATCATAAATTATAATAATGTATCAAAGTATAACAAACTACCTAATACATTTTAAGCAGAATAAATACTACTTGATGCATATTCCAAATTACGCAATTATAAATTCAAAATGAAAATGGGAAATGATACTTGATGCATACTCCAAATTACACAATTAAAATTTCAAAATGAAAACGAAAAAACAGAGATAACCGCATGAAAAATGTCAATACAAGCAATAGGAGACGTTAAAATGAATATATAACAGTCATTTATGCAACTGACCTATTTGTGTAATTTCAAGAGCTAGGGACTCTAATAAAGACAGATAAAAAAATGACAAAAAGTACATCTAAAACTCAAACTACGATGTAGAACTAATTATAGAATAGTCAATCCTTAACGATTTAAACATTAAATTAAAGTTTAATATTACCTCAAGAGTAATAACAATTATACAATAGAATGTAGTATGTATGACTTGCCTACATGTAGAGATGTTTTGAGATCTACATCCGTTTCGTTGTTCTTTTCGAATTACAATTATACAATGGTTTGCTTCCAACAAATAAAATGTGCAATCGGATTATGTTTGCGACATCATCACCATCGATCAGAGTCACTTCCAAATTGTTGTGAGGGGCAGCGTATGTTAACATAAAAAAACAGGGGATTTACTTCAGGCCATATTTTAGAAATATTGTCGAATATAGCTGCTAAACTCATTTCGTTGTATAAAGGAATGATATACAATTGGTCACCATAAGATAAACTTAGGTCGGCTCGAATATCTTCCATTGTTGCATAAGATTTTCCAGTTAAAGGTATCTAATAAAATAACTAGTTAAAACCAATCAAAACAACAACTTCAATAATATTGTACATTATTTAAAAAAAAAAGTTTGAAACTTAATAGCAAAACTAAAACACATAGATCAAGAAGTTTAGACCAGAAAAACTCATAAATAAAAAACTTACACATAAAATATGAGGGACGTTGATGGTGATTGTCAATATTGAAAGAGTTTTTCGTAACTGTTGAAACCAAAAGAAAACAAGAAACTCTTTTTTTAGCCGGCGTTTCGAAGCACTGAAGATTTTATTTTTTTTATCAACGAAAGATTAATAGCCTCCATTCTTCAAGCCCTAACCCATTTGATCTCTTTTGGGTTTACGTAGGATTGAAGAGATAAATTAATGTTGGCTTAAGAAGAGGGATTTTGGAGACAAATTAATGTGTGAGGTGGAGTGATGTGAGGGTAGTTTAGTTTATTCAAATTGTTGGGAGTGAACTTTAACTTTTCTTTTTTGAAACCGGGAGTGCAAACTTTAAACTTTTGCATAGGGACTGATCCAAAAAATGAAAATACCTTTAAGAATTTATCTCCAAAATCCCCAAATAAAAATAATACTAAACTCAAATAAGATTTGAGATTTAATATCAAATATAAGTTTAAATAAATAAAAAGGTTTAATAGCTAATCTTGAACTTGTAAAATAATAAAATAAAACAGAATACATAGTTTAACATGACCTAAATAAAATAAGACAATGGCCACTTTAAAAAAATTATATTAGGTCTTCTTTTGAAAAACGAGAATGGCTAAAAGAATATATAATTTAAAATCAAAGAGCATTTYTAAGACTCATAAAAGTAATATATAAATAAAATAAACTCAAGACTCGACATGAAATATGATGAGAAGTTWTAAAAAAATATCATGGACTATAATAAAATRAAATTGTTGGGTTATGATTATGATTTCATTGCATTACCACTTTCTTGTGCTCATAAAGCAGTAAAGCCAACTTAAAAAGATAAGCATTGTTTTTCCACCAAGTTGAAAGGCATGAAATAGTAAATTCTGCTTTTCCACCAAGTAGAATGACATAAATATTAGATTTCTTTATGCCTTTTGACAAAGGGATACAAGAAATAGTGGAAGACCTTGTGATGTTTAAGTGATAACTTTAGTGACAATTCTTCCGTTCTTCTGCTTAATCCTTTGATAGTCCCATATTAAGATTTTTTATTTTTATTTTTTTTTTGTTTATCAGAGGTAAATGGCGGGGCAGTTAATAAGAGAGTGGACCGCAATTCAGTAGTTTCCAACAGCCACTCAGGAGAAATTAGTTAACGCATAAATTTGGACTTTGTGGTAAATTTTGCATATGTCACTTTGTGATTGTTTGCGTGTTTATGTGGTTTTTTGTGTTTACGAAATTGAATTTGTTTGATTTTTTAATTTATCAATATCTTTTTTATGTATGTGTGATTTGAACAAATTGATTCATGACTTTTTAAGATTTAAATATGTGATTTCAGATCTTTATTATTTGATTGTGTTTCTTTTTTCTTTTTCTTTTTTTTTTACCATTTGGATCTTACTTTAGATCTAAATCATGGTCGATGCTATTTTTTTATGATTTAAGGCTTAATGTATTTTGTCCATATTCATGATATTTTGCTTAGTTATTTGTGATTTTTTACTTTTTTCACATCAAATCTTGAGGATTTCGTAAATAAATATTTGCTCATACGAGGTATTTTTGCATCAAATGTGCAATTTTACATAATTTATGTTGGAAATAAAAGTTTTTTCAAATATTGTCTATTTTTTAAAGGCTATTATTAAAAACAATCTCTTATTTGATTCATTTTTTCTCATATATATATGATAATATGGTCCATATCCATTGAGATATGAGTTTTTACAACAATTGTGATTCTTTTTTTTTTTTACTGGAGATGATATTAAATTTCATAGTCAAGAATTTGTGTATGATTTTCCTAATAACAATTTGGTTTGTGGTTTTATTTCTTCTCCCGGTAGTACATTATCTTTTAAGGTCTAATTTGATATTTTAGTACTAAATCTATTGTGTTTTTAAGTTTTTTTTTTCAAATCTACGCATTGTGATATTAAGGTTATTTAGTACTAATACTATATTAAAGTTATTTTTAAGGGTTGATTTGTTTTTAAATATATGCATTTGAGATTCATTTTTTTTTTCAGATTTGTAGTGATTTGTTACCAATTGTATACCCAAAAAGTATGATTTTGTGTCTTTGATGTTGATTCGGCTGAGAATGTTTTGTTATTAAGCTTTTTCCTCTTTACTGAATTATTGGATGTTTCCCAGTGATATCTTGCTAGGGTGTTGTCCGTATTTCTCAAAATTATTTTACTTTCATCCAGTTATGTACAAGACTCTAAACTCTCACCTGCTGGTGTTGCATTTGTTTTGTTTCTTTGTTTCTTGGTCTGTGATTTGCACGAGAGATCAGATTCATTTGTTGTTGGGATTTTCTTTTTGTATACCTTTGTTTGACGCCCAATATATGAATTGCTTCATTGTACAATGTTCTTTTAGAGAAAATATTTGCCGCTTGATATTTAGTTGGTAGAATGATGTCCCTTGCGTTTTTTGTTTTTTTTTTTTTAAGGATATGAATGCGAAAACATTTTGACTCTTAGCCAGTAATTTATGTTTTATGGGCTGTCTTATTATCACATGCATGTTTTTTTTTAATTGTTCCTCTTTCTTGAGATGGATGTTTACATATATTTGACAAACTCGACAACCTATTTAAACGACACCAACTATTAACATGTAACTATATGTGAACTTTATGCTTATTAGCTGGCCTAGAAATCCCTTAGCCTTTTTTAAAATTTATTTTTTATAAGTCATGTTCTTGTTTGTAAATTATTGACATATTACGTTTTTACTGGCCAGTGCAAAAATTGCCCGACAAGAGGATGAACAACTCCGCTTGATTGAAGAAGAGGAAAGAAGATAACGGATGCATATGGTTAAGAAGCGCAAGCTTGGCCATTAGTCAGTGGAGAAAAATAATCGAAAAAATAACTTGGTACCTCAGGGGGGCCATTTGCAGGGGAAATGAAACTTCGACCACCTTGATTGAGTGCTTATGATGATGCGATGCACTATAGGAGTTATCTCTTGATTCTGCCTTTTTTTTAAGTAATAGCTTGAGATGATGACATGGCATTAGATTATTTTATTTTCCCTTCATTTCAAGGGGAGGCGGAGCTGTAATTTTATCAAATTATACTGTTGTGAGGTTTTCCTTTTTTAATTTTGCTTCTCCGTGACTTGGCTGTCCTTTTGAAAGCCATTTTTCTTTTTCAGTGTGTAGTGGGAAGGATAGAAGAAAAATAAACTGTGATATATACATAAATAAGCTTTCTTTTTTTAGTTATCAAGTAATCTTGGTGATCAATAAATATGTTGGTAGATTTTTGGTCAAATCAGATGATTGATGGATGTTAATGCGACGTGTTAAAATTGTGGCTTGATGGTTTGGATTGTAGTCGATGAATATTTATTTTTATGAAAATCGAGTGGACTCTATTATTCGTGTAAGAGTCAAAAATCGTGGCATGATGGGTTGTTATTATTTAAGGTATAATTACAAAGTCGTGGACTCTATTATTTTGTATCATACTTTGTTTGTTGGATTTTGTGCCAATCAAACTTCTTAGATATTAATAATTCACTCTTGGATTTATTATAATTTTTTATGTATTTCTAAAATATGCCCGAATTCATTATAATTTTTTTTATGTATTTCTTTAATAATCCAGATCTCGGAGGCGCACGCATTTTACGGATTCCAGATCGCCATCGAGAACATCCACTCCGGGATGTACAACCTCCTGCTCGAATCATATATAGAAATATTCCGACGAGAGGAATATGCTCTTTCCGCATGATCGAGACCGTCCCCTGCGTGGAGAGAAAGGCCAAGTGGGCCCTACGCTGGATCAACAGCTCGAAAATGTTCACTGAGTGAATAATCGCCTTCGCATGCTTAGAGGGCATATTCTTCTCTGGAAGCTTCAGAGCGATATTCTGGCTGAAGAAGCGTGGGTTGATGCCTGGGTTGAAGATGAAGCTGAGTGAGGAGAAAGTGAAGGGGATTGTTGTTGATGCTGTGGAGATCGAACAGGAGTTTGTGCGTGACGCGCTGCCGTGCGCGTTATTGGGGATGAATGGGGAGTTGATGAGTCAGTATATAAAGTTTGTGGCAGATAGATTGCTGAATGCATTAGGGTATGGGAAGTTATATGATGTGGCGAGCCCATTTGATTGGATGGAGTTGATAAGTTTGTAGGGGAAGACTAATTTCTTTGAGAAAAGAGTTGGGGAATATCAGAAGGCATCAGTTATGTCTAACTTGAATGGGAATGGGACAGATCACGTGTTTAAATTAGATAAAGATTTTTGATTTTTAGTGTTGGTGGAAAGTCTTATTCAGGTTTTAGTTATATTGTGATGTTGAGTTTAAAATTTAAAGTTGTTGCTGTTTGTATGTTTATTTCATGAGGAAATGGAAAAGTGGGGAAAAAAAACAGTTTTAACAAAAAAAAAAAAGTAAGATTTATTATTAAGAAATATAGTAAGAAATTCAAACATATAGTAAGCAATATTTTCGATTATCGAAATTATTTTTGTACATATAGTAAGAAATCTGGACATATAGTAAGAGATGTTTACGGTGACCGAAAATATTTGGGGACATTAAGTAAGAAATATTTGGACATATAGTAAGCAATTATTTGGGTTGGAAAATAAAACTGCCTACACTGACTTCATATATGTAGTAAAAAATTCAGACATATAATAAGAAATTTTCTAGGTGAAAAAAAATACGCCGAAAATAAATTCCAACAGTCGAAAATTTTCTCGGTGGCGAAAATATTTTCAGATGATTGGGAAAAAAATCGGTGACAGGAAAAAAATTTCCGGCGGCCGAAAATTTTTTCGGGTGGCCGGCGGCAGCCACCTTCTGCCCCGATTAAATATTATCATCAACATTATTATTATTATTATTATTATTATTATTATTATTATTATTATTATTATTATTATTACTATTATTATTATTATTAGTTTTTTTAATAGTAAGGGTATTGTGATATATTTATATTACAATTTTGGGCTATTTGGCAAAAAGTAGACACTATTTAATTTAAAATTGGATGTAAGGCTAATTGACAAATGGAACTCCACTTGGAAGACTATTGATAATTTCCCCTTAACTTTATTATATTGACTTATTATTATAAATACCTCCAACCAGAAAAAACCTTAGAAACCATTGCATCACAGAGCTTAAAAAATCATCCATGGCCAACTCTCCAACTCACATGTTTCTCTGCCATCATATTCCCCTTTAATATCACTTCCGATTGAGCTACAAATCAATTCTTCGTGTCCTGGTAGAGAGAGAGAGAGAGAGAGAGATCAGATTAACGACTCAGTAAAGAAAGATGATGGAGTCTAGGGTTCCGATGCAACACTTGCGGTGAGGATTTGGGGTTAGGCTCTAACGGCGAAGTGTTTGTGGCATGTCACGAGTGCAATTACCCGATTTGCTAACACTACATTGATTATGAGATTAAGAAAAGGCGTAATTCGTGCAGCTGCCCGATGAAAGAGGTGGCGTTCCAACCAACTCTTTTGGGTTTCCGACCAAGAGGTGGCGTTCCTGTTCTAGACAAGGGCAACTAATCTGGAGATATGGTGCAGCCGCCCGATGAAAGAGAGATTTATTTATAAATTTGTTGGGGTTAATTTAATTTTGCATTTGTTGGGAATAATGACAATAATAATTGTGAGTATCAACAGGCGGTTCCGATGTCTATTTTGGGAGGCATTCGTGATGTTTAGGGTCACTATCCACATCAAAGCTTGAAGACCTTACTGCAGGCCCTAGATCTCGGTTAAATTACTCAATTTATGAAATTAGATTTTTGGAATTGTTTAGATGCATGTTATAGGCTTGAATAATAATATTCATAATTTATTCCAAGGAGATGAAGTGACCTTTGGATATTACTCTATGTTGGTAAAATAAGATAATTGAAATGAGTCGTTTTACAGGTTTACGAGGCCCTTGAGCATCGAGTGGTTGTTGCAGAAGTTGCTCAAAGATTGAAGCTTCCTCTCATATCCGTGAAATTCACAAGGAAAGAAACTAAAATAGGGAGTATCTTGTCGAGGAGCTCACTTGTTAGTTCACTATGAGCTCGAGCAAAATTCAACTAATTATACAAAATTCCCTACTCCGACAATTACTCACTTACAACAATTAGTTTCTACTTTTTGTCTTTCTTGTTTTAAGCCAGTGGAGATAAGTATTTCGTATTTTAAGATAAGGATCTTAGGTTACCCATAGAGTATGATGCCGAGGCGTTGTAGAAGACCATGAGTTTTATTGGTGAAAATGGGCGATGATTATTTCCAGAAAGCCATGTTTGATGTTGTGATGAAGAGGGCTCGTAGGCAATGGGAAGGAGGTTTTGGATTCGTAGGCAAATGATGTTGCGGCCTGTGAGAGTATTTTGCTGAAGAGTTGTTTGTAACCTCGCAGATTGATCGTCTGGTGGTTCTAATTGGTGAGTTGTATTTGACAAGGGTATTATTGTAATGCAGTGTTTAATCCCACTTAATTACATGAAACAAACAAAGATTTTTAATCATAATCACAACCTACCAGAAATGCAATCACATAAAACAAACCATTGGATATATTCATCCCACGGTGCTATCCCGAGGGAAATGATAAATCTATATTATCCCATCCAACTGTGCAAACACAACCTTACAGTCTTAGATACCTGTTAATCTTTACCACGTGTTGGATTTAAATCATGAACTCTAAAAAAGATTACACATGAGTCAAAGAAATAGAGCAAAAACAATAACATGGCTTCTAACGTTTTCCAATTTTGCAAAATCAAGGATTAAAGGCATCAATCTTAGGAAAAGCATAAACATAGTTATTTAAAAAATGCAGAGATGCTTACAATACCGATTAATCACTCTATTCGAAAGGAATTGGAACACCTTGTTTCTTGTTCACGATCGTCATTGCTAAATACCGATTGCCCATCCCAATAGGAGCCTGCTCATCGGGACCCTCCCAAAACGGGGCTTTGCCATCACCCACCAATCGCCAATATCCCGTTCTTAAAGATTCAGCTTGTTCTTCATCACAATTCTGTAACAGAGCTTCGACCCGAAAATTAATTCCAAGAGAACCAAGAAACTGAGATTGAGTCATTGGACCGTGAACAGACACATCTGAAGCAAAAGGAAAAAAAAAACATTTTAGGCCAAAAAAAAAAAAAAAGATTAATTAAGTAATTGTTCTATTGATTTGACTTTTATTCTAATAAAAGTCTTATTGCAACTTATCCACAAACACTGACTTTTAGTTTATTCAGCTTTCAACTCATTAATAACTTCTGGTTTTAACTAATTTTCAATTCTGCTACTAAATACAATCATCACTTCACAAAGGACTTATGGAGAGAGTTTATTTTAAGAATGAATGGATTATATGTCAATCTTAGGAGAAGAAACAAATTTTGTCCTATTTTCCTTTTCTCTTTTTCACTGAATTACCATCACTGCTACATGAACATAACATAAACGCACATAATTACTAACAAACCTGAAACTTCTTCAGCAGAATGCCTAATCGCATCAAAATCGACATATGCGCTAAGATCAGCAGAACCCGGATCATCCAGTATGTCGACAAACTTATGCTTTCGAATTGCCTGTCAATGAATTAAAATCAGGCTACTTTTCCAAATCCATGCCCATGGTGCAGGAAAGGGGAAAATAATAATAATAATAATTATTATTATTATTATTATTATTATAGATATAATATTATTATTATTAAAGAAAAAAAACTCCAATTATCTTTCAATTGGGTAATTGTAATTTAAGATATTTTTTTTTTAATTAGCCTAAATTGTATCTGATACTTCTAAAGAGATATAGGAGTATTTCTCACTAGATTTTTTGGTCGTTTCAAACATTAAGTGGGTAAAGCAAAATTATCAAACTATTCCTAGTTAACTCATAAATTATTTATTCATGTGTAAAATTGTAAGCTTTAGCAAAACCTAACCTGTAGACTGTCTGCGACTATTCCATTGAGGCCATAATCGATTATGAGAGCTCCGCCACCATCTACGCTTACTCTATTGGCGATTTCTTGAGTTAAATCGATTGCTTTCGGGCAAACTTCAATATGACTAACCCTAGAAATTTCTTCATTTCCGGCCCATTTGCAGCGTTGCATGAGATATAGAGTTGCTGGTGTGGGCTGTGGAGATAAAACAAAACGAAACCTACCCAATGAATTTAAAAGGAAAATATCAATTTACCATTAAATTAATTTAGAATCCTAGCAAAAAAATAATTTTTTAAATATGGCACATAGAATTCAAAAGCTTACGACGAGTCCTCAGCGATGTCAACCATCTTCTCACTCCAACCGCGAGAAGCTTTCTGCAAGAAAATCGTGAATAGGTAATAAGCTTACTTAAATACTAACTTTGTTATAATTATTTTACAATTCAACCACAGGGAATTCATAGTTTAAGAATATTGAGGGAGCAAAGACTAAAACATCATAAAAATTTATGCTCTTCAAACCCAAAAGGAGATTTTGTCATTTCATATTGTAATAAAGCAGATTAATTACATGACTTAATTGCAAAACTGGACCCGTAACTATGAGGGTCCAGAAACGTTGATCCTCTAAGTATGCAAGGTAGCAATTTTGATCCGTAAGTTTTGAGATTTTGACATTTTGGTACTGTAACTTTCAATTCGGTGCAACTTTGGTCCTATAAGTTCTAAGTTGGTGCAATTATGGTCCTAAACGACTACTTCAATATTTTATTCATTCCCAAAGTCCAAAAATGCATAAAAAAGTTACATGACTAATTGCAATTTTAACTAAGGGAGAAATCGTCAACAAACGAAATTACCACATAAAGAAGTTAAAGGACTAAAACTGACAACCCCAAAAGTTAAGGGACTAAAATTGCAATTTAGCCTAATAAAACGAATTCATAGAAGATAACACCAAAACAATAATTACATCCAACGGTTAGACAAACCTGAAATTGGTGCACTGGCAAAGCATCATAGAACTCATGTGCAATGATGATTGTAGGTACTGAAAAAACATACATCACAATTATTCGGTAAAACAAATCTCAGAAGATGAAAAAAAACGTTTGCACCTAAAAAACACTCACATGCACAAAACACCAGGAAATCACATCTTGCATGTGTAATATACTATTATGTCACGTGTCATCGTATTATGGGCTTCGATGGTTATTGATCGTCAACCATATATATAAGAATTAGAATGTGACCATATGCATGGTGACATTCTACAACGACCATTCTACATTATTAAGAAACAAAGTATGAAGCTTACAAACATATGTTCCTTACATCCAGTTGGAACCTGTTCGAGAGTCGCATGCCATGATATGTGGGTCCCAGCTAACGTGCTAAAACATCTTTTCTCTGCAGTTCCATCTTCAGTTGTGCACTTCAAGTTTTGATACTGAAGCTTCTGTAACGCCGGGCTACACTCAACCATGTGTATTTCCAAAGATTCTGTGAAGTTCTTGAATTTCGACGCACCCTACAAATAGTGTTTAAACAGTTAAAACTTGAATTACCAAATTACACTTATAAATTACACACATCAGTTACATTTATGCTAAAGTGATGAATATGCAAAATTGGCTATTGAAGCCATACACGGAGAAGATCAGCCAAAAGAGTGCCTCTGCCTGGTCCAAGCTCAACCAAATTAACTCGTTTTGGTTGTCCCATTTGCTCCCAGAGGCACATAGCCCAAACTCCAACCATCTAATCCAATATACAATACATTAATCAACAGATATACATATTAATATTGATGACCACCTAATTAAAAGACTTAGAAACATTTGTATAATATTTCTATCACGGCCAAGTAGAGGCCACATTCTTTTTTCTTTTCTTTTTTCCCAAGGCCTATAACAGAACAGTTGCTCTTGGATTGAATAAAAACATCTTAGACTAGTTTCGATTTTCACCTAATTTAAAATACGTAAAAAAGAAAAGATATATTATATACCTCTCCAAACATCTGGCTCACTTCCGGGGAGGTAATGAAATCACCCCCGGCTCCAAAGACGTCCCGATTCATATAGAAACCAGCTTTCGGATTCGTTAAGACCTCTTGCATGTACTCAGCGACTGTAATCGGACCCCCTCTGAACTGATAACACCAAACAATTCCCAAATTTTCAATTAATCAGAATAAGAAGCCAATATATAAAAGTGATAGCAACTCAAAAACATATGACGTGCCTTGATTATGTTCTTGAGGTGCTTGACAAGCTCAGATTCAGCAGACGGTTCGTGCGAATGCTCTGCACATAAGCAAGCACAAATTTACCCCTGTCACAATTTGAATTAAACCAAAAAAAAAAAAAAAGAAAATAACGTGATTAAGTGTTTGGGGTGAAGAATGTACCGGCAGGATGGTACAAGGCGGAGCGATCGACGGAGATAGCGGCGGAGAGTGGTGGCGGAGGTGTGTCGTCCGAGTGTTCGACGAAATGCTCGTTCGGAGTTAGAGGGGATGAGGAGGAAGAAGACGAAGAGCATTGACGCAGGATTGAAATTGATAGTGAAGAAGAAGACGAGAAACGAAAGCGGGTGGAGGCTTGGAGCAGCGCCTTTCTCAGCATTTTTTATGTAAACTCTGTCACTATGTGAAGAAGCCTGGGAGCCTGGGAGTAGAGAGAGGAACAAGAGAACAGTCTAGCCAATGGATCTCCGTTTGCACATATATATGTTTCTATTTATATCATGTGAGTATTTATTTTTTTTATTACATATACTTACATATCCCAGCCTAATTTCTTTTAATTAAAGGATAACTGAATTAA
The DNA here is from genome assembly GCA_014905375.1 of Phtheirospermum japonicum. NCBI lineage: Eukaryota > Viridiplantae > Streptophyta > Magnoliopsida > Lamiales > Orobanchaceae > Phtheirospermum > Phtheirospermum japonicum. Next base: position 279,923 of record BMAC01000216.1, read on the forward strand.
TTTTGTTATTTTGGTATATTAATTGACTTAGACCAATAAATCCAATTTGTTGAATTTGAAATTCCTTATATTTTGTTCTTAAGTGACTATCTCCAACATCTTCCCTATAATAACTTTTTGACTATTTTAGGAAGACAAATTTTAATATAACTCCAACAGGCTCTCTACAAGAACTCTCATTTTTATTACTTGAGCTCTCTAAATGTAGTGAGCAAACTTTGTCTCCCTATTATTTTCTTTTTACCTTTATTTAAAGAGAAGTTTTGTTGAATTATAGTTATTTTGACACTTCGTCTCCTAAATTTTTTTTTTGTGCAAATTACCTCTTAAACTGTACGAATCTTGCACTTAACCTCCTGAACTCCCATTTGGTGGAACTTTTGGTCGGAGCTCACTCGTGTGACATGCACGATTACATATAAGGGGTAAAACCGACTTTTCATCTTTTATTGATGACTCCTGCTCAAAACAATGGCACGTGAGCACTCGTGTGACCTTTTAAGATAGTGTTCACATTAATATATGTATACACGTAGGATTTGGAACCTACGTAGTGCTCACGTGCCATTATTTTGAGCAGGAGTTATGAAGAGGAGATTGAAAGTCAATTTTACCCCTTATATGTTAGCGTGCATGTCACACGAGTGAGATTCAGGTAGAATTTCCACCAATAACGGGAGTTCAGGAGGTTAAGTGCGAAATTCGTACAGTTTAAGAGGTAGTTTGCACGAAAAAAAAAAGTTTAAGAGGCAAAGTGTCAAAATAGCCATAATTCAGAAGGTAAAAAGAAATTCTCTTATTTAAATTGGCTCCTTATTACTTTAGTAACATATATGATAAAATGTGTGTATATATGGGGAGTCTATTGGAGTAAAATTGGAATAGAGAGTCCTTGAAATAGAGAGTTATCATAAGTAAGGAGTCTGATAGTGTAAAATGAGATAGGGAATTTGAAAAAATAGAGAAAATTACTTTACAAAGTGAGATTTGTGGAGTTTACGGAATGGATAAGAACGAATATCTCGAACGCAAAGATATTTCCAGTGTTTATTAGGGTAAACAACCAATTTGTTTATTTATCTATTAAAAAAGAGAGAGAGAGAGAAGGTCCATGAGTCTAATACAAAACAAATTGATGATATGAATAAGTGGGAAAAAAATTTTCCTCCTAAACTATGCCCAATTTGACACTTTGCATTCTAAACTTTTATTTTGTACACTTTACCTCCTAAACTGTACGAATTTTGCACTTAACCTCCTGAACTCCCGTTTTTGGTGGAAATTCTGGTCGGAGCTCACTCGTGTGACATGCACACTAACATATAAGGGGTAAAATTGACTTTCCATCCCCTCCTCATGACTCTCGTTCAAAACAATGACACGTGAGCACTACGTAAGTTCCAAATCCTACGTGTATACATATATTAATGTGAACACTATCTTAGCAGGTCACACGAGTGCTCACGTGCTATTGTTTTGAACGGGAGTCATAAGGAGGAGATGAAAAATCGATTTTACCCTTTATATGTAAGCGCGCATGTCACACGAGTGAGCTACAGCCAAAATTTCCACCAAAAATGGGAGTTCAGGAGGTTAAGTGCAAATTCGTAAACTTTAGGAGATAAAGTGTATGAAATAAAAGTTTACGAGGTAAAATGCCAAATTGGACATAGTGCAGGTGGTAAAAAAAAATTATCTATGAATAATTGGGGTCAAATAAAAAGAAAAGGAAACGGACGATTGTGTTTATAGAGAGAGAGTTTGGGATCAATTCTCAGTTAAAATCGATGAACTTGTACGTGTACTAATAAAATAAGTATGTCAAAATTATGAATACTTGTATTTAAAATAATGATTTTTTACGTGAAAACTCAAAATGATGATTTGTGTTATATGGATAAATATGTATATTAAATTTAAAATTATGTACATTTATATTCGAAATGATGATGAACTTTAACATGAAAATTACTAAAATTTTTGTGTTTAAATTAATAGATTTTACTGAATTTTTTAGTAAGCTAATTAATTGTCGTGTTTGTGCAAGATATATATTGTAAAGTGGTCTAAATTAAATTATATAATAATTATATTAAAATAGTGGTGTGGGCAATTTGTATATAATTCAAATCCAAGTTCATGTACCTGAATATACTTAGAGTCAGATAACCAAAATTTGCCCCATCAACATTCCCCGGGTGAGAATTCTAAAACAATAAGAGCATGTATGGAATCATTTTCATTTTTCAGTTCTCACTTTCTAACTATTTCGAAAGTTAGAATCATGTTTGTTTACAATCTTTCATTTGAAATTATGTTTTTCAAATTTTAATTTTTACATTAAAATATCTTAAATTTACTAACCACATCTAATTTTTAATGTTGTGGGGCCCACCAATACCACCAAAATCTAATTTAAATATTATTATTTTAAATTATATCTATCTGGTAAAACCCGTCATCTACAATCTTATTAATATTATATTATATACTCAAATTGAATTATTGAAAATGGACCCCACAACTAACAACATTTAATTTATTATATAACAAAAATTTTATCACAAAAATACTCATCCAAACATAATCTCAAATTTCACACGAAAACCAATAAATTTTCATTTATCACTTTTTCCACTAGAATTTGAGATGGAAACACATCCATACATAACTTCCCTAATTTTCAATGGCACTCTCTATTACTATTTTATAGAGAGAAATAAGAATGACTATTTATTCTTTTATTGTGAACAAAAGGCAAAAAGAAAAAATAAGACAATTGGCTATTGAAGACAAAAGAAATCACTCACCTAAATTAAAAAATGTAATGAAAAAGTGATTATGTATTAACCAAAAAGTACAATTTATTTTTTATCTAAAAGATTTTTTCTCATTCTTCTCCCAATTATTTATTCTTTCTTATCTTTTCACTACCATTAACATCCCACCACACAAAAACCTTATTTTATTTTCTCTCTCATCTCTCCACTATCTTTAACTTCCCACCACAAAAAAAAAAAAATTGTTGGCTCATTTGAAAAGAATTTACCAAATAATTTTGGGTGAGGCTACATGCAGGGACCGCTTTAGGGAATTATTCAGGAAACTCCAGTAAATTGACCTTCTTGCCCTTAATGAGAAGAAATGCTTTATTTAAAGCGGAAAACCCCTATTTATGCTCCGATTTACACTTCTCCGTTATAATTTTTATTTTGTTTCTTATTTATTTATTTATTTATTTATTTTGAAGTTGTGTCATTTTTAAAATGGAAATAGTCCATTACGACCATATCAGTTTCGGGTGAAATGGTTCGCTACGCCACCAACTGAAAAATTACCGCCCGTAGATCATTTTACAGACGTTTCTCACCGCCTAACTTACTTTCGAGGAAGTTGAGCTACAAGTTATCCAACTCCTTCAACAACTGATCAGCACAACCTTGGTTCATTTCCTATTCCAAACGTACGAGATACTATGATTATAGAGATAAATTAATTATACCGAACATAAGTTGAAGTAAAAGTCTTTATTTTATTAAGAATTTAAAGAAAATTTTATTATATCAGTAATCTCCTTTTGGGAGAAGATAACCTTTTAACCTCTCATAGAGAAGGCTTGTTCTCGAAAACACATAAACTTATTGTTACAGACAATTATTACAATACTTATTCTCTTTTTCTTATTTTTTTTTCAAACTCTAATCTTACTATGAGGAAATAGATGTGAATGCTCGATGTCCTCTACTTCCTCAAATGCTCGAAATTTATAGATCAAAATTTTGGATTTCAAATTCGGACTCCAAAACTTGTTGATAAAAGATGTGTCTTTTATTTACATCTTTCCTCCATTATTGTAAGTTAATGGTCCTTGTGTCCAATGTCTCCATTCATTGTTGGTCCCTCATGACTCAGCCAACTCGTGTTGTCAGGAATTTCTTCACATGGTATTTTGGCGTGGTTCCCGCGCTTTATGAAACCAAGTAGTCTTTTGTCCTTTCCAGCTGTATTCTCTTGTCGGTCCGATTTGGGTCGAAAGCCTTTTCCAAACTCGAGTTCTTTCTGCTTCGGGCATGCCTGACAGATTCGGTCAATCCACCGTCCGACATGTGCCATGTTGTAGAATTTCCTGTAGGTTTCTTTGCTTACCGGAATCTTGTTTTCCCAGAGGACTCTTCTCTTTGTTTCAAAAAGAGTTTCTGCAAAACCTGTAGTAGCTCCTGTCATATAATTCATGAGGAATGATCCATTTACCGAATTCTGAAATAACTTAAACGGGTACTTTACTTTGTCCATATGAGTTACAAAAATCCATAGTCCTCATGCTCGTCGTGTAGAAGCATCCCTTTTGAAATTGCTCTTACTATTACTAGTGCGTCTTCCGGCGAGGCAGCCTTAATATATCTTATGGCGTTCCCATCCGGTCTCCTAAACTTGATGAAATGAAAAGCTTCGTTGAAGCTCTTCTTTGCTGGTTCAGGTGATGCACTGATAAAATACAGCTCCAAGATGTCTCCTCTGGCCAAATGTGGATTATTGGCCCAAGTGTCGTGAACCGCTTCCCTAATCTACTTTGGTAGTTTGGAGATTCGGCGAAGCCTGGTACAATAGTATATACTGAAGCTAAGGCTCCGAAACTATACCATTCTTGTACCTCATTTGGATGGCTTCCTACTTTCATCCAAACTCTCGGATATTTTCCAAAGATATCAACTATTATTTTATCGGGGTTGATACCTCTTCTGGTAGATAAATTCTCCCACTGCCTTTGATAAATCTGCATAGGAGAAGTCTTAATTTTGTTAGTTTGAATCTTAGAGGTACCAGTTTGTGGCCTAAGATTCAACTCTCTCTCTCTTTAACCCCAAAGATGGTGGGTTGACTTGACACCTCCGATTGTGACATCAGGGTCTCAACATTCATTGCAGCTTGTACATCCTCAGAGAATGCATCATCTGCAACACCTGTGATTATGGTACTTGAATCCTTAACCTACGGGTTAGAGACCCGTTCTCGAAGTACTCCTTTTTGCATAGTAGGAGATGCGGCCTGGATAAGAGACCTTCGTAAAGCTGAAAATAGTTAACATTGTTCCAACTGGGGTCAATCCCGAGCACTTGTTCCAAAATTCGAGGTTGTCAATCCCAAATTATGAACCAAGAGTTGGGGTCGTCAATCCCGAGCCTCAACAAAATCCGATTAATGGTTCTAAACGAACCAAAACCCTAAACCCCTAATTTCTAAACAAGTCACATCAAATACAAATTAAAGTTTTCTTGAGATTAATTAATTTTAATGACATTAATTAAACCTAATTAACAACATTACATAAATTAAGATCTACTAAATTAAAGAAGCTTGCAAGTCTTGAAAGAGGAATGGAGGGAAATCAAATGCAGTTGAAATTGAAGAGAAGTCAAAGAGCTTTAAATGGGAAAATACCAAATTGATTAAAGAAGAAAGTTTCATACATCTTTCAAAGACAAAAAGTTTTTCTAGCTAAAAGAGATAAAAAAACTTGAACATGAAAGCATCCATGGAGTTTTGCAAGAACTACAAAAACCACAAGCTAGAAAATTAAAAAGAGGAATTAAAATGCAGTGAACAATAAAACAACTAAAACCCAACAACATACACTAATCAATTTCAACAACACAAACCTAACACAACATCATGAACAATTAATCAAGAACAAGACATAAAAATTAAGAGAAAGAAAATTACCAAATTGCATTGAACACAAGAGCTTCAAAGTAACTACAATCTTCAAAGGAATAAGAAAGGTTTCAACACCAAAAAATCCACAAGTGAAGAACAACTAAGCCCTACTAAACTAAATACATAAGATAAACTAACCTACACTAAACTAAGGACTTATGAACTAGGGTTTCAAATTTGCAAGAGAAAAGCTTGGGAGAAATGGAACCAAGCCCCAAATTCAACCAAGGAGGAGTTGTTTTTTTGTGGATAATGGGTGGGGATAATATATGGGTAGATTAGGGGCAAGATGGTCCTTATTTTCCGCCAAAACCACACATCTTCAGCATTTCAGTCGATCGACTGGAGGTTCAGTCGATCGACTGACTTGTTCAAACGATCCAGCTACTACCGAGCAGTCGATCGACTGAAATCCAGTCGATCGACTGACAAAAATACGGAATCAGCCTTAGATGTCTTCATATGAAATCTAACACTTTATATTGGCTTTAATTTGGAGTTTGAATTGTGTCATTTGGAATCTTCCTCCGAGAGTTATGGGCTCTGCATCAAAACCTGCCACAAGCGAGGCCACGTCGAACTGTCTCCACTTAAAGCTACTTTTTACCCTTCTTAAACTCAGAAATTGGGATTGTTGTAAACACAAGAGTTTTAGACATTTGTCTAATCCTTCCAATGATATAAGGTGGAGGCAAATGGCACAAGTGGTTTTGGATTTATGCTTGTATTACGACAACTGAGACATCCACCAAGCGAATGCACGAGGTGATAATGAAAATGGCCACATTTCTCGTCATTTTCGGTCGATCCTCGCACCAAAGACATGTCGTGGATTGGTAATGAGTGTATCGGATTCGAATCATCTTTCGACCTCGTCGTGGGCCCACTTTGACCAAAGTTGACCTTCAAAACAAAAACTAAGAAAATATAAGAAAAACTACTAAAAACAAAGAAAACACTACAAAATCTAAAACTAACAAAGTAGGCCAAAAATGACTCCTAATACCCATAAATACAAGCAAAACACATGCAAACGTCACACAAAAAGGTAACAAAAATGCGTACAAAAAAGTACAAATCAGATGCCTTCGCCTTTTGAGGGTATCATCAGCAACGTATCCCTCCATCTCGAGTTAAGAAAGTCTGCAAGAACATTTTCATGAGATTTTATAATGACAATATCAAAATCATAATATAGACATTCAGCTTGCCATCTAAGTAATCTAGCCTTTTCAGGTTTAGATTCAATTTTATTTTTCAAAAAGGCCTAACGATCGAGTTATCAAATGTTAAGGTGAGTTTCTTGGATAACAGGAATAAAGGCCATTTCTTAAACGCCTTTGTAATTGCGAAAAACTCCTTCTTGATGATATGCCATCGATTTGCCTTGCTATTTGAAAATAGCCCGCTACAATATCTACATGACATTTCTCCTTTGGGCGTTAGTTTCGTAAGAACAGCTGCCCACCAATAATTACTGGCATCTGTATATAAAACCAGTTCATCCTCGTCATTTGAAATTTCCAGTTTGGGAAATTGTTTGCAAACTTCCTTAAGCTATTTAATTCCTTCATGATGTTCTTTTTCCCATTTGAAATCAGCATCCTTTTTTAGCAGGGAACTAAACACCTTCCTGTAATGTGCTAGGTTATTTATGGACATCCCAGTGAAACTAACAACTCCTAAGAAACTTTGAAGTTTTTTTTTATCCTTGAGTGGGTCTGGAGATCTCTGTATCTTTTCTACAATATGATTTTGTAGAATGATTCCAGACTCATCGATTGCTATCCCAAGGAACTCAATTTTTCTTGTAGCAATTACTGCCTTCTTTTATGAAAGCACTAGTTCTTTCTTGTGGCAAACATCTCAGAAGATTTCCAAATAATTTAGATGATCCTTCATGCTCCTTGATGCGATGAGTATATCATCAATGTATACGAATATGAAATTAAAATAATATTTAAAGAGATTATCCATCTTCCTCTGGTATATCTGGGGTGAATTTGTTAGACCCATGGGCATAACATTCCAGATATAGTACCCTTGTAGGAGAAGGCCGTGAACTTCTTGCTTTCTTCTTCCATCTTAATTTGGTAAAATCCGCATTTGCAATCAAACTTGAAAAACACCTTTGCACTTTTGATGCAATTTACCAAATGTTCCCTACTTGGGATATAATATCCATCAAATTTTAAGATGTTATTAATTAACTTATAGTTAATAACTAATCTTGATTTTCCTCTTTTTATTTCTCCATGGTTGCGGACCAGGAACCCTGGCTACTATAAGGAGAGACGTCTCCTTCAATTAACTTAAGGTCCATGTGTTCCTTAAGTATTTGTTGCATATCCTTTCGATCTTCTTTATTCATCAGGATAAGCTTGTATCTCCCAAGCTGTTTTCTTTTCCTGTTTTCACTTTCAAAGATGTCTTGAGTTCATTCTTATCCCACTATGTTAGAGGATTTTCGTTAAAATTCTTTTGAATTTTTCGTTTGATGTCCTCCAGTGAAGTTTGTTCTTACATGGTGGTGTCTATTTGTGCACTCGTGTCTAGGCTGGCTTTGAGGAGTTCAATCATTTGTGATTTTATCCTCTCTTCCTTTCGGCCACCTAGGCTCTCGTTTCATATTTGGAGAATTACTTCTCCATACCTTCTTCGGTCCTTCATTTTTGGGTGTTGAAATTTTCCTTCATCACCACACTTGCTGCAAAAATTGATTGGCATTTTTCTGTGGAATGCCTCTCTTAGTCGCTGGACTATAATCTTATGATCACATGGGTTGTGAAAATAAGTCTTCTAGTCTCATTTTCTTGTGTAAATATCTTAAATGTCTGTAGAAAATTATTTTCTAACAGAATATCTGCTCCCGTATCATGGAAATAGATTAATGGAGTCTTGACTTTGTACCATGGAGTACCATTTGCTCCTCCCATTATCATTTCTGCTTGCTTAATCCCTCTTTTAGGATTAGAATCCTTTTAGAGAAACCTCTTCCCGCTACTGGAGATAATTCTTCTTCCATTTCTTTGGGGAAGACTTCTTGTTTAACTTTGCAGATTCCTGCACCTTAATCAATGTAGGCTGCAAAATATTATGCGCAATATTTTGCATATATCATTCCAACGAGAATGTATATGAAGAATGGGCTGGTGCTCATTTAATTCTATACCTCTTTTCACCCACCGTAAACTCCATTCTATCTCTTAACCTTTCCCAACGTTTATGATCCTCGAGAAACTCTATCCCTAGAGTTAGTTGCTCTGGGACTTTTCCTGCGCTTCCCTCAATGATTGTTTCAATTTCTCCAATCTTGAGGATTCCTTAATATCTTCCCAGGGAAGGTTGTTGCAAGTGATACAATGCATCACAAGGGAAGATATTATCCTTTTGAGTAATGTCGAATATTACTTCTACACCTCTCCATCCTTCTGGGCACTTCAACTCTCCATTAGTTTTGAATACTTCAGAAGCTCGCGTGCTTTGGCTGATTCTTGGACCTTCCCATTGAGGTCCACTGATCATTCTGTCTTGCTAGAAAGACATTCTCCTTGGTTTGATCAGGAGGTTCTTACTTTTATTAAGAACCGGACGATCTTGGATTCTCATGCTAATCTCTCCAATTGTTGGAGATTTGAGATCCTTTTATCAAAGAGAGCTAGATTTAATGGCGAATCAACTCCTTCTTTAAAAGTTGGTTTTATAATCACTCGAATGGCTCCAATGTGGATTCACGAAAGTGTATTTACCATTTCTCTCCTGAGTCCGCTTTTAATCTCCTGGATTTCTCGATAGAGGATTAATTGCATCTCGATTTGGTTTCCTGTATATTTCGTAGGTATCGCAAATTCTCCCGTGGAAACTCTATGAATAATTTGGTGTTTCCGATTTCTCAAACCCAACTTATCCATCACCTTTTCCATTGCTCCTATTGTAAATCCTTCATACATTTGGAGTTTTGGATCTTCTTTCATTATTCTCATAAGTGTCTTATGAGAAACTGTTTTATGCAAGAGGAATCCTAACATATCCTCCCTAAATACTTGTTGAAGAAATTCTCCTTCACTCTGATTCTGAATATGATTCACTTTCATCTTTAGAGTAGATGTCATCTTCATATATGCTTTCATCTGAGGGTATATCTTCAAATTGATATACCTGTACCAAGTTTTGATAGTAGACATCTTCTTCGAACTCTTGGGTTGTCACAAACTGTCTAACTCCTCTTTTTTGATTCTCAAGGCAATCTGTAGAAATATGCCCTTTGACTCCACACGTCCAGCAGTTGCAATCTTTAAAACTTTCATTATCTCTGGTATGAGCTCGTCTGAAAGTTCTTTTTGTTGGCGTCCTACTGGTGCTTCCTTGGCTTGGAAACGAGCCTTGGCCCCGTTTTTTGTCCTGGTTTATATTTTCTGGCCTTTTTTTTTTACCAGAACGTTCTTGGTTTCGATGGAAAAATTTTCTTATTTCTACGAGCATAAGGGTGGCTTCTTTCTTTCTTCCGCTCATGTCTCTGTAGATGACCTCCAACCACTATTGAAATGTCATTTTCAGCACAACATAGAAGAGCTGATTTATTAATTTCTCTTAGTCTTTGTAAATTCATAGGTCTATTAATGTTTTAAATAAGTATCATTAAAATGATGCTAAGTTCAGTGTTAAAACACCAGAACTAACATCAAACAGTTTATAAAAATAAGCAGCGGAATAATAGATATAAATGAACAGTGCAAATTAAATTTTGTTCGTAAGAAAACGTGCTTACGAACTGGGTATACAAACCTGAAAGCTATATTACTTTAACTTATTCAAGATCAAATACAAAGATACAAAGTAATATATGAAAAACACTAGTATCAACATTTGATACTAAAATACTTGTGGCGACGCTTGTGATGATCTTCTCCGTTGGTTACGCAACTTCGAAGATGTACGTGTTTTGAATCGTAGCCTCAAGTCTTCTAAGTGTTCATGTTCGTCTTGCTTGTGTATCTCCTTGCTTCGTCTTGCTTCTCGATGTCAAAAGCTGTTTTCATCTTGCGTCTTGTTCTTGTCTTAAATAGACAAGACTCATATTCTTGGTAAACAAGTAAACAAGTAAACAAGTCCTAAACATAATCTAAGAAACAAAATAAAATCTTAAACACAATCTAGAAAACAAATCTAGTATCCTAATTCATTTTGAGCCCAAGAAAGGCAAATAACTAAACAAGAAAAAAAGGAAAAGTTGCCGAAAAAAAATTCTCAACAGTCCCTTGTAATTTTTGTGAAGTGCCGCTTGGTGGCACCACTCCGCTATCTTGGCTTTTAGGAATGACATTCTTCTAGCAACCGTATCCATGTCGGTTGTTGGCTTGTACTCTTGGATCAACATTTCTCTCCACGGACTAGGTATTTTTCGCAGAGAAAAGTTGCATCGCATCTCCATCATTCACCTTGGATTTTCACCGATATTCGGTGAATAATTGGATATATTCGTCCACGTGACAAATATCTCGTAACTCGAGGTAATAGAGGGCTTGTCGATATTTTTTTATGTTTTTCCTCTTCCATTCACTCGAAATATCTTGTGCCGATAAAATGGATTTTGAAATTTAGCCATATTATCGACGATTCCTTTTAACGATTCACCAGATATAATCCCCATTTTATATTTGCTCCTGTTAAATCCCATGCGATCTTTACAGATCCTTCAAGACTCATTTTAAGAAGTAAAATGAACCCTTCATTCTCTAGTCCGAGAGTTTCAGCCGCAATTCGCATTGCAGATGCCCAATCAACTATTATTATCTCTTGATTCTTGAAATATGGAACGTTCAGATTTAACATTAATCCATACGGATGTATAGGATCAAGTTGAGACTTCCTGTATGGCGTGTTGAGAATATTGGGCCTTCGGGAATGTTGTGTGGTACCCATTATGTCTGTAGGATCTCTTTTTATGGTGAAATCCCCGACATGTGGTATTGGTGCGTCTGGTACTGGTTCGTGTGAAGCCGTACTTTCACCTTGATTAAAACTCGTTGGTGGTGGTGCAGGAGCGCTTCTTGGAACTAAGGCCGAAGAATCTCCTGAGTTCATTTTAGATTCACAATCCTCAATCCCGTGAAGGATTCGATAAGGTCGTGTAGATCTTCAATGTTGATTTTCTACATTACTTTTTGGGTTGTAATGGAGTTCCTTTGATTATAACCATCATTTTTTATTCCTCCGTTGGTTGTCTTTTATAACTTCGGTTGGTTTCCCCTTTTGATGTAAAAGAGGTTCCATTTTGAAAGTTATATGTCGTCTTCCTCCGAATGTATTTGGCTTAGCTTCGACGGCTTTGACTCGTTTTTGAACATCAATTAGGATTTCTCATGTTTCCTTTTGATGTTCAAATATTTCTTTCATTTGCACCTGAATTCGTTGTTAATGGTGGTCGATGTCTTGTACCATTCTTTTGATTTTTCTAAAATCTTTAGGATTTTTAGAGGAATCGGTTATCACCTCGCTGCAGTTGGATCTATTGATGAGGATGAGCGGCGTCCCTATGATTCATTAGATCCGTTTTTAATATCTGATCCAAAAGTAACTCAGATGATACGCCTTTTGTTTCTCGCATTGTCTCAAGGATTCTCTATCGACTCCGGCGAGATCTTGTTCAACATATTGGTTGTCCCAATATGCTACTTTCTCTTTGTGTTCCAACTCGTATATTTCCAAAATTTGAAAATATCTCCTGAAATGAATACATCTCGAACATTCGTTTGAATCCATTTTAGAGATAAATCTCCTCACCAAAGGTTAATTATATGATTATAATAAGTTTTCTATAAGTTCATAATAAACCTAGGCTCTAATACCATTTTTAGGGGTGACACAATATTCGGGAATTTTTTGATAAAATAATATATATTTTGGGAGTAAAGTGTAAATTCGTAAAGTTTTCTGGGGTTCTAATAACATTTTCCCATTCTTTCACCTTTTAAAAGCCTTAGACTAACTCCAACAGACTGTCTATCACACTCTCTAAATATCACTCCCTAAAATAATTATCTCTATTATTTCAAACTCTCCATCCCATTTTACTTTATCAGACTCCCTACTTATGTCAGCTCCCTACTTTATGAACTCCTTATTCTAATTTTACTCCAACAGACTCCCTATTAATAAACTCTTTATCATACATTTATAGGGAGCCAATTTAAAAAATAATGATAATAATAATAATAGGGAGCCATGTTTGGCTCCCTACTTTTAGGGATTGAGTGGAAAAGAAGAGAGCTCCCTATTTTAGAGAGGATGTTTAGGGAGCCTCTTAGAGCAAATTTCATAGTTTTGCCTCCCTAAATTGGCTAAGGAGCCATTATAGGGAGGCTCTTGGAGTCAGTCTTAGGGCAGAGATGTAAAATTAAGTAAGCCTTTTCCTGAAACTTTTACTGCATTTAGCTTTTTTCAATAATTTTATATCCGATGGCTTATACAAAAACACATAAATTATATCAAACTGTATTTTATTTTCTCTCTCGTCTTTCCACTATCTTTAACTTCCCACCACACCAAAAATTTTATTGGCTCATTTGAAAAAAATTTACCAAATAATTTTATATTCAATTATTTACCCAAAATTAAACAAATTATATTAAATCTGTCTCACCGAAAAAATCTTATCTCCTAAAATAAAATTCATTTTTTTCTAATAAAAACGCAAGGATATACAATCACCAATCATTTGACACTTTTCATTTCACACTTTTCTTTTTTTGGAAAAGAATTGTTGCTTGGTTTTTCTGGGGAGAACGTAATGACTTTTTTTTCCCTCCTCTAGGTCGGGTGGAGAACAGGAGAGAAAGAGGTCTTTATTAAGGTTTGGCTTTATACTTTCTAAGGCGATCATTATTATTATTAGTATTACTTTCTCTTCTTATGGTGTTAAATAAGACTAATCTAATCTTATCTTTACTTAGTTAGGGGTCACAAGGCAATAATTTTTTTTAATAATAAAAGTAATAAATATAGATGACAAGTTTTACAAGAAAAAATAAATGAGGAGAATTAATCATTAAAGTATTATACTATTATCATAAACTAACTCAATTAAATAGAAAAGTAGCTAAAAAGGAGTAGTGTTGTGCTCAATATAAAACTAGATAAAGTATATAGATTAACGGAGTCTGCTGAATAAAACTTTACGAGCCCATAATTGGGAGCAACAGTATAGATGCTAAAGTACAAAAGTTAAATAGGGAGACAAATAACTCTTGATTTAGAGTGCATAATTATGTCTCGGAGAGCAGACGAGAATGAGCAAAATGTGAATAAGATTTCACGACTCCCCGGGCACAATATCCCAATGAAATTTCAATTAAATTTTGTCATATAAAAAGTAGTTAATATGACATTATTTCAACAAGCCCAGAAACTTCCAACCCAGAAAATATTGAACACCTTGAATAAGAAACGAGAGATAAAGCCCGATTGCAGAAAATTTCAGGCACTAGTTCAGCAAACTCGTTATAATTCAAAAACAGAAAACAACAAATTCCGAGTTCATGCAACCACCTAAATTATTTCCAAACCCATAACAAACACAGAAGTCAGGCCCCACTCATGGCTTGAGGGCCAAGGCCAACCCGAACTTGGCGCTCTTGTCGATCGACTTTGTGTCCACTTCGGACGACAAGGTTATGAGCGACTTCGGACGCCATTCGTGCTGGATAAGAGCACTTGCCTTGCCAAAATTGTTCACACGAGCTTTGACCGTGGTCAGTGGGTCAAGGGCGTGCTGAGTGCCAACAGTGATGGTGTTTTCGTTGCTCGAGAAACTGTGGGTCACCTCTGCGCCGACGGCAGTGTTGGTCAATGGGCTGACTATATGGTAGTAAGACGCACTCAACGTATCACCCTTGTCATTCCTAAAGCAAGATACAAAATGCGCAGCTTTTTACATCCAGGTTCGAAACTTCATTGATAAATTGCAAAAACCATCCCGAGTATCTTCCTAACTATGGTGGTATTTACTTTATAAATACCAAACCATTGGGGTGCAGTTTGTTAAACAGTGATGAATATTGAAGGTATTTGTGACGTCCACAAATATATTATAGTTCTCTTTCAAAATTACAAATACCCTTTATATTGGTTGTATTTAATTAATTACTACTGCCCACTAAGTGCAATTTGCAAAATAGTGACAAGTATCGAAGATGTATTTGTAACTTTGAGAAAGATAAGTGGGTATGTTTGTAATTAAGACTGAATCTTTGTTAATTGTAATTACTCCAAACTTTATCAAGCATACATGGCAAAAAGGCCTTCTCAAATTTAATAACATGTGTAAATGTGTCATTCTCAGATCAGATTATTGAATTAAACTAAACAAATTATGAAAAACAAATAATTCCAAAGCAAACAGAAACCACTTACAGCGTTAAAGCAGCTATCAGATCAGCATTTGTAAAGCTCGCTCCAAAGTTGCATTTGGTAAATGCTCCTTCTTTGGTGTCGAAAGACAAATCACTTCCCAAAGCAAGGTTGTTGTTTCCCAAAACACCAGAGAAGTTCACAATGGGGTTAGCAGTCAATCCAACGCTAGAGCTTACACCGGCATACTCATGCAGGTATTGGAGTTCCAACTACAATGGCCAACGAGAGAAACAAATTAGAGAGACGGCTCAAACTGCAGCCGAGTAGGAGGGTTGAAATTCAGCTTACCTTTCCAGACCTTTGATCAGGAACCTTAAAGCCTAATATTGCCTTCAATCCAGGAGTAGGCTCATCGATCGTTATGGTGGTAAAGAGCTGCAATAAGATTAGATGTTTCAACAGGCATAGAAATAACCACATTCAATATTAGCAATTTGCACAAGATTTTTTATTTTTTATTTTGAAAAAAAGGTGTCGACTATAATACATTTGAGCTTGTGTCAACTTTAATATCAGTGGTGATATTCTTGTTTCTCAACTGAGTGTTGACATCAGCCAAAAATAGGTCGCCTTTCTTTGTTCCAGTTGAAGTGAGAACCTGCAATATTTAAAAAACAAACAAACAAAAAGGCATAAGATAGACAGAGAGAAGAAAAAATCAAAATACTTCATCATAACACACACATTCGTCCAAGTTAATTTCAACCACTTAAAAAGGGGACACAGCCCAGATAAGCCCACGCTGACCCAAACAAATATTTAGAATCGCAAAAAAGATGAGCAATATGTCTGCAAAAACCAACAGATTGCCCTCTCACGAAGCAAATGCAAACCTACGGGCCTTCATAATACAAACTTACTATTTAACCCTAATTAAGCAATCAGCAAACATAAAAAATCTGGTTAGAAACGCCACACAACATTCACTAACTCTCAGCTATTCTCCATAGCCAAACCCACACAGTGACCCAGAAACTTGATACATATAAAACAGGAGTATAATTCAAAAATCAAAATACCTAGTCAACAATTGCTATATTCGATAATATCCAGAAAATATATGACGAGAAGCTCGAGGAGAAAAGATACAACACATAACCCTCCGTGAACAGAAAAAAGTAACAATAATAAAATCAGATCCGTCAAAAGGTACCACCAAATAAATAACAATAATACTTACAACTCCTGTGGGAGAGTAGGTGGTGAGCGTAAACTTCTGGTCGCTATTGTAATCCCTGTACAGAAGATCTAATTCCAAAAAAAAAAGGGGGGGAAAGGAAAAAAAAAATCGATAAAACAAAACAGAGCTGAAAGAAACACCGTAAAATCCAGTAAATAGCAATAGAATATAAAAATCAAACCTCGAGCTTTTTTGCCAATATCAGAGTAGAGACCTGGACCCTTGCCCATGATTTTCTTCACCAAAATTGAATAAATAAAATTCACAGAGACAAATGTAAAATGCTCTAGAGCAACTATGAAATATAAATAGTGGCAAAGGGAAATAATTACTCGGGTTCTTTTTTTTTTCGATATGCGTGTTTTTCTAGTGAATCAGAGCCGTCGACGAGGTGGGGTGACCAGCGGTTGTTTCTGGACCGTTGATTTTGGTTTGGGGAAGAATTAATAGTGAGTGATATTTTGAGGAGCCTGAGTACACGTGGCAACAGATGCTCTGTGTTGCTATGGTGACGGCTATAGACCTCAAGGGTTTCTATTAATATATCACATATCATTTCATTTTTGCGACAGATATGGTAACATGCGCCGATGCGCGGGTGAGGTGTATTGCTCCCCAAGAAAGTGCTAGGTTTGGCTTAAATGTGGAGAGAATATATTGCATTCGTCCAATTATATGATATTTAATTATTGTGGGCATTATCACAAAGTATAAAAATATATTTTTGTCGGGAAATTGTCAAATAGTACCACGAGGTGGAGGTCCATTTATCAATTAGTCTTTCATCTAATTTTAAGTCATATAGTATCTATTTTTTGTCAAATAGTCCAAAATTATGATATGAATATACCACAATCCCCTTACTATAATAATAATAATAATAAAATGGGGTCACATGAAAATAAAGTAAGAAATTTCACTATCACATGCTGCCCACCTGCCGGCAGAAAAAATTTTCCGGCGAGATTTTTTTTTTTTTGCCCATCAAAATATAAAGTTACCCCGCCGGCCGCCGAAATTTTTTTTCGATCACATTTTTTTTCCTGATCATTTGAAAATATTTTCCGGCTGCCGAAATTAATTTTTGACGTTTTATTTTTTTTTTCTGCCCATAATTTCTTACTTTATGTCTGAATTTCTTACTACATGTCCATGGAGTCAGTTCCGGTGGCCGAATTTATTTTCGGTGGTTTTTTTTTTTTTTTTCTGCCCAGAGTTTCTTATTGTATGTCTGGATTTCTTACTACATGTCTATG
>BMAC01000216.1:336334-378165 GCA_014905375.1 Phtheirospermum japonicum
GACGTGTATATGTAAAATGGTTAAATTCTAGGATAGTTTAGTCATTTAGGGAATCTATCAATTTAATTGTCCCGTTCACCTCAAAAAAAAAATCGGTTGACAAATGATCAACGATTGGTTGAATTAGTCAAAATTTGTCCAAAATCAGTGCATTACCGGTCGAACCGGTCAAAAGTAATTTGAGTTTATTTTAATACTTTTATTTTTAATGTAATTTAATATAATTTTTAGTATATATATACACATTTAACTATTTTGCACATGTATAAACTATGAAAAACTCTACAGTACACCTAATGTACCATACTCCATGTATTTTAAGTCATTATATCATTTCACTACATAAAAATTGAAATGATCTAATAATTAAAAAACATGGAGTATGGTAAATTGGAGGCACTGTATAACTTCCCATAAACTTTTTTCACAATTTAATTGATCATTTATATTGATTTAGATTTTCAAAAATAATAAGTTTTAGTGTTTTTACCACGGATTCGGTCACTGTCCGTTTCTCAAAACCTTGGTTGTTTGTTCCTCATAAAAAAATGCATAGAAATGAGAGAGGGATGATTGTCATCAAAAAGATTGATTAAATGCGTAATGATTTTATATTAGTACATACGTGCACGAAACTCGTGCAGACCAAGTTAATATTAATTTCTTTTTCTATAAGAAAATAAAATGATACTTTAGTCAAATATAATTGATGACTGGAAAATCATTTGTAAATTCCACGTTCGTTTCTCATTGTCCCCCTACCATTCTACCAAACATCCCAAAGCATGTACTTAAAAAAATTGGCGATCTCCTATTCAGAGCAAAGTTATTTTAATATTTATTTTTCGACATAGCTTCTAAGCAAGAGTGATAATAAATGACACGATTCGATAAATGAATACGAATGCTATCTGATAAAAAGCATGATTATAGTATTAAAAAAATGATATGACACGAAATAAAACACGAAAAATATAATATTATAAATTTAGTTAGATTTATACTTATTATTACGTATTTATAATCAAATAAGATATAAATATGAAAACATAAAATATGAAAACATCTAGTAACATACGACGCGATAAACATAATTTGTTACTCCTACTTTAATAGCACTCATAGTGGTGCTTTTTTTGTTGAACTCTTTCTTTTAAAACTAACAACAAAAACTTTTTACCATCATGACATAACAAAAAAACTCTTTAACGAAAAACAACTATTTATTTAAAAACCTAGGTTTTTCGTTACTTTCTAATTATTGGTGACCCTCACCCAAGCAAAAACATCTTTTGCTTTTATTTAATTATATAGTGGAACTCATAAAAGAATTATTTGAGATTTTTAACGGTGAAAAGTTTGAAATTGCTATTTGTAACGTAGATTATAGAAAAAAATTGAAAATTTGAGAAAAATAGCTCCACCATCGTGGATCTCTTAGTGCTGAGTACTGAATTTTTACTATTCTCACGATCTTCGCAATCAACTTACAACAATTAAAAAAAGAAAAAGATATTTGCATGAAGTGCCACGTTACATTGAACAAGACCACGATGTCAGTCCCTATGCGTATCTGGGCAATATATTAATATTAATTAATGTACCTGCCCTACAAAATGCACATCTCACAATGATTTTACGATGAATATGAATATTCAAATCCAAACGTTTATTCAACAAACACAATAAGATAAAATAATCCACCAAATATTAGTGTATTTACTTAGCTTGCAATTTTGACTTTAGTTGGTGAAAACTGTATACGTCTTGTTCCCAGACCCTCCTTTTGATCGTAATTTTGTCATTATTTACTTGTGGCAAGCCAATCATCAATTAAATTCTCCCGCAGAATGAGTCATTTCCTTTGAATTAGTTTAGTTAATCTTTTAAAATTATCCAACCCGTTTAGTATTGGTATATCTATTTTCATCACACACTTTCTTCTCTTGTTATTTAGTATATTCTACTATTACCTTTGGTTTATAATTAAAGGGGAAAAAAATTCTCATTTAGTACTAAAATCAAACATCTGTCGATCATTTAATTACTTGATGTTTTGTCCCATTTAGACCATTTTAATTTTAATAATTAATAAATTATAAATACAAAATGATTGTATTGTCCCTTAATAAACTGTCGTTTATTACCGCATTGTGTCCTGCGTGGAAAGAAGCATGATTATTGTATTATTTCGGTTACAGATTTTTTCCCCATCCCGCCTATGATTGCCTCGTAGAAAGTCTGCTTATCATAATCTTCTCTGATTGCATGCTCCAAATTTTGCCTATGTTCATCTTCTCATAGAGAATTAATCATTTGAACTCATATTAACAGGTTGAGCATCTCTAACGCGGAGAAAAAAAAAACTCGGCACTTTCGTACCGTATTTAATTGTTATTCGACGTTTTCTCTACATGATCGAGTAATTAAGTGTACATCGTCAATGGAAATTGACACAAATGTGTCCCTTTTTTGTAAAGATATTAGTCAAGATGCCACCTCATCAAATCAAGATGCAACATCATTCGGTCCAAGTTAATTAGAATTAGAGAAAAGGAAATGTATATAATATATTCTACACTGTACAGTTCATTAATTAATTCAATACACAGAAACACAAATGCTACTTTATCTTCTTCTCCAAGATGGGCAAATTATCAATACAATGGATTTCTACATGGTATCAGTTTAATATTCTTCGCTTCTCATCCGCTGCATATCTGGTTTGATTTTTTGCGTTTGCGTCTTTCAATTTCTGGTTCAATTTTTTGTCTTGTTCTGGATCATTTTTCTTTCCGATTTCGTTTTTCGATCCATTGTTCCCGTCGTATTTCGATTCATTGTTTTGATTTATTGTTTCTTCAATCGATTGATTTTCCCCAAAATTTCGAAATCTTGTCTCTATTGATTTTCCCCCAAAATCGCGAAAACCTTGTTTCTAATGGCAAACAATTCGTCTCCATTGGATGATTTTAATTCGCCCTATTTCTTGCATCCGAGTGATAATACGGGCGCGGTAATTGTTCACGAACCTTTTACTGGTGATAATTTTATGTCGTGGAGCCATTCTATTACGATGGCGCTTACTGTGAAGAACAAAGTTGCTTTCATTGATGGCTCCCTCACTATGCCGCATCGTACCTCTCCAATTCATCATAATGCTTGGCAAAGAGTCAACAACTTAGTTCTTTCTTGGATTCTTAACTCAATCTCGAAAGATATTCGTAAGAGTTTATTGTATTTCACCACGGCAAAAGAGGTATGGGATGAATTGAAGACTCGATATCTGCGTAGTGATGGTGCTAAGGTTTTCCACTTGGATAAATCATTGAGTTCAATCACACAAGGCACATCTACAGTCACAGAGTATTATAATCGGTTCAAATCTCTTTGGGATGAATATGTGAGTTACAGACCTGTGATAAAGTGTACTTGTGGTGGCTGTACTTGCAATTTTTCAACTGTCCTTGCTTCTACTCAACAAGCAGACTCCATGATCAAATTTCTGGTGGGATTGCATGAGTCTTATGCCACTATTTGAAGTCAGATATTGCTCATGTCTCCATTGCCTTCCCTATCCAAGGTGTATGCTATTTTACTGCAAGAAGAGTCTCAAAGAGGATTGACTAATGTGGTGGCCACTTCAAATCTTTTTGACAACCCAATGGCCATGCTTGCTAAACAGAGTCATACATCCAAGTTTCAGTATAACAAGGATAAAAAGAAGCCCACTTGTAGCCATTGTGGATTCATAGGCCACACCATAGATAAATGTTTTCAGTTGATTGGATATCCCCCCAACTGGAAAGGTCCAAGAGGATCAAGGTCCCTTCAAGACTCAACCAAAGCAAATGCTGCTATTCCCTCTGCAAATGCTGCAGTCCACTTACTAGCCATAGTAGCTTCATTACAATGGCACATACATCAACTTGATGTAAACAATGCCTTCCTCCATGGTGATCTTAATGAAGAAATCTACATGACTCCTCCACCAGGCTACATGACTGACAACACAAAGGTATGCAAATTATTGAAAAGTCTTTATGGCCTAAAACAGGCATCAAGATAATTGTTCCACAAGCTGACTTCATGCCTCCTAACATATGGATTCTCTCAGTCATGGTCAGATAATTCTTTATTTGTTTTATCTGATTCTAATTCTATTACAGTTCTTTGTGTTTATGTTGATGATATCATTTTAGCTGGTAATAATTTACAAGAAATTCAGAAAATAAAATGCCACCTAAATGATATTTTCACCATAAAAGATTTGGGAAAATTAAAATATATTTTGGGAATTGAGGTTGCTAGAAACAACAAAGGACTAACCCTATGTTAAAGAAAATATACTTTAGACATTCTTTCTGAAACAGGTTATTTAGGATGCAAATCTGCTTGCACACCCATGGACTACAAGGCCATTATTTCAAAAGATGGTCAACCACTACAAGATCCATCAAAATACAGGAGATTGATTGGAAGATTACTGTATCTGACCATAACAAGGCCAGATATTTCTTACAACATTCAAACACTATCTCAATACATGTCAAAACCAACTACAACTCACATGATAGCTGCACACAAAATCTTAAGATATTTAAAGGCAACTCCAGGAAAAGGTTTAT
Source organism: Phtheirospermum japonicum (assembly GCA_014905375.1). Classification (NCBI taxonomy): domain Eukaryota; kingdom Viridiplantae; phylum Streptophyta; class Magnoliopsida; order Lamiales; family Orobanchaceae; genus Phtheirospermum; species Phtheirospermum japonicum. The sequence continues at coordinate 340,963 of BMAC01000216.1, forward strand.
TCTACTCAGCACAATCTACTTGTCAACTCAAAGCCTTTTCAGATACAGACTGGGGAAGATGCATGGATACAAGAAGAAGCATTACTGGTTTTGCTATCCTCCTAGGAACCTCACTGATAAGCTGGAAGTCAAAGAAACAACAAACTGTAAGTCGATCATCAACAGAGGCTGAATATAGAGCAATTGCATCAACTACTTCTGAGCTTCAATGGCTATTATACCTGCTTTAAGACATCAAGGTGCCACTTCAAATGCCAACCATCATATACACTGACAGCAGATCAGCTTGCTGCATAGCTCACAATCCTTGCCTCCATGAACGCAGCAAACACATCCAGATTTATTGTCACTTCGTCAGAGAATAGATAGAAGAAGGCACAGTCAAGCTCATCCACATTCCTTCAATACATCAGACGGCAGATATCTTAACCAAACCTCTCTCTCCAAAGCTTTACCAACATTTCATATCCAAGCTATGCATGATTAACATCCATGCACCACTTGCGGGTGTGTGTGTGTGTGTGTGTGTGTGTGTGTGTGTGTAAAGATATTAGTCAAGATGCCACATCATTCGGTCCAAGTTAATTAGAATTAGAGAAAATGAATTATATAATATATTCTACACTGTACAGTTCATTAATTAATTCAATACACAGAAACACGAATGCTGCTTTATCTTCTTCTCCAAGATGGGAAAATTATCAATACAATGGATTTATACATTTTTCTTTCGTAATAAAATCCATACAAGTACTAGAGTTTCAGATTTTTTGATGTTCGATTTTGACTATTCGAATTTGACATGAGTATCATGTATGTCTGTCTATGTATCTCAGTTTGTAAGACATGGATATTAGACTCGTTATCGAGCTGGCAAATAGGACATAGATTATCGCAGAGTTACGTGAGGTTCACATACCCAAACTAAAGGATGATGTGGTTGTAGTCGTAGTTGAGTCTATTAGCAATTTTAATGTATATCAACATCTAAGGATTGTGCCAGTGAACATTTAAAACCATTTGGTTAGTGCTTGAAACTAATGTTTGTTTAAAATCTTAAATATAACAATTGAGAACAACTAGCACTACAAAAAAAAATCGGAATTGACGACGGCCATATCCGTCGGTAAATCACTTACCGACGGATAACGGCTGCCAGCGAAACCTTTGTCGATAATTTCACTTGTCGATGGCTTTTTCAGCCCGTTGGCAAGTGCCAACGGACACTGCCACTGGTAAGCTTTCGCCGGGATTCCTTTTTTTTATTTTGAATTTATCGACGGATTTTGTACCCGTCGGTAATTAATTAAATAAATAAATAATACCGACGACGTCCAAGCCGTTGGTAAATAAAATACTATTTAATTTTACCGACGGACATGAAAGTCATCGGTAAATGTATTTTTAATTCTTTTATATTATTTTTATTAATTGGTATAATGAACCTATTTTTTTTTCCATCCACATATTTACAAAATATTTATAAAAACACAAATACAAAATAAACTAAATAAATATAAATACGAATCATAATCAAATGAATTCTACAACAATAATCAAAGATCTCGAGATCAAATCAACTAATCAGCATGTGAGGGAGGGGGAGGAGGAGGATGCTGTGCTCTCATCGCGGCCATAATACGCTCCTCAACCTGTTGCTGGAGTCGCTGCCCGAAGTCCATCTGGAACTGCGCCTGTGCTTCGTGCATCCTCTGCAACTCATCCCGAGACTCCACCAGTATCCTCAGCAACTCGTCCTGATGCCTCGTCTCAGCCTCCTGACGCCTCGTCTTAGCCACCTCGAACTACGTTTGCAGCTGCTGCAGATGAGGATCGACCTGTTGGGCTGACGTAGAGCTGGAGCCTGTATCGAACTCCTTGGAGAGCGATCCCGTCCCTAATCGTCGATCCTTCTTGGGCCTGACAACGGATAGGTAGACGTTGTTCGGGTCGACAAACATGCCAGACTCCTATGATGTAGCACGCATTGCTCTCCAATGTAGTCTGAACCTCCGTTTGATAGATAAAATAAAATCGTTAATTATTTTCATGCATAATAATGACAAAAAACAAGTTAATATATAAGTTAATTTGAGTTTAGAAATTAAATAAACTTACATCTATCCGCTGAGATTTGAGGTTCGTAAAAAAGTCGACGCTCTTTTGATGCAGACTCAGTAGAAGCTCGTACGCAGTGAGTTTCTTACCCGTCTCCTCCCGCTGTAACAATTAGTTTATTATTTTATCATATATATATATATATATATATATTATTTAAATTATAAATTTGTAAACACACACACACACACACACACACACACATATATATATATATATAAGGGTGGGTTCACTTGGAAACTAATCCCTATGTGGGAACTAAAAACCTGCTATATTATATATGATGTTATGCTATTTATGAATCATGTACATGATAATTAAGATAATAGTAAAAATTAAGGGAATATAATAATAATGTTAAAATATAAGTAGCATTTTGCATTATTAAATTAGCATCACATACAATGTAAAATAGCAGTTCCTAAAGTTCCCACCTAGGGAAGTGGTTCTCTCTCTCTCACACTCACAGAGATATTTACATATATATAGGGGTGGGTTCAAATAGAACCATGTCATTATATGCGAACCTGCGAACTAATACTTTTATTATATACCAGCAGTGCTTTTATTATACAATTCTACTGCTTTTAATCAAATAAAAAAATACACAAAAAATCTGATCCATCCATTTAATTAGATCTAAGGCCTATAATTGACCCTAGGTTCACATATAAGGACATGGTTCTCATTTATATATATATATATATATATATATATATATATATATATATATATGGAAAGATCACGGAGGGCTAGCAGGAACAGTATGAGTGAGCCAGAAGGTCCTGGTACTGGGATATTTAAGCATGGAGGCGGGTGTTTGGGGGCGAATCGCATACGAGATAACATCGTAAGTTATATATATATATATATATATATATATATATAATATATATATATATATATATATATATATATATATATATATATATATACAAATGTAAACATATGTAATGCAATAAATTAAGTTTGTACTTAATGTAAATACCTGAAACTGAGGCCACCATGTGTCACGATGATACTGAGCAATATGGGTGCACACGAGCCTCGTGGATCCGTCTAAGAATCGCAGGTAAATTTGAAGAGCTACTCCGCACTCTAAAAACATATAAATTAAAATGAATATTTTTATAGAAGTTGCTTACAATTCATAATGATATATTTATTAATAAAAACTATTAAATACTAATAATTACATCTGACCGACGATATAAACAAGGATGCTTCCAAAAAGTCAATACGGTTCATCATAAATAGGAGGGTTGTCCGCTACGGTCTCGAGAGTAGTCGGTCCATCCAGATCCACGTCGTCCAAATGGTCGATAAAATCATTAGAGGAGGTCGACACAACTGGTTGTGACAACGAGGAGTCGATAAAACTAGAACCTGAGGGACCAGATCTTGAACGACCAGCTCCAGCAGTGCTCTTCCCCCTCATCTAAACGACCTCGAACACATTATTAAAATTAAATTAAAAATAATTAAAATTAAAATATTATATTATTTTTTAAATGTCAATTAATTATAACATTATAACCTTAACCAACACAAATTACAAACTAATCATCGTCGTTTATCTCTTCTTTGCTTATAAACTCATTTTCAGTATCATCGACAAGATCAACATCGACATCATCGACAAGTTCGTCGATGTCATCATTAAGTTGAAAACCAACATCCTCCAATTGGATTGCACCATGCGTTTCAGCAACATCCTCTTGAAACGATTGTTCACGCGTTCGCTCTTCTATGGAATCTATTGTTGATCTCGCCTTAATCTTACAAGCTGCCAACCAGTCGACCATGTCTCATCTCAAACTCGGATACGGGAAATAGTAAACTTGAGTAGCTTGGGCCGCAAGTACGAATGACTCGTAATGATTGAATCTTCGGTTATGATTGACATCGACAAGCTTATATTGAGAGTGCACTCTCGTGCCTGTTGGAGTCAGATCAAACCACTCGCATTTGAACAAGAATGTGCTTACAGACCCTGAATATTCAAGTTTAACAATCTCTACCAAACGACCGTAATAGTCATATTCATCTTCTCCATAAGTTGATCCTTTTATACAGACCCCAATACTCGATGTAGATCGTTCTGATCCGTATGTAATCGTGTGAAATCTGTATCCATTTGTCTTGTAGCCATTGAATGTAGTCACACAACGCAATGGACCGAACGCTAGACTTCTAATGTAATTACTGCTTACACTATTCAAGGGATCTCTGATCTATAATATATGACGTAAAGTTACATTATCCAAATACAAATACGTAATATTTGTATATAAACAAACCTCACAAAATTCGACTCACATAGTTTTCAAACCAAATGGGAAATTTGTTTTCTAATTCTTCATTTAATTCTTCATCTGAAATGTTCGGTTGTTATCGTTTAATGCCCTCCATGAAAAGGCTGCATATTTAACGAAATAAAGTATTATTATAATCAATTACATCAAGTAATACGCAAAACATTGTTATAATCAATCACATCAAGTAATACGTAAAATATTGTTATAATCAATTATACCTGCTAAAATCCTCAAGTTCATCACAATTTATTAATATTTATTTTCTCGCCGCATCAAACTCTTGATCTGACAACCATTTTTTTCTGCTACGGATGAGAAGGGTTCATCATAATTTTTGAATACATATGGAATCTCATCATCTTCGTCTCCATCATTCTAAACATATTCATTACGCTTCAAGTTTGTTCTTCTAGTGGAGACTTGATCTTCAAAGTAGTACGAACTAAAAGTTGACGCCTTTTCAATTAGATAAGCATTTACTATCGAGCCCTCGGCATTTGATTTGTTCCTCACACTATTTTTAAATTTACGAAGATATCTTTTGAAATGATACATCCACCTATACTGCACTGGACCAGTAATTCTTGCCTCATATGGTAAGTGGATCGGCAAATGCTCCATTGAGCCGAAAAAACTCGGGGGAGAGATCTTCTCAAGTTGGCACAAGATCAGAGGAATATTATTTTCCAAACGAGCCATATCACAAGTCTCGATAACTCTTGCACTCAGGTCTTTGAAGAACAAACTCAACTCTGTTAGAGCTTTTCAAAATGGATTGGGGAGTAGTTCTCGAAACGCAATAGGAATTAATCGTTGCATAAACACATGACAATCACGACTCTTCATCCCATACAATCTCAATCCTTACATATCAATGTAGCATCCCAAATTTGAAGTGTACCCGTCTGGAAACTTAAGAGTCTTAACCCATTCACACAAAATAATTTTTGACTTTTTATCGAGTGTGTAAGAAGTTTTGGGATACTTTCCCGAGTCATCAGCTTAAAGCGATGGACAAAAACAATATTTGTTCAGCTCATCTCTTGATTTCGACGTATCTTTTGTCTTCCCCTTCACATTCATCACTGTGTTGAACAAATTATCGAATACATTCTTCTCAATGTGCATAACATCTAAATTATGACGAATTAAACTTGTGCTCCAATACGGAAGATCCCAAAAAACACTTCTTTTCTTCCAACCACTCGTCTTTGCAATTTGAGCATTAACACGTTCTGCTTTTAGCTCATTGACCTTCAGAAGCCCAAATCTATCTATCTCAACCAATATCTCTACGCCTGAATGAATGTTTGGCGGGGGAGCATCAACCTTCCTATTTTTTTAAAATTTCTTTTCTATCTTTTTGAAAGTGATAATCACATTCTAGAAACTTCCGGTGGTTATCAAAGTAAGATTGTTTTCCAATACACTTCAGAGTAAATGCATCAAATCGCTCCATGCAATATGGACAAGCAGTTCGATCGGACGTACTCCAACCCGAAAATATGGAGTATGCAGGAAAATCACTAATTGCCACATAAGGGCTGCCCAGAACTTGAAATTCTGCTTCTTGGACACATCATATGAGTCAGCACCATCCATCTACAGCTGTTTCAAGTCTGGAATTAGAGGTTGTAGAAAAACATCCAACTTGTCCTTAGGGTTTTTGGGGCCTGGAACAAGAACACTTAGAAACATATACTGTTCTTTCATACACATCCAGGGTGGCAAGTTGTATGGTGTGACTATTACCGACCACGATGAATATTGCAATCCGAAACTACCAGAAGATTGAAATACATCTAAGTAGAGACCCAATCTGACGTTTCGAGATTTGGCGGCTAACTCTGGATGAGTTTGATCAAAATACTTCCTAGCCTTTGAATCTGACGGGTGACGCATGACATCATCGTCGACTACGTGTTCAGCATGCCATTGCATATCTTTTGCTGTAATCGGAGATGCGTACAATTTTTGCAAATGGGGAGTCAAGGGAAAGTAGTACATCTTCTTGTACACAACTGATTTGGACTTAAATTGTTTTGCGCTTCCCTGCTTTGCAGGTTTGAACCGGGGTTCTTTATAGAACTTGCAACTATCGAGTTCACAATCATCCTTCAAGTAGATCATACAGTTATTCTTGCAGCAATCTATCTTCTCCACAGGTAAGCCCATACCCGTCAATAACTTCTTACTTTCGTATAAATTATATGCAACTTTATTGTCTTCAGGAACAATCTCTTTGACTAGATCAATGAATTGATCATAACACTTGTGAGAAATGCCATTTCCTGACTTTAAATTCATAAGGTAGGCAACAAAAGAGAGTTGGGTATGTTTCTCACAACTTGGATACAAAGACTGTTTTGCAGCTTCCAACATATCAAAAAACTTTTTCTCCTTCGGATTAGGCGGTTTTATGCAGCATTCATCTCGAAATTAGGTCCGGCAGCATCTTGCACCATATTTATGTACGCCAATAGTTAATGGTTCAAATTTGTCGGCTAAAAATACACATTTGATTTCTCAATAGAAAAAAATGAGAGAATGTTTTTAGAATTGTATATTTTCAGATACTATACAATCAACCGAAGGAATGGATCAAATCCAATCAAAAAATCAAAAAAGGGGCTTTCTTTTAGGAAAAGGATTAAGGAAAACAGGAGTCAAAATGCAAGTACAATAAAAATTTAGTAATCCAGGAAAATCTTCATCTATTTTGTATACATTTGGTGAGTTTTCAAGAATGACGGAAGATGATCCCCCGACTTAAAAATTACAACGCGAAGACACGAGATCTACTGTTTCCCCGTGATGAGTCCAAATATGATAATCGAAAATGAACTCTTTGGCACATATGTGATATTTGATGTCATTGATATCACGGTAACTACAATCTCCACACTTAATTCGTTTGCAAGGACATTTCAACTTAGCACCATCCCTCTCTATAGAATCATGCGTGAGTGAAAATTCGACGAAACTCTCCACCCCTTTCACGAATGTATCCGAAAGAAATCCGTCATCCCCCTGCCGTTTATTTATCCAACTATGATCAGTAATATCCATCCTATAGTTTAGGGTGTTAATTATTTGTAAGAACGATCGATCGTTCTAGAGTGAGGAAAAGAATGTGGGTGGCAAAATTTTGGCAACATTACGAGAAAGAATAAGTTGAATTATTGGTAATGCTTCTATCCCATTCAAGAATGTTAGTAGTATGTATTATCTTAAAATATGCATTTATATTGGTTTCAAAATTACGACAGCATCTCCCCTAATTCTCTAAGTACACATATATTTCAGTGCACCCGAGAACAAAATAAAGATGCATAAACCAAAATTTCAGAGTCAACATAACACATACGCATAAGATATAACCATATTACACCCACATTCTCAAACTATCCAAAAATAGGACAATTCAAAATTTAATATCAAACTCTCTATTTGATACTAAACCCCAAACGTGTCTAAGGTGCATATTCTAGAAGGGAACAATTCAAACTTTAGTATTAAACTCTCTATTTGATACTAAATTGAATTAAGCGAGCCGAAAATACCTATTGTTCTTACTATATTAATCATACAAAATTCAAAAATAACAATATCAACCAAATACAACAATATCCACCAAACGCAATCCGTCGGCCTTCCCATGTATGTAATATATACATTTTTTTTAAACTCGGCCGATCACCACGGCCTTTCCATGCATGTACAATATATATATATATGTTTTAAAATTTGTCTCATCACCACGACCTTCTCATGCATGTATAATATAAATTTTTTTTAAAAATTCGGCCGATCACCACGACTTTGCCATGCATGTACAATATAATATAAAATATTCGGCATGCAATAAAATCGAAACTTATTCTAGTTAGATACGATTGTACCCTAATTTCTTAAATATTAACTAATTTACCCTTAAACTATGACAAAATTTAAAATTGGATCTTAATTATCCAATTAGATACGATCAAATCCCAATTGTTTAAAAAATAAATTTAAAAACAAATTTTAAATAAAAAAAGATTTTCATATTCTATTTTTAATTAATTTGAAACAGGAAATTATTATTTTTTATTTAAGAAAACAAATTTTAAAACTAAAAAATAAACTAGAAATAAAAAAAAGAAAATTTAATTTTTATTTTTACTTAATTTAAAATTATTTTACACAATTAAAACAAATTTTAAAAATAAAATAAATAATAAACATAAATTGTGAAAATATAAGGCGTTTTAGACGGAAGAATGCGTCGATAAATAGATTGCCGATGGCTTTGTTTCCGTCGACATATAAATTCCGATTTTTTTAAACTTGTCGAAAGACATGTTCCGTCGGCATATTGGACGGGATTAATTGCAGCCAACTTCCCGAGAACTTACCGACAGATAAATCTAACGAGGGGCTACGTCCATCATTACACCGTCGGTGATTTCGGCCGTCGTTAATGTCGAACTTTTACCGACGGAATGCCACCCGTCGTTAAATTCCGTCGGTATTTTCGTGTTTTTTGTAGTGTAGTGTTTAATTTTATGCTACTTTGATGTGATGCCACCATTGTATTAACTCATTACAAATTGTATGCCAGGCAAATCTATGAAAAATCAATTGATAATTATATGTTGAAAATATTAATTTAATTTTTAAAATATAATTTATATTCAAATATATTATATCCCATGAGTTTAATTTTGATTTATTGTGGGGTTACTAATCTTGAATTGCAAACTTATTGTTAGAGGTTATATATTTTGACTTGAATCAAAATGACTTTTGAAATACAAACATGTATGTGGACATTTGTGTAGTCGAATAGTTAAATGAAATTGAAATACACACTTCTTATATCATTTACACAAACTCCTATTCTTACTAACATAATTTCTCTTTATTTTCATTAAATTCCATACAAACTTTGAAGCATTCTTTTCATTATATTACTACACAATAAAGTATTATATTATACTCATATCTTTATATAAATAAAGAATATATATTTATATTGATATATATAACTACTTAAGTTGAGCAAGTGAGGATGATGATCGACTCGTTTTAGAGGAGTTCTTGCCACTACTAAAACTTCTATAGGGGTTGTTGTATTTCAGTAAAAGAACGCCGCCAGGATTTGTGTGGAAAGGACGTATCTCTTCTTAGGACAGCGTTTTTGCGCGTCTCAATCCAGACAATTTTCTTTCTTACCCTAAACTTCGTTATTTATTTATTTAATTGTTTACTTGCTATTTGATTGATTTTATTATTTGCAACAATATTTTTCAATATAATATTCTTTTGGTAATTTCTCAAATTCCGACTCAGATTATTGTTTATCTTTTGCCGTTAAAAGTATTTATGGATTCGTCACAAATAGTATTTTACTCACTTTATTTTGACCGCTCTAATTTGATACGAGCATGGAAATGCGTCACGCATTACTTTCTAAGTAGTTGCAGGACTTAGGTCCCTTTTAGTGTGAATTATGTTATGTTTGTTTTATATTAGTAATAAATTCTATTTAGTTTGAGTTCGAGATTTCAAACTAAGTTTGAAATCATGTTCTGTTTGTAGTGAACTTGTATGAAATTCTATTCAGTTTGAGTTCAAAATTTAATTTCTCTTGTTCTTTTATTTGTTTTTTTTTTGTCTATGACATTATATATATAACGACATTGACTGCGGGAGTAGAATCATTCTCGTGGAAGATCAAAGAATTAGACATAGTTGTGAAAATGGGAGGTCATCATTAGGAGTATAAACTGTAGTAGTCGGTCGTGTTGTGTGTTGGTTGCGAGTGCATGTTGTCGACCTTTTAATACTTTTTTATTTAACGAACGCAAGAAAGCCTAAGCTGTTTGTGAGCAATTCATCAACTTTAAATACGCACAAGTTGATTGTATAAGAGACATACAAATAAGAAAATATAAATATATACAAAATATTGCAAATAAATATTATTAAGTAAGCAAATAAGATTAAGTTTTGAATCCTAATATTATTTACAGCTTAAAATAGACTTCTACTTTAAGGATAGAAATATACTTACATATGTGGGATAATTTTATTTTTGATCCATTATATTGGTCATTTTCCACAAAAGGTACGTGATGTTTGCTAACATCAAATCACGTCGTTTAAGTTGACAAATTCATCAAATAAAGTCCATTTTATCACGTTCGGGCTCAAATGTTGACGTGGCATGATAATTTAGTTTCTTATCATTTTTTATTTAATTTTAAATATTAAGTGGAAGAAAAATATCATTTTTCTCCTTCCCATTTAGTTTTTTTTCCCTTTCTTTCTTGCTAAAAACTATTGTTTTTCTTTTTATGCACATCTAAAAATATTTTTTTAATACACTTACTTAATGCAAGTATTATAGAAGTATATCTAAAATATATAAATCTGTTCAACTTAATTAAATGTAATTTTTCTAAATAGATAAAATATTGTTTTTAAACTAATAAAACATTATAAATTAAACAAGCACAAACTAATAAATAAATCTGGTACATTATAACCTAATAAATAAAAATTTACAAAAAAATTATTTATAAAACACGACAGCAGTGGCTCCACCCAGCAAGCCTCCCCGTCGCAGTCGTCCGGGTCCCCCCACACAAGAAGCAGATCGGAGAAAAAAAAAGGGACGAAGAAAACGAATGGCGGAGAAGATCCTTGTAGCAAAAAGGTCGAAATCGGAAAAGCCACCCTCCTCCGTCGCCCACTCTCGCGGAAGCAAATTGAAAAAGGAACATGGAGGTGGAGATCTGGCCGTGGAGAACCAAAATCCCACAAAACTTCGAACAAACAAACACAAGGGAAAAAGGCGAGGATTCTGACAAACCTTCAAGGGGTAGAGAGCTTGCTGGGGATGGAAGAGAGAGAGGGAGGGAGGGCGTTAGACTATCTCCAACAGCCTCCCTATAATGGCTACTTAACTATTTTAGGGAGGCAAATGCATTAATATAACTTCAACAGGCTCCTACAGGGACTCCCTAAAATAGGGAGCTCCCTATTTTATTACTTGAGCTCTCTAAAGGGAGTAACTTTAACTCCGTATTATTTTCTTTTTACTTGGCTCCCTATTATGTTAATAACATATATGATAAAATGTGTATATATAGGGAGAATGTTGGAGTAAAATTGAAATAGGGAGTCCTTAAAATAGAGAGTTGTCATAAGTAGGGAGTCTGATAAAGTAAAATGAGATAGAGAGTTTGAAAAAATAGAAAAAATTATTTTAGAAAGTGAGATTTATGGAGTTTGACAGGGAATTGGTTGAAGTTAGTATTATAGCTAGGGTTTGGGGTTTTTCTTTTTTGGAAAGAAAAGGGGGCGCAAGTATCTCATCAAATATACTTTTCTATTAATTTTTTCTTTAAACTTTTATTTATTAGTTTATGATGTATCAGATTTAGTTATTAGTTTTTGCTTGTTTATTGATTCTACCACCAAAGACAAACTTAGATACTAAAACTTACATTTGGTTAAGCAAATGCATTGAAAAAATGTGAACAATCATGTTTTTTCTTTCTTTATTTCTTTCGTTTTTTTTCCTCAGTGAGAAACGTCACTTTGTATATTGGAATATGGAAAAGGAGTGAAACCAGGCATCTGTGTTGTGGGCCGTGACGTATGATAAGAAATGTTCTGGGTATTTCTTGGACGAATTATTATAATGTTTTATTAGTTTTAAGAACAATATTTTTACCTATTTTAAAAAGATTTTATATTTAATTAAGTTTAACAGGATATATTTTACATATTTTTTGATATATTTCTATAATACTTGTATTAAGAAATTGTGTTAAAAAATATTTTTAGTTGTACATAAAAAGAAAAAAAACAAGAACAATATTTTTTTAGAAACAACGGAAAAAAACTAAATGAAAAGGGTAAAAATAATATATTTTCTCCACATCTGAAACTCTTAAATAATAAGTACTACAATAGAGAGAGAACTGTAACCTAATCAGACTAAATAAAATACATTATAATTAACAAATATAATAAATATCAAAATTTTCCGTACACAACTAATATTTGGTACGAAAATTAAAATATTAAATAAATAAAATAAATTATTAATTATTAAATCATATATTTATAAAATGTGTAACTCAATATATACAATTTATTACTCTTAGTTTTAATTATTGTTTTTTTGAACAATATGAATATATAATTCTATTTTGTGTTTGCTTTATATTGCCCGTTAAACAATTGACATGATAATCCGAAAATTAATATGTGACCCGCTGAATCGAAAGTTATAACAGGTCAATATTTGGGTCGATCGTGTAAGATGAGCACAAGAGTCATAACACCTCAATGGCTTATTGCAAGTTATTCATAGTATTATTCACTTCGTTACCCTAAGATAACTTGAACAAAAATTTACACAGGTGAACAAAAATATATTAAAATATAGTTGGATTGTAATTTTTCTTTTTCTTTTTTTTTTTTTGGCTATTTTCCTGCTTTGACCTTATATTTAATATCTCTACTTTAACAGTGAATATTCAAGCAAAGCAAGGTAAATTAAATGGTCTGTTAATTTCTAATTGTATCATTAATATACTTAATAATAAAACAAGCATATAATTTTGGACAAATAACAAAGAAAAACAATTCTAGGGGTGACGAGGTAGTTATGAAAACGGTGAAATGCATCATATATGTACTGTAGATGTTTATAATTAGAAATAATAGTGATTGCTTTTACTCACACGGGATCTTACGTCTTTCCTACGTATTTGCGGGGATATTGGTCAATGCGTAATTAGCCGGAAAGTAGTAATGATAAAAAGAGTGTTCTTTTTCTTTTCTTCCACTTCAGATTTGCATAAAATGATGGGAAACCTCGGACTCGCTAAGTGTGGAAATTTGTATAAAGTGGATTTTGAAGGTCGAAAAGTGTCTAAATTCCGTCTATATTTGAAAATATTGGAGAAAATGATTTTGGACTAGTTAAATATGATAACTTTTGTCAAACATTTTTTAATGTCGACGGTGTGTTTGAATTTAAAATATCATATTTTAATCTAAATTTCGAGTAAATTTACATGATTTATTTACTTTTTAAAATTCATATCCATTGAAAAATTGTTCATAAGTAAATCTATTTATATATGGAAGTGAGATAATTATTGGGCACAGTTGTGATGGGAATAAGAATCTCATGCACGCCTGTTGTTGGTTCACTTCTGATTCTGAACTTGTAGCTTGTCCTGGTTAAATCTCACGAACTTTAAGTTACTGATCGCAAATTAATTAATTCATTAAATTTTAATTGGTTTTAATTTGGTCTTTTTTGAAATGTCTCGTATTTACTTGTGTTTTAAATATTTGTCTTGGATAACATCTGAATCCATGTGATTTCCTTGTTTAAGGGTACCCTCCGGGTTAAATTTACATACCACTTCATAGTGAAACCTCCATATGCGAGTTATCAGTACATACACACATTATCTCATTATCATACATCATATATTTTACTCGGTTGTCTAAACTCATCCGCTATGGTGATTGGATTGTGTTGTTCTTTTTGATAATCTTGTGGGATTCATTGTTCTTGATCTTCATGCAGACTTCTGAGAAATAACAATATTAATTAAATAGATCATCTCCTAAACTTTTTTTTTATATGTTTTCAAAATTTATTTGTTGTATCACCATTTTTATATGAAATTACCAAAAGAAAAATAAATTACATAATGTTCTTTACAAGATAAGGATATAAACGGTGATATTCTTTATGCTCTTTTTGATTTTTTAAGGGAATATTTGAAAACGCGGGATACATTTTGAAAGTGTGATTGAATATATATTAAAATATGATGATAGTTTATTTAAAATAGTGATTGTATGTATTTTGTTATTTAAATATTAAAAAAATGAATAGTGTATTTTTAATGTAATTGTAATGATGTAGACAAACATCACAATTTGAGGGGCATGTTTGTTATAGTATTAGGAATGATATAGTATTAGTGTTTATACCTAGAAATAAGAACCGAACTGATGATCTCAAATTCCAAAAAAATGAAACCTGATCTTTACAACCGATAAAATCTACGTCTAAAAGAAAAGTCAAATGGGACCAGAAGGGTTTTCCGGTGAACCATCTCCGATACTTAAGTTAACTTAAGTTAACGTATGGAGAAAATTTGGTAGAGTAAGGACTTGATTAGATAATGAGTTACCCTTTTTTAATTTTGTGATTAACTATTTATAGGTGTACTTTTTTAGGGTTTCCGTGAAACCAGGGCCGTCTTGCTACGTCACCCTTCCAGATTCTTCTCTCTGCTACTCTACTCCGAGCTGGAGCCCCGAGCTCTTCCAGGTAATTTGATCTGGGTTGAAACCCCGAGTCGTATACACAACCCCGATCTGAATACATAGACCCGATCGATCTCATAAATGATTTCCCGACCTGATATGATCTTTTTACCCGAAACAATTATGAATATTGAATAATCGTTTGTTTTAAAACTAAAAAACTAAATACTCAATAAATAATTTGTTACACCCATCTCTATCATATAATACCATATTAACATATATAATTAAATACTACTAAATATAATATCATAATACATTATCATTCATTTTTCATTCATGATTTGATATCAAATGCAATATAATAATAATATATTATTCATTTTTCAAACATAGTTGACATTTACAAGAATATACATGATTCAAAATTATACAAGTTGACATCTACAAGAAAATACAAATGACTCAAAATTATAGAACAAATAAAAATTCTTACTCCACCCTCTCGTTCTATCCGTCGCAATTGACAATTTCACGTAGATTAAGAAAGATGATTGGTGTTTTATAATAATAAGTATCAAATGACCATAATATTATTTTGTTTAAAATAATTAAAAGTGTGAAATAATAAAAATATACTCCCTTCGTCCCAAAATAATAGTCATATTGTTAATTTCACACAAATTAAGAAATATGTAATTTATATAGTAAAGTCATTAATTGAATTAGTGTTTTCTAATTATACCCTTCTTGAATTTATTATTGTCAATTAATGTTTATATAAATCAATATTGGAATTAGTATATTTGTTATTGGAATAGTAAGATTTTACATTGTAATCATCAATTTTTAATTTACCATGTAGAAAACTAGTATTTCAAGAATATTAATTAAGGGTATGCGTGTAAATGAAAATTTAATGATATGTTAAATATAGTAACAAGACTATCTTTATGGGACGGACGAAAATGGAATACTGGACAATCTTTGTGGGACGGAGGGAGTATATAAAATTAGTTAAGCAATATTAAATTTCTATTAAAAAAGTAAAAATTAACAATGTTTTTCTTATAAAAATGTGAAAATCGATTCAAATGATGAAAAATTAACAAATGTTTGGAGTATAATCCAAACAGTCAAGCTGAAGTCGATTCAAATGATGAAAAAGTTATCACTCATCCTATTCCCAATATTTGTTGTTTCAAAGTTATACACATGAATTAAGGGATTAAGTTGAATGGCTGTGTTAACCTTATTAAATAATAAATACTCTATTTTACAATATTTTCACCAATCCATTAAGAATGCAAGAGAATGATCAAAAGTAAAATCGTAAAAAAAAAAAAAAAAACCCTTAGAATGTAGAACAACAATTATTTTGAATATTCTTCTTTTCTCCAATACAACAAACATTGTGAATCATAAGGAGTATGAGTTATGTAAAAATCGGATGATCTGATTAAGTGAAAAGTTATTTTAATATAATTTAATATTTTTATAAGGGGAATTAAAAACATTTAACAGAAATTTGGCAATTTAAAATAGTCTTTTTTTATTTTTGTTATTTAATGTTTTAAATTTTTGGAGTAAGAAAACTTTAGTATATGGATAAAAAGTAAAAAAGAAAGAAAAGAAAAACCCGCTCTTGTAAACAGCCCATTGGTTTTAAGCAAAGGCCCCTGGTTTTCCTTTGCCGCTCTTCTGAAACCAACTATACATACATGATACATACATGCCCTCATTAAGCATTACTTAACACCTCAACCCCCATTTATACTAATCTTCGATGTAAAATACTGCAAATAGGAGATATCACACCTCTGCCCCACTTTCATTTTCGCGAAATTACTGAAAATAATTCAAAGTTTACTGTAGTATTAGAATCTGTATATTGTTCGTGTCAACTCACCTGTATACTTATAAATAACAGAGAGTACAAAAATAATCGCTCGTCTTTTTTTTTTTTGTTTTTCCTCCCCATTTTTCTTCAATTCCCCCTGTTTTACGCCTGATTATTTCCAACTGCGTGTTCTTTTTCCCGATCAAATCGAGAATTAGAATTTTGTGAGATTTGAAATTGATTTTGGATGCAAATGAGGATTGAGAAAAGCGGCGGCGGTGATGAACCGAGGAAAAACAAGCGAAAGCAGAAGAAATTGTCCCCGGTTCAGAGACTTTACGATACCTGTAAGGATGTGTTCGCCGATTGCGTCCCCGGCGTCGTTCCGTCGCCGGAAAAAGTCGAAAAGCTTGCAGCTCTTTTAGGTATATAATTAATCAATTAATTAATTAATTAATTTCCTCCTGTTATTCTGTTTCTAGAATGCAATTTTGAAAATTGATTGCTGATGAATGAGCTGTCCCTGCGTTCTAAACACGCGTTTAGTGATTAAGAGGCGATAAGCAATCGATTAAATGCCGTAAATTAAAAATAATGGTGGGGTAACAGATTTGATTAAGTTAGGTGTTTAACATTGTGTGGGGAAGATTAAAAGTTGAGTTTTTATTATTTTAATCCTGGTCAATCCTAGAGCAACGTGTCTGTTTTGTAGCACAAGGTACAACCCTTGCATGCATAGAAATTTCTTTGACGTTTGACAGAATTGCTGATATTAATGGACTTCCTCATAGATTTCAGTGTTTGCCTTTTATCTTGTGATAAGGATAGAATGACAGCCTTTACGATAAGTGCATTTGTTTTATTGCCTTTTTTAGTCTTGGCTTTTAATGTATCTGTGCGTTGGAGTTTGTATTTCAATAAAAAATAGAAATGAAAAAGGAAAAATTGCGTTGGATAATGTTGTCAGATAATGACTATGTATTTCCGTAAGGGAAGATGAATGTTCACAAAGATATGAGGACTTCTCCTAAAAAAAAGAAGGATTTTAAAAAAATAAATAAATTGGAACTTAGAAGCATATACGATTTTGTTTTACAATGTTTGGCTTTCTTGGACCAGATTCATGCATTCAGATGATCTTTTGTGATGATAAGTATGCAATTCTAAGCAAAACAATAATAATAATAATAATAATAATATGGACTTTATATATTTTGTGTGGTACTACAAGCCTCGTCGCTTAAGTGGTACCACTCACTTTTACAAGGGTGTTGATCAGGGTTCGATTAGTTGTAAGACTCGTGATAAAAATATATTTTTTTTTTAACTGTCCATGTTTTGAGTTATTTGTACTAAGCTAAACAAATTGTAATGGATGCAGATGGTATGACTCAAGCGGACGTAGGCCTGAGGCCGAACATGCCGGTATTCAATAGCCAACCATCTCCCATCATATCATATCTACATCTCCATGAGTGTGACAAATTCTCAGTAAGCAACATGATCTTGACTCTCCGAAAATCTCAACTCACAAGAATTAATAAAAATTAAATAATTGCCTGTGAGGTTTACAAAAATATTCAGCAATCTTTTAAAATTACATACATCCTATCTTGAGATTTTTTTAATTTTTGTAATCATCTCTATCACAAATATCTTCGATCCTAAATCTGAGTGTGACGGATATATTTATCTCTTGAAATTATTACAGATTGGAATATTCTGTTTGCCCCCGACAAGTGTCATCCCACTTCATAATCATCCTGGAATGACGGTTTTCAGCAAGCTCCTTTTCGGAACAATGCATATCAAGGCTTATGACTGGTTGAATGAGGTGGATACGGATAACAGTGGCACATCTGTCAATTCCAGTGCTCCAATAAGTACGTTCTTGTTGAAACCAATGCCTTTCTTTACTTTTTACAAATTTGATTTGGAATTTACCCGGGTTCATTCGGGAAAAAGAACAGTTAAAAGTGTCAAAAATGATTATTTTTTTCCATTCATAAGTTGAAAAGGCCATCTTATTTTTTTTTCAAATTGTTTCCTTTATTTGTTTTTATATGCAGTAACTCATTTTCTTGTTGAGCGAACCGTTTTTTCTACAATTTTTTCTTTCCACCTTTATTATTAGAATAAATCAATTTTTTATTAAAAGAACTGCAAGTCCTAGTCATCTTTTCTAGATAGACTTGGACTTGATGTACTTTTGTCACTCTCTACCTTTTGGTCTTAATGGGTGGACTATTTGTATGCTCAGCACCCTGATTATCTGAACTAGTGATAAATTCTCTATCCGAGAGGAAGACCAAGAACCAAAATTGTCGGCCTTATGTTTTTACTTTAGAAGGAGATACAAGAAAAAAGTTGAAGTTCATTCCAATTGCAAAAAAAAAAAAAAAAAAAGAGTAAAATAACAAGGGTTAAAAAAGTACCCTTGATTTATTTGTCAGTATTACAAAAAAATATCCCAAGATGTTATGGTCTTACATTTACCTCTTTCATAATTAAAAAAAGGTTTCAAATTTATAAATATATTATAGTCATCCCCTTAATTTTGCCTTGGGGGTATTTTTGTAATTTGGAAATTAGTTGTTTTTTAATTAGGTCAAACCTCAAGGGTACTTTGTTGTAATTATCCCTAACAATCATTATCCTTGAATATCCAATAATCCACTTGATATTGGTTTTTATTTTACAAATTGCACATCTAGAGTAATTGTAATGCAACTACAATACAAACTTCAAGGGGGTGTTTATACTATGTTTGTTAATTGGTGTATTTGTAATTTCAAAATAATAATTTAATTAGGCTAAACTCAAAGGGTTTGTGATATATCCTTTGAAAAATGGGTTCTCATGTAGAATTATTACTGAAATCATGAAAAGGTACAAAAGATGATTAGAAAGACTTACAATGGATATTGAAATCCACCCTCGAAAAATGGAAAGTTTGGTCCTATTTATTTATACCACATCCCTAAATATTTATAATTTGGTTTTATTGTAGGCCAATTGGACAGACTACACCTGGCGAAACTTAAGGTCGACTCGGATTTCACCGCCCCTTGTCGAACTTCGATTCTCTATCCGGCCGATGGCGGAAATATGCACTGCTTTACTGCCAAGACGGCATGTGCCGTATTAGATGTGCTTGGTCCTCCGTACTGTGATCCTGATGGTCGCCATTGTCAATATTACTATGAGTTCCCATTTTCCACATTTCCAGGTATATATATGCAATTACTTTTAGCCCTTCGTGTTGTATGTTTGTATATTTATTTGTGTATGGTGTTGGGCCCCTAAAGGCTGATCCATTTGTTAAATACTAGTACTATTTATGAGCTAGACATCTGGAGGGGTATATTGCTAACTTCTTTTGCTGCCGTAACGATTATTTCTTTAAAGATTTTTTAATTTATATTTATTATATCAATATTTTTCTTTTGGTAACTCAGTTGAAGGGATAGTGATGGATGATGAAGATATGAATGGGTATGCATGGCTGAAGGAGAGTGAAAAACCTGATGACTTGTCCGTGGTTGGGGTGCCTTATATTGGACCAAAGATAGTAAAAAGGTGAATTTTGAAGCAAAAAGCTCCCGACAGATGTTGCAATTGATGTACCTTATCCGTAGAGTATAGGCACTTTTATTTCTTTCTACCTTTTCCTCTGTTTTGCTTCTTCCCAGAGAAATGGGCGTTTCTTGTCTGTTTTATGTAAATACTTAGAAAGAACTTAGGGATAAATAAACCAATTGGGGTTCTACGTTTGCGAGAGTTCTTTTATTTTCCTTTTGTTTTGTGAGTTGTTTTTCGTACTTTTATGTTCTAATTTTTTTTTATAATTGTTAAGGGCAGAAGAATTTCACATGCTCTACTATCTTGCAATTTTTAATGATTGGTTATAATTTTATTTTATTTTATTTCCTTATAATAAAGCATAGTAGTCTCGGTTGCGTTTTTAATTTAATTATATGTATCCGTTTGTTTCTTTCATCAATTACATATTTCTATTAATGACATGAAATAGAAAACAAAACACCAACTTTAAATCATTTTGAATAGATGCAGTAAAGCAAAAACTGAAACACTATGAAGAATCTAAACCGATTTTATCATCGTTTCACTATACATTTAGTGAACTAAACAAGATCAAAATATACGCCCAAGAGAAACCTATTCACATGAAAAGAAAATAAAAAGAACCAGTTTCTTTGAATTTATCTAAGAAAGCTTCATGCGCTCAAGAAAAGCTTCCCGAGCAATACTTACAGAGCGCTGCGGCTTAAGTTGCTGCTTTACACCTTTGCGTTCAAAAGGTGCAGCTGGAACCCTGCAAACAACAAAACATTACAGATAGTGTAATGTTTTTATATATGTCAATATTTTATGCAACAAATGACACATAAAATAAATGTGTAATCTGGTGGAGCAAGAAATACCTTGTAAGTGGGTTTTAATGACGAATGTAAATATTTTCTGAACAAACTCACCTCTGTACTGAAACCACTTGACCTGTGATGGCTTCTGCTATCAAAATCGAATTGTCCTGACTCCTGATAATTATTATCACGTACTGTAAGATTTTGTAATAGAATAAATCCGTGATTATAAATTTTCAAGCTGAGAATCAAAATTACCTGTCTATATATTTCTTCAGCATCTCCAACATACTGTTGCCAACGCTCTGTGCTCGCGACTTGTGAACAATCGTGTCCATAACATCTACTTTCCCATTATTTAGAAAGGCGTCGAGCTTTATCAATTTAGAAAGCTGATGTCTGCTGATCCAAAATAAACGACGACAAAGCTAAATCTGAAGTGATCTTATTTCAATACTCGAAAGACACAACATTCAAGTATTTTGAGTGGGAAACAAAAACAAACTTCCACGTTATTGTTACTATATAACATTGTGTTTTTTTCTTTTCTTTTTTGGGTATTATTATTATTATTATTTCAAAAAAATTATTTTGTGTGTATGTGTGTGAAGAACAAATGAACTTACTCTGCTTCTTCATACATGAATATTGCATATCCCGATGTTATAGTTTTCAGCACATCATAGAAGTCAACGACAATTTCCCTCAAAGGTAATCGATATTTCAGAAGCGCCTGCTTACTGCACATCAATCACGGGTATATTGAATTTATTTTCTTTCTTCTTTTTCTTCTCCTTCTTCATGTAATTAGAACAATTATGTCACAATATAAATGCCTCGCAAAACTACCTGCTGATGTATGAAAACTGCAACTGTTCCCCTTCCCGCTCGATGCAAAGGGTAATGACAGGCCCCAGATACCTTTAGGACAGTGAGGGAATTAAGACCAAATACACAAGAACATGCTAGGAACAAAAAAAAAAAAAGCTTAATTGCAAAATTGGTCATGTATGTAACTACGAGTTTTGATCCCACGAGTTTTGATTTTTTTTTTGCTCTCGCAATATTTGTCCTTAAGTTTGTTTGAATTCCGTGCAATTCTGATCCTATCAGTCTCAACTTGTTGCAATTTTGGTCTCAAATGATTGTTTTGTTCCTGAAAATACCCTTAAACGCCAAAATACCCAGAAATAAGAGTGATAGTCAAAAATGACGAAATTGTCAATCTCCACAAGTTACAGGACTAAAATTGCAATTTAGACAAAAGTAATTAAATAAGAAGAAGCAAAGGGTGTGGAGCTTACTCACTAGGAAGCATGATTGTAGCGATTACCATGGGTTCCCAGATAGCTTTAAGTTTCTTATGTTTGTAATGGTCAGTGCACATATGYATTCCTACTTTGCTGAACAAAAACAGAGCAAATACGTGAAAAAAGGGATCAAATGCATTTGCAAACCAAGCAAAGAATTCATGATGCGTATATTATTACCTCCCATCTTTAAATTCAAAAATGTAAGGTACAGTTGGAATAGTGTTGTGCACATTGACTCCATAATCCTGTATCAATTTGATTCACTCTGTTAGTTGTGACATCGTAGTATAGAAATAATCTTGCCAACTCAACTTTATTTGATTCTCAAATGGTTTCTGACAGGGCTTATAAGCTATTTGTGAACTTACAAGTTCTAAAGTTTGTTTGGCAAACTTTCCAAGAACTTAAAAGATAGCTAGAAAAAGCTATTTAGGAGCTTATAAACTGTTTTCAAAGGGAAAAAAAATGCAAATAATTTTGACTTTTTAAAATTATAAAACTGCCAACTAGCATCAAAAGCTCCACCATTTTTATTTTTATCCAAACAGTTCAGTAGCTTACTAGCTTTTTAATAAATCTAACATCTTATAAAATGTGAAATATTACAAAATAAGCTCAGTCAAACAAGTATAAGGAATCTATGCCAATACGATAGATACCTGTTGAAGGCGCTGATGAAAAACATCCATATGAAGCAGACCTAGAAAACCGCACCTGTATACGAAAGTGCATAATCAAGCAAAATACAATATGAAGCTAGCCTCCTATTTAATATTCCCATTATAACAATAAATTAACTCAAAATTAAAGTGAAGAAAGAGAACAAATTAGAACCTGAAACCCCGACCCAGTGATGCACTGCTCTCGATTTCAACCGACACGCTCGAGTCGTTGCACGTAAGTTTCTCTATGGCATGCTCAAGCTCGCTCATACCAGTTCCGTCCGATGGGTAAAGACCAGAGAACACCATATGTTTTGCTGGTTGAAAACCTGAAAAATAAATATGACAGTTGTTCCAAAAGACTCTAAATTAGCTTCTGATTAAATCATTGCAGATTTTATTTGAATTAAAAAAAAAAAAAAAAAAAAGCTTTTCTAAATTGCATTTGCAATAAATTAACTGCCCGAAATTCGAAATATTACCAGGGAGAGGCTCAATACGGCTTTTCCTCTTATACAAAGTGTCCCCAACCCGCGCCTCTCGGGTCGATTGCATACCGCAAACCACGTACCCCACTTGCCCCGTCATCAGACACGCCGTCGGCTTAAACTCCGGATGCATGATCCCAACATCCGACACCTCGTACCCTTTCCCCGTCGCTGCGGACACAATCCTATCCCCCTTGCGCAAAACCCCATCGACCACAGCCACGTAACATATCACTTTCTTGTACTCGTGAAAAAACGAGTCGAACAAAAGCATCCGCAGAGGCGAGTCGATTTTCCCGCCGGGCGGAGGTACCCTTTCCACAATGGCTTCTAGAACCTTCTCGAGGCCTTCCCCTGTTTTGGCCGACGCCAAAAGGGCTTTGTCCGGGTCGAGATCGAGCATGGAGGATAACTGCTGTTTTACGCGGTCGGGATCAGCTGAGGGGAGGTCCATCTTATTTATGACGGGGATTATGGCGAGGTTGCATTGGGAGGCGAGGTAGAAGTTGGCGACGGTTTGGGCTTGGATGCCTTGGGCCGCGTCGACGACCAATAGGACGCCTTGGCAGGCGGCTAGGGATCTCGAGACCTCGTAGCTGAAATCGACGTGGCCGGGGGTGTCGATTAAGTTCAGTAGGAAAGACGGGTGATGAGTTTGGTTGTTCGGATTGTAGATCATGCTTGTTGTTTGCGCTTTGACGGTTATGCCCCTCTGTCTCTCTACCTAGTAATTGAAAAAAACACTGATTGAAGCCACATTTCTAGAAAAATCTGCTTATCCACATTTCTGGAATCGAGATTTCTAGAAAATTCTGCTTATCCACATTTTTGGAATCGAGTTTATTCTTTTTCTTTTTGAAAAATAAGGAACATATCTAGAAATTGTGATTTAATTATATAAGACCATTGCAAGTTAAAGTAATTAAGAAAGAAACAGAAAAATAATAATTAGAAACAAACTTGTAACTTATCGAGATACTGCGGCTGATTGAGGCCTCGCTGAATGGTTCCGGTGAGCTCGAGAAGCCTGTCCGCGAGCGTGGACTTGCCATGGTCAATGTGCGCCACGATCGAGAAGTTGCGAATGTTTTCCGGCGGGTATCGAGTCAAATTGAAGCCATTGTTCTTAGCCAGCTCATCCCTCTCGCTGTCCGCGATGATCTGGAGGTGGCTGCGCGAGGAGAAAGGGCGGATTTGCAGATGATCGCCGGAAAACAGGGTCTGCCGCCGCCGTAAAAGCTTCGCGCGGCGGCCGGTAATGGAAGTGGTAATATTGAAGCCATTGAGTAATTGATTGACGGTAAGATTACGGTCGAGAGAATTAGCAGCCGTTAGAAGAGTCATGAGGGTTTCGGGGAACAAGTTGCATCGCTGTGAAAGAAAGTTAGCGCCCAAACTTTTGATGGATGCGATGCCTTGGGGACGAAGGTACTAAATTGGGCTAATCAGCATGGTCCTTCTGTTTCACTTTAATTGATGTTTTGGATTTAACTATTAAAAAAAAATAGTAAAATAATTAATTAGTTCATATTAATATCATGTTTCTCTATTCCATTCGTGAATATATCTTTTTTTTTTTTTGCTACTTGATTTTAGCAGATAAGTTTTCGTGGAGTATTAATGATAACTCCTGTGTAAAATTTGATTCAATATTCAAAAATTTTAATGGAGCCAAAATTAAAATTTTTGTTGCTTCAGTACCTGTATACATACAAATCGAATAATACAAGTTTAAACATCAACACGCACATATACATACAAATGGCTTCCAGTTCCAGTGATGCTAATCCAAATAATAATCCTAAATCCTCATTTGACTTATGTAAGAGTCCAAATCATGGGAGGGCGGCGGAATTTCTGATACCATATAAATATACATGTGCTGCCATAATTTGTACACAAGAAAAAAAAGGCGACCTTGATTAAGGTTGGCGAAACAATTACTTTGCTCATGGTTATGGCCTGTCCCAAAACCTGGTCAGTAGTCCACATCCAGAACTACTAGATGCCTAACATCAAAGTGATCTAATGTAGCTAAATCAATAACAACATCATCAAGATCTTCTTCCTGGCAAATTATCCAACACAGCGAGCTTGTTAGACAATATTGTTGCTTTCTAATGTTTTCCAGGTTTGGAACACGCCTTGTATATCTCTCAACTCCACGGCTTGTCGGGGCAGATGGTAGGGTGTCCAGAACAACCTAGGGCTCATCTAAATTCAAGTTTATGTTGTCCGAATCTACCTGATCAACAAAGAATTCGGGGGCTGCAGTGGGACTTTTTAATATGGGAGTGGCTATGGTCTCGTTTCTCTGTGTGGAGAACATATTTACGATAAGTCGCAAGAGAATAACCCACAATCCCACGTTCTTTACAAAATTTCGGTAATCGTTCAAATGAGAATGTGACCAACTTAGAGTGCCCACTTCTTTCAATAATAAGCTTTCCCGGTAATGTTGTAGACATATCCACCTCCACCAACATACGAAGGGGCGTAGATAGGGGGTGCCTCCCTAATACAGGGCACAACCCAAATTTTTTAGGAGTATTACTTCTTAGTAGGAAAAAATAAAATTGATATAGGGAAAAATATAATTTTCAATCCGGCTAGGACTAAGTCATCGAGTTGGCTATGCCCCTGAATATACGTGCATGTGCGAGCGTACTATAAGGGAGTTATCATCAATTTTCAGCTGGGTACCGATAGCCTATGCAATGCCGCTAAGAATATTAAAACCATAGAGGGACTGAGGAAGCTAACATGGTTGAGAACCGTGGTCAATGGTTCGTCGACACTGCTGCAACCGCCCATGTGTGTGCAGACCGGAGCTTGTTCTCCAAATACCATCCCTGTGAGGGAAGGAAGTAAAACATGGAAAACCAAGCTTCTTCGCAAGTTGTAGGCGTTGGTTCGGTTGTCCTCAAAATGACCTCCGGTAAGGAGATCACTCTGAATGAGGTGCTACACGTTCTGGATGAATTCTGAGACCTTAATGGGTTGGTACTATTGTCTAGTATACAAAAAGGGGAATAGTTCACTCGATGAATTTCACCAATTAGTTCGCTTCTGAAATCATGTTGTCCTGCAGTAATTCGCCTAATTAATGCCAAAGTCTAAATATCATAACACATGCCTCATTAACTTTTATAATTAACAGAAGCAAAGGATCTTAGGTAAGCCACTATTCTGATTTCTTTTTCAAGCTTCAAATCCTACGGTATCTAAAATAAAACTAAGACAGGTTTGCCAAGATCGAGTTTTAGCATGAGATTCAGAAACAGGGGCTGAAGCCGAACGCATTCACGTACGTGGCGATGATATCCGGGCTTACGAAGGCTGGGAATATGTTTGAGGCCGATAAGTTATTCGAGAGGTTTAAGGCGAACAGGGGTGTGCCCGATTCGGCAAGAACACGGTGATTGAGGGGTTGAGTGCGACAAATAAGGCGTATAGGCTGTTTGAGGAGACGAAGCTGAAAGGGTGTAAATCACACTTGAGACCCTTAATCTTTTAACAATTGAGAAAAGACCCATAAAGCCACAGCCAAGCAAATTCAAATCAAAACAGCAAAATCTTTCACAATTCTAAAATAAATCAGAAATTGTCAAAACAAAAAAGCCTCTTTTCGGTGTGGTTAAAGCAAATCAATCATCATCGAGCAACAATGCCAAAATTCACAAAAGAAAAAAAAAAAAGAAAACTGCAGAAATAGGGTGAACCAGCCATAGTTGAGCAAAATAAAACCCTAAACCCCAAATTCATAGTCGACATAGAGCACACAATGCGAAATTGAATCTATTCAATGTAAATCACAACAACTACTATGTAATTCTATAACTGCATATATATTTCAAATTAAAAAATCAAAAATAGAACACCTTAGTATCCCGTCAAAACCTGATGAATAAGAGCAATTTAAATGAAAGCTTGTGCAGTAAACCCCCTATGGGCGGTCGTTCGTCCCTGCCACCATACCTGAATGAAAGAAACGAACTCGGGCACGAGCCTACCTTGTAAGAACCAAAGAAGGGGTACCAGAATGGAGAAAGGAAAGGGACAAGGCTGTTGAAACTTTTTGAATTCGGTGAGGCCTACGTCGCCAGAATACTGTTGGTGGTCGCCGAAGACTGCGACCGGTGGGGTGGTGTTGCCCGAGCAGCCTCGATTTTGGATGTGGCGGGAGGGAAATTCAGACGATAGGTTTTGGATGTGGCGGGAGGGAAGTTCAGAGTTATGGGTTTTTTGGACGGGTTTTATAACCTGTTTAATATTTCATTAACCTTTATTTAATATAATCATAATTAGAAGCTAAGTTAAAATTAATTAAATTAATTATATTTTACTACAGACATCTACGACGGTTTTCGTATACCCGTTGTAGTATTAGACTATTTACAACGGGTAAACAAATAACCGTTGTAAGAATTGCCGGACTGCCATATTACAACGGTGATTTGGCAACCGTTGTAGATTGACCATTGTAAAAGGCCTTTTTTGTAGTAGTGAGTTCAAGAATTATGTTTACTAATCCGCCGGTATGCTCGGTAGTATTAACTAAGGAGGGTTTAAGGCCACAAGCCACCTATCCCTATTCTCTATTGTCTCTTAAGGACTGAGTTATGTATTTGCATACATGTTTTCTTTTGGAGTTTCTCACTCATGTGGGGGATTGTTTTTAAATTGGATTTAATCAATTTATTGGTGCAACAAAAAAATTCGTTTTAACGAATTGTATAGGCTCATTCTACGTTTCAAGTAGATAATCGTAGCATTTTGAATTTCTCAAATCAAATTATTGGTGAGTGAGAAATAATACTTTGAAGTTGAACGGTTGTTTAAGTTTTAATTTGTTTATCCCACAATGAATGATAATCAATGTAGAAGGGAGTTTAAAAATGATTACATTTCATAAGTGGACAGTGGGCCAGCGGTTATTGTGAACTTTGTGTGAACAAAGCTCACGCGAGCCCTCGGACTTGGGTTCGCCCGTCCGCCTTCGACGGAGCCGAGCGGAGTCGAGCCCAAGCCCGGGCCTGGGCCTTGGGACTTGGGTCTTGGGCAATTGGTCCGACTATGTGGTCCGTATGGGTGTCCTGGTTCAACCCTGGCTAACTCTTTAGCAGCTCAGGTATGTTTTTAAACATACGACAACGGTAAGAACAACTCCTAACCGTTCAGGTACGTTTCCAACGTACAAGAACGTCATGCAACTTAATGCATGTACGTTACTATCTGTCCAGGTTCATGCTGCCAGGTGCTGCCAGTTTTGAACGTCTTAATGCTGCCTTTATGGACGTCATTAAGCTCCTGTAACTATCTGTCCAGGTTCATGCTGCCAGGTGCTGCCAGTTTTGAACGTTTTAATGCTGCTTTTATGGACGTCATTAAGCTGCTGTAACTTCCCCCGCTAACACCTATATAAAGGTGAGAGGCTCCTGCATCATTCACACAGAAAAACACCTGAGAGCATTCAGAATAACACACAACATACATTATTTTTTCTGCATCATTCTTTCTCGTAACTCAGACCAAATTCTTTCAGTTCACCGGAGCTCTGGTTTCTTACGGTATTGTTAAACCAGAGATGAAAGTCATTTTATCTTTGGGGGACGTATTACCTAAATTATTTATAATATTTTGTCTAAATTATCTTTTTCTCTTTGTTTGAAAAACAGAGTCATTTTAATTTCAATAAACATATTTATTTGGTGTATAGACACTAACAAATTTTAATAAATTTTGAACTTATTGAGAATGAAGAGACGTAAATGGTTCAGGATTATATGTTTCAATGTAAAGTATAAAATAAAATAGTAAATGTGGTATACAATGAGTTTTTATCAAAATTTAAAGTGAATAATAATCAGCTTTTGAACTTGATAAATTATTTTTCGGTAACTGCATATTATGAATATCGTGTATAGAGTAAAGTGAACATAATTTTTTCTTTTGTATTTAATGTGTACTTTTGTAACTTATTTTTAAAATAAATATTATATTTTTATGATTTTCTTATCAATGCCCGCGTAATCGCGGGTGTCTACACTAGTAAAATTCAATTTTTTTTAAAACCTACCGACGGCTACATTTTCGTCTGCAAATAAAATTCGATTTAAAAAAAATGCATGTAGATTTAGCACATATATAAAATATAATTAAGAAAAAAAGAAGATATTTTTTCTTATAATAAGTTATAAAAATAATTAAATTACTAATTATTTTGATTGTTGATTCTTAGATTTATATATATATATATTAATTTACTTTTAGTTTCATTGTTATCAAATAGTAAAAAGTAAAAGCTTATTTGCAGGGTGTTTTTGTACCTTTACAATTTGATCATTGTAGCTCAAGTGGCTATATAATTTTATTTTATTTCTTCTGAAATCTCAAGTGGCTATATAAATAATATTATAGGTAGGTTGGAAATTGCATGTGAGTTACTAAAGTGTGATTGCAGAAATTCGTTTTTTGACTTTTAACTAAATAAGGCAGTTGACAATGCAAATGGTGGATATGACCGAGCAAACATTTTATTTTCTGAATTGGATGCCATGTTGTTGCACAAAACTCGTATATCTAGCGTTAGAGTCTTAATTGAAAGTTGTTATCGATTCTTAAAAGTTCCTTGTAGTGTTGATCAAATTACTAGGAAATTACAAGCCAATTAAATATGTCAAGGGTTGGTGAGGGATCATAATATATATAAGTACTTGAATCATTGATACATACATACATACATTAATTAAAAGAGCAGCAAGAATGTACAGAGTAGCGAAGGCATCGGAGTACATAGTAGTGACGGGCGTGGGGATCAGCGACATCAAGATCGCGAAGAAAGCATGGATCCTCCCCGGGCAGTCCTCCACCAAGTTCGACATCTCCCCCGTCAACTACACCTTCGAGGTCCAGGCCATGAGCGCCGAGAAGCTCCCCTTCGTGCTCCCGGCCGTCTTCACCATCGGGCCCCGCGTGGACGACCGCCCCAGCCTCCTCAAGTACGCCAAGCTCATCTCCCCCCACGACAAGCTCTCCAGCCACGTCAAGGAACTCGTCCAGGGCATCATCGAGGGGGAGACACGTGTCCTCGCCGCCTCCATGACCATGGAGGAGGTCTTCCGGGGGACCAAGGAGTTCAAGCAGGAGGTGTTCGAGAAGGTCCAGCTGGAGCTCAACCAGTTCGGCCTTCTCATCTACAATGCCAACGTGAAGCAGCTGGTGGACGTGCCGGGCCACGAGTATTTCTCCTATCTGGGCCAGAAGACCCAGATGGAGGCCGCCAACCAGGCCCGTGTCGACGTGGCCGAGGCCCGGATGAAGGGGGAGATCGGCTCCAAGCTGAGGGAAGGCCAGACGCTTCAGAACGCCGCTAAGATCGACGCCGAGACCAAGGTCATCTCCACTCAGCGCAAGGGCCAGGGGACCAAGGAGGAGATCAAGGTCAAGACCGAGGTTAAGGTGTTTGAGAATCAGAGGGAGGCCGAGGTGGTTGGGGCCAACGCGGAGCTGGCCAAGAAGAAGGCGGGCTGGGCCAAGGAGGTGAAGGTGGCCGAGGTGGAGGCGGATAAGGCCGTGGCGCTGAGGGACGCGAACCTAATATAGCATCTACGAGACTGAAAGCGGAGTTGAATTGATTTTACCTTTATTTTCAATTCTCGACATCCACAAAAAAACTAAACTAAGCCAAAAATGAAAGCGATCATGACATAACATAACATCTATTGGATTATGAACATAATTACTGAGAATAAACAAGCCCTTATTATTTAATTTTAGGTTTTCGGTTCTCGACTGTTATGCCATTTAATTAGTCAAAATAGTAAATTATATACTCTTGTAACTTTCATAACAAAGGTGCAAGAGGCCAACTGGGAGCTCTACAAGAAGCAAATACCTCTACCAAAAGGAGAAAGAGGCGGATGCCCAGAAAGCCGCCGCAGAGGCCGCATTCTTCGCGCGCAAGCAACAGTCGATGGAGACTTTTACGCCAAGGGCTGAAAGCACTTGCTGAGGCTCAGGGGACTTACGTACGACGCTTTGGGAAGTGACTACGCGGCTCTGAGCACTACAAGAAAACTGGAAAATACCAATAAATTATTATGTTGGTAATAAACTATTTCTGTTGGTAATTTAGTTTACCAACGGAAAAATATCTGTTGGTATATAGCTCGATGGTAAAATTTACCAACAGAAAACTGTCTGTTTGTAATTTACCAACAGATAATTCCGTTGGTAAAATACTAACTGAATTAATCTGTTGGTAATTATAGATTTGCCAACGGAATGATCTGTCGCTATTTACCAACGGAATTATTCCGTTGGTAAATAACGACAGATCATTCCGTTGGTAATTAGAAATTCACCAACGGAAATACGATTTTCCGTTGGTAATTATAGTCTCTGTCAATATTTTACCAACAGAATAATCCGTTGGTATTATTTTCAATGTATTTTTTTTAATTCTTAAATTTTTCTGTAAATTTACACCAAATAATTCACAAAAATAACCAAGAATCGAAAGATAACCCAAACTATATATCAAAAGTATTTGACCCAACAACATATCCACAATCCTAAACGCCAATATTCAAAATAACAAATGACAATATCTAAATCACACGTGATATCCAAATAAATAAACAAATAATTTATTAAATAACTTGCTTTCCTGATTGTGTATACATGCATATAGGTAATCCGACTCAAGTCTGATAAATAAATATATAATCAAGGTTTGCCCTAATTGCAAAGAACA
This sequence comes from Phtheirospermum japonicum, assembly GCA_014905375.1. Classification (NCBI taxonomy): domain Eukaryota; kingdom Viridiplantae; phylum Streptophyta; class Magnoliopsida; order Lamiales; family Orobanchaceae; genus Phtheirospermum; species Phtheirospermum japonicum. The sequence continues at coordinate 373,141 of BMAC01000216.1, forward strand.
CAGCTTACTTTCAAAATTAGAAAAATAACCCTGAAGTTACAAAATACCCCTCGATGGTATTTTTTTGTAATCAACACAAGTTCTAATGGAAAGGACCAAAAACCACATGGCACATACCCTGTTAATCATCTTCTCAAAGGCTTCGGGCTYGATTTCTTGGATATATTTTTCTATCGCGRTTAGAATGTCATCGGGCTTTCTGAAAATATCCTTGGTCCTCGGGACGTACCAGATATTAACACTCTTTCGCCRAGTAACCARGTAAGGCCTAACGTACTGCTCGTATACATACGCAGCTCCACTGAAGTACGGTATGACCAACCAGCAGGTGRAAATTAGCTTCACGTAAGACCACAAAGGTAACCTATAGSATACAAATRGATTTCAAATGATTAAATAACGTATAAATGTCTGGTAGAACATATATAATGCATAACTTGAACAAAAACTTTGCATTCGCGAATTTCTTTAAAAAGTTAAAATATTTCCACTTATTAGCAACTACAAACCTAGAAGTTCAATCAAGAAATATGATCRTGTCTGAAAGGAAATTTGTACCAACAMTTACCATTCAATGAGTTTTGCAAAAGTAAGCTCAAAAAGGGTAATCATAGAGTAAAGAACCCAGTAAGTAAGCCATTGCTGATCATCAGCAGGTGACTTAGTCTCAATTRCCCTAATCGATGCATATATGCCCAATAKTTCACAATGCCACCACCATTAAACCCATATCAGTACWTAAAGACATAAAAYAAATCACTCTTAAGTTGATAAATAAAATATTCTTGTTGCGRAAAACATTGAAGTTATAACTATAACAATTAAATGCAGAGAATAAAATAGCCACACTTACAGAGGATAAACCAGACTAACAACTGGCCTGCAAAATATCAAAAACACCCAAAAAAATTCATGATAAGTAAAAACATCTTTGCTCCACAGACAAACACTATACAGCTCAATAATTGAAATAAAATCAACATCAGTTAAAATATACGAACAATTACAGCCTTGATTACCAGTATATGAAAATAAAAAAAAAACAATTAGGAATATATTTAGAAAACCCATCCACTGCATTGAAATCACGAACCAACCAAATAACTAATAATAAATTTTATTTTTATTTTTTTTAAAAAGCCCTAAAATAAAACCACAAATAAAAGCATGATTAATTTAGACAGGTAGGAGAAAATAGATTAATTTACCCAGCAAGAATGTCGAAATTCTTGGCCAGCACTTTGAGGCAGCACAAAAAAATCTCTTACTCCCAACATTATTATACAGAGGCCTGCAAATCTTAATATATCAATATTTGTTTTAGAAAGCCTTAATATAGCAAAAACTTCCTACTGYATATGCCTGAATCTTACTAAGTTTCTCTAACTCATCAAAATCAGATTTCATATGATAATGATTTCTCAAACAACCGACACAAAACAAGGACTAAATGTCAGTTTAGTGCAAAAGTAATTTGAACCAGCAAAGTAACAATCACTTACGGACAGAGGTAGTAATGTAATTACAAGTCCATACGCGTTCTTCAATCAAACAAAGTTTATTAGGAAAATAGTGTAAGCCGCTTCATTTGATTAAAAATCAATTGACTGCACAAAAGTGGATCATACGGAAATAAGGATYAGAGTTTCCATTTCCAGAACTTACGAGCCAAGTATAACCAAAACAGCTAAAGGATTTTTATATGAAATCCCCCCAACAAAAAAAAAAAAGGCTAAAACAACAAATTTGGAAGAAAATGTCATTACATCAACAAGTAACTATTAAAATCTCGCTCTTATTCAAATGACTAGCGTCTCTCCTCCATAACCGCCTAGAATATCAATAGAGCCATATTCAGACAAACCTACAAAAGCACAAAAAAGATAAGTTTGCATGAAGACTCTATAACATTACATGCTATCTAGCATGGAATTTCAATTAAATTAGAAACTGGACTAAATTACATACTAATAGAAGCCAAACCTGACAGAATTTCACAAGTAAATGAATTACATACTAATTCACATGAATTTCATACTATATTGAACTAATTTCCTATATTATATATATATTGAAATTTACACATACTAACTAATAAATACAGGTTTTTGTGAAATTCGAACAACCGAAATTGAAGTGAAATCTATACTAATTCATGCATGCATATCTGAACTAAAGTCATACTAATTCAATACACAATATGAAACGAATTTATACTAATTTAGCTACCACCACAATATTTTTGTTTACTATACATTCTAATCAAATAAATGATAGAATGGATTGAAGAATATTGCGATAAGCACTTTTAATGGCAAAAAATACAAATAATCTGAAACAAAAATGAATTATAGTATGAAATCTCAACTCAAGCAGAACACATTTTCGAACAACCAAAAGGCAGTGGATTTAGTTCGAAAATGGCAGACCACACAAATTAATGGAAACAATCAATAACCTAACTCATAACACACTTGACAAAATTACAAATGTGACCAAGGATATTGTAACATAATCTGACACGAAAATTTAAAAAACAAATCTGATGATATTCGTGATTGGGAATTTGAACTGAAAAGTTGACAAGCTATATTGCATACTAAACTATTCAATAGATAGACATGAGATACACACTCATAACAAATTCAACCAGTGAAATACTAAAGAACCAAAAGGAGATGTACTCATATTAATTACCATTCCCAAATAACGATCGTCAAAAGGAAATGCGAAGAATAATGAAAGTAAATCGAAATAAATTCCCAAATGAATTAATCATACCTTAACGTAATAAGCTTTCTTAATCTCGGTCTCGGTGGCCGTGGGGTGCACGCCCAGTACATCGTAGTATTCGGTCTCCTTCACCATCGATCTCAGAAATCAAAATAGCCCCAGTTAAATTGGTAAATCCCCAATGATAAATACCTGCTTGACCTCGGTATTCACCCGAAAATTCCAGTCAGGAGAAAGATAAACAAACAAACACCTTTGAATGGTTGTTTCTTACTTCTGCAAATTCCATACCAGATATGAACTTGCACTGAGCTACCCTCGAGGGTTTACTTGATGATCAGCGGCGGGATGTACCAAGAGCTCGCCAAGATCAATGTTGAGGCCGTTCGCGGCCTGCAGCCCAAGATCAGCATATGGACGGGCGGCGGTGGTGGGACGACGACTAGTACAAGTGCAATGAATGAAGTTGCCGGTGTTTATAAGATGTTGCCGCCTCTATTCGAGACTGGGCACCACCAAACTGGGATGGCGTAGATGGGCACCTTGGCCGGCTCTTCGGATCCATCATCGTAACAACAATCGAGATGCTACTTTGTTTATTTTACATTCATCGTTTGATCTCTCTTTGTGTGTGTTTTTAACATTTGGTTAATAAGCGTTTGCAAAATGGTTTTAAGTACATAATTAATATTCCAGTTTTTAATTTCTATTGTTCATATCCTCCTTTGGTCTGAAATAAAGATTTTTTTTTTTAAGCTTGTGTTGCTTCAATTAACATCTATACTTACCTTTTTGGGGTATATGTATCAAGGATACTTGTAGATGGAGTTGGAAAATCAAACAATATTGCAAAAAGAATTATGGCTAATTGCAATTTTAACCCCGCAACTTTTGAGGATTGATATATTTGTGCTTTAACTTCTTGATATACCAATTTTGGCCCTTCGTAATTTTGCCATTAGTCAAAATAGCAATTGCACAATTCATGTAAATTTTACGGGCATTTTTGGTGTTTAAGGGTACTTTTGAAATAAATAAAATATTGGAGCAGTAATTTGGGACCATATTACAACAAGTTGGAACTTATATATTAAGATCACATTTGCAATGAATTGAAATTCATGGACCAAAATTGGTATCTCAAATGTTTCGTTCTAGTTTGCAAGGTCTATTTGATACGTCAGAGAAGATTGAGATGGAGATAAATTTTGAAATAGTGATAAAATACTATGGACATGGTCTCTAGTAGGGGTGAGCAAAAATATAGGGTACCCGGTCCCGGACCCGGAACTGCTTAGGACCCGGCGGGTCCAGTCCCGGAACCGGACCCGTTGGTACCGGTTCTGGTTCCAGATTCTTGGAACCGGTTGTAACCGGTTCCGGTTCTGGGTCCATACTTTCGAGACCCGGTACCCACTGGGTACTTTCGAGTCCATGGAAGACGAGGGACTTGGTTTCTTGGAATGCGATGATTGGAGGATATGTGGCTCAGGAGATGAGGCAACGATGCGATTTTAGTGTTCCGTTTGATGCTCGGAGAAGGTACGGAGGAGCTTGATAATTGAATATAGGTCTTTTTTTTTTTTTAGTAATTTGTTGATTGTGGAACTATTATTTGTTACTAGACTGCCACCATTCAAGCTGTATGAAACTGAATGTGTTGTTTTTCTGTGACTTTAAATGATCAACTTGAAATTTGTGTCCTTTTGAGCAAGTAGATTTAGTGTAGACAAAAACTTGTGTTAAACCGCCCATCGGAGTACATTTTATTAGGTAGGGAGAATTTTTTTGTTTTTTTTAGTTATTTAGGTTTCTTTACTTTTTTATTTAGTTTAGTTTTTTCTTAGGGTTTTCCCTTTTTAGGTTTTATTTATTTATTTTTTTTTAATTCTTTTAGGGGTTTTACAATTCCTTTATTAGGGTTTTTAGTTTCTCAGTTGTTTTTTTTTTTTTTCTTTTTTTTTTTTGGGGGTGGGGTGGGGTGGGTGGGGGGGTTCTTTTTTGTTATTTAGTTTACTTTTTTAAGGTTTTTTTGTTTTTGGGTATTTTTCTTCTTTTTTTTACAACTCATTTGAAGGACAATGGCAAGATGACAATTAGAAGTTTAAATTTTTGTTTTAGGGGACCTGGCCAACGATCAGTCGGTTTCACAGGAGTGTGCCTCTTTAATGTAAAGGGGTTGGTTTTTCGCTTTTGTTGAGTTTTATGCTTCTGGAGTTACCAACAATGATATAAATATGTTTCAGCAAATAATTAATGAATTTATATGGTTAGGCTGCTTTTTTTTTTTTT
>BMAC01000216.1:379381-413552 GCA_014905375.1 Phtheirospermum japonicum
CCGGCTGGTACCGGTTCCTAAACTGGGTACCCGGTACCAAATCTTTAATATTTAATATATTTAAGTGTATTTTGAGGATTTTCTATGTATTTTGTTGATTTGTGATCTCTTATTATGAATAAGTTTGAAAACTTTATATTAATGAATGTTGTGAACTTGTTATTATATTATGTATTTGTAGATTTATTTTCATAAAATTTGGTACTGTAATATTATATAATTGATGTAGTAGGAAACTAAATTTTTTTCTATATTGTACACTTACTTTTGGTAAATAGGAGGAAGCAAATACTAATGTATTGTGCACTTTATTTTGGACAAGAATCCTTTTTTGCTTATTCAAATTTTATGTAGGCATTATTCCCGACGTCTTCACATTCGGAAGTGTTCTACGAGCCACCGCTAGTAAAAACAGGCTCACCAAAGCCAATATTGTCCACGGATATATCACTCAGTTTTGTTTGGGGTCTCACAAATTTCTAAACGGGTCTCTAATCGATGCCTACGTAAAATGTGGAGACTTAGACAGTGCAACTCAAGTATACAACGACATGCAGAACAAAGACTTAGTATCATGCACTTCACTGATCAAAGGTTAYGCTCGTGAAGACACAAATTGCACCTCAGCCCTTCGACTATTCAACGAAGTACAAAAGTACACAGCACTCGACGCCATACTGTTATGTTCCATGATCAACATATGCGCCAAAACAGCATCGTTAAGCCTCGGGAGACAATTACACGCTAACGCACTCAAATATCAAAACCGRCAYGATTTGGCCACATGCAACGCTCTAATCGACATGTACTCRAAATCGGGAATGATCGAGGACGCYAAGCGTGTTTTCGAYGAAATGGAGGGCAAAAAYGTAATTTCGTGGACGTCGTTGATCGCTGGCTACGGGAAGCACGGACACGGGCACGAAGCGTATGAACTCTATTTAAGAATGCGAGACGAAGGGCTAAAGCCGAACGATGTGACTTTTTTGTCCCTTCTTTTTGCTTGTAGCCATAATGGGTTGATTATTCGAGGATGGGATTGTTATAGAGATATGATTAGCGAATACGAARTTTTGCCGAGATCAGAGCATTATACGTGTTTGGTTGACCTTCTTGGGCGGGCAGGTCRTTTGGAGGAAGCTTATGATTTGATATGCAGAATATCCGYRGATAGTGATGTGTCAGTTTTGRGTGCGATGCTTGGGGCGTGCAGCACTTATGGCGATGTGAATCTTGGAGAAATTGTTGCGAGGCGTTTGTTTAAGTTGGAGCCCGAGAATTTAGCGAATTATGTGGTTTTATCGGGTATTTATGCTGCGGCCGGATTGTGGGACCTTGCGAGGGAGACAAGGATGTTGCTGGAAAAGAAAACTGGATCGAAAGTTCGTGGATACAGCTTATGCCTGTCATCAAGTGAAAATGAAGCACTTTTTACATGACAAACAAGGCCTAGCTTTTATTTTTTTCTAGTGCACATTTTGAAATTTGTTTTTGCCTCTGCAACGGACAATGGTCTGACAGGTGAGGTTAAAATTTGTATATGTTTTCCCCTCATAAGCCACTAGTATTGTACCCGTGCGTTCCACGATAATATTTTATTTTATCTAAAATAAAAATATTTATTTTAAATATATTAAAATATTTAAATAAGTAATTGTATGTATGTGTTAATATATATATATATATATATATATATATATATATATATATGTGTGTGTGTGTGTGTGTGTGTGTGTGTGTGTGTGTGTTTCGTTAAGAACCATCACTGGTTCTCACACCAAAGATGGTTTTACCATAATCGCTCCATATATATAAATTATTTAAATATTATATAAAGATTGAGTATTATTCAAAATGATATAACATGATTCATAAAAGGATTGTTATTAGACGAAATGTACATTATAAATTATGAAAAAATTTCTTGTACACAACATTTGTAGTTTTGTTACTATATTTATTCTCATCATCATCGACCAATATTTTTAAACCCTTACGATTGGTCACCCTTGATATAGCAACGTATAACTGACCATGATTCATAACTGGCTTCTTCAGGAAAAGTCCAACGTGAGAGAGAGATTGTTCTTGAATTTTGTTGATCAGCATAGCATAAGACACAATCAGAGAAAATTGTCATTGTTGGAACTTGAAAGGTATCCTCGTATATGGATGGTGTGACAGTCATTTTAGGGATTAAAAACAATTCACTTTCATTGCTTCCTTAAAAAATATTAGCCTATACAATATGATAGTCAAGTTAACAACCAACATTACACAACACAAGAGAATGATCGATATTTCTCAACAACACGAGTGGAATTCTAGTTTTTAATTTTAGCTCATAATGCGAAGATTTGATCATTGCGTGAACTATATCTGGTCTAGTACCTTTTGGAACAATCGGCAAAATTTGATAAAAATTTACACAAATAATTATTATTTTGTTACCAAATGGATGTTGCGTATTAAAATTATTTTGAAATCTCATCACGTCTTTCAATGTTTTGTCCAAAATTTCAAAATAATGGCTATGCATCATTGGAGTTTCGTCCCAAATAATGAGATGCGCATCCACCATTAATTTTGCAAGTGGAGTACCAGTATTGATCGAAATCTTTGTGAATATTAAAAATAACCCCAAATCTAGAATGCCTCATTCTTCCTTTTCGAAAGAAGAAGAGAAGTTATGTTGTTAGATATTATATTTTTTAAAAAAAAAAATCCACTATTAGATTTAACAGCTGTAGAAAGCGTTCTCTGTATCTATAGATGAGAAATACACCACACTTGGTTAAATGTACTGCATCCATGACTTTATTAATTTTGGCAGAATATAATAAATTTATACTAATGAAAACAAATTTAGTTTTCTAGGTGTCCATTCTTTTGTTTTGAGTACTAAAAAAAAAGTTTTTACGAAACTAAACATAAGACAAACTCCGTACTTCCAGATTTTTCTTATTTGCCTCCAACCAACCTAAAACATGCTATGGTGGTTTTGACTTGCGTTTCATTTCGTTCAACTGATCATTATCATTATACAATAAATTATACTCTTTTGAAAGATGAAAACTCAAACACGTGATAGGTGGAGTTTTATAATGAATTTCATAAACTAATATTCTCCACGCTGCTTCACATGGATAAATGTAATGACAATCATAATACATGTTGATCTCATCAATCTTTATATCCACCGCATCCCCACATTTGTTCTGATATAATGTTATAGTGAACCTATAGTTACATTTATAGATATATTTGAACAAATACTTGATCGATCTAAATTAGTTACACTATTTAACATTTAAATGAGCTACACAATTCAGTGATAGGTAAAAATTATGCGAAACGACCCTCTGGAGGACCGCTAATAATTGTCGCAGGCAAGACAACATGAGTACCAACATTTGAGCCATCTGTTTCACCTCATAACACTACATCAACAATCCCACTGTACATTTCACTTCATAATTTTTTGATGAGTTATGACGTACTACAATTTTGAAAATTCAATAATTGTATATGCATCAATTATGATTTTTTGTGTGAGAAAAGAACTTCATGTGGCTCACATATTGTTTACCCTTATCTTTAGGTTTTCGAGGTTTAGAAAAAGATATGTATTCCATGTGGTTGTCTTTACCACATTGAAATAGTAATAGATAGTGTAGAGCAACGTACGAAGGATGCAACTCGTTGATACGTATCAAATTACCAAATCTATTTTCTACTGCAATTCTCTTGCTACCAATTTGTGGATCAATATCACCAACAACTAATAAATAATTAGTTGATCTTTTTACGAATCTATTATAGTTGATGCCACAGTGTTCATTCCGCTCGATGCTGGTTTCGCACTTGTATTTTTTTGCATGATTACTAACATAGTAACAAAATACATTATTTTAAGAAATCAATTCAAATAAAAAGTAATGAATCGTAATAATATTTGATATTAACATGTTGATAGCCAATAAAATAAATACTACATTGTATTGCATTGTGCAATTTTGCGTATTTTAATTAAATAAAGTGGTAAAGTTATTTTTGAGAAAAAGTGACAAATTTGATATTGTTGGACTCACAATAAAAAACAGAATAACATATACATACGTGTGTGTGTGTATATATATATATTCAAATGATCTTATTAATTCTTTTAATATTAATTAGGGTGTCCATCCTAATTATGTTAAGAAAACTCCTCCATAATAACAAAAATAAACTAAACCATCATTAATATTAAACATTATCTATGAGATCAATTCAAATAGAAAAATATTAAATCGTAATAATATTTGATAGATAATATGTTGATATCCAATAAAATAAATATTGAATTATGTTGTCATTTTTATATAATTTAATTTTAAAAATTAGTGAAATTACTTTTGAGAAAAAGTGATAAATTTGATATTATTGGACTCACAATAAAGAAATATAACAAAAACACATAAAATAACAAAAATCTCACAATAAATAACAAAATAATATAAAATTGATTATATATGTATGTATGTATGTATGTATGTTATTTTTAATATTAATTAGGGCACCTATCATAATTATATTAAGTAAATTCCTATATAATTAATAAAAAAAATAATATTACATGACTTTTTTTTCTCTTACATTGTTTCTTTTTAATTGTTTCACTGTCTAGCATGGATTATAGGTCTACCGTCTACTACAATTTTATGTGAAGATAATTTTTTTCATCCACACAATGAGCAAATGATAGTATAAGTATTAATAAAATATAAATATTACAATGATGTTGAAGCGATTAGTATGTAACATATAAATGAATACCTAACAGAATAAATTCGATTGTGAACTTCAATCGAAATTAAGTATGACGTGAATGCTTTTAAAATGACTGTATTTAGCAACATTTGCTTTCAAAGGCGGCCCTCCCCTTTTTTGTTTTGGAATTAGTTGATTTTTTTTCAAATCTAATGTAGTTGATATCATAGTGTTCATTCAACTTAGTGTTGAGTTTGCACTTGTATTGTTTACGCGATTTCTGAGATAATAAAAATTACATTATTTTATGAGATCAATTCAAATAAGAAATTGTTGAATCGTAATAATATTTTATAAACAACATGTTGATAGCCAATAAAAATAATATCAAATTATATTGTATTGTGCATTTTTGTACAATTTAATTAAATAAAGTGATTAAATTATTTTTGAGAAAAAATGTGCGTTGCACGATAAATTTTTATTTTATTTTATCTAAAATAAAAAAGATTATTTTAAATGTATTAAAATATTTAAATAAGTAATTGTATATATGTATACTTGGTTCTCACATTAGAGATGGTTTTATCATAACCGCTCCCTATATATAAATCATCTAAATATTATTTAAAAATCAAATAGTAATCAAAATGATAACCTGATTCATAAAAGGATTATTATACGAAATGTACTTTACAAATTATGAAAAAATTTCTTATACACAATATTTATAATATTGTTACTATGTTTATTCTCATCATCATCGATCAATATTTTTAAACCCTTACGATTGGTCACCCTTGATATAGCAACGTATAACTGACCATGATTGAAAATTGGCTTCTTCAGGAAAAATCCAACGTGATAAAGAGATTGTTCTTGAATTTTGTTGATCATCATAGCATATGACATAATAAAGAGGAAATTGTCATCGTTGGGACTTGAAAAGCAACCTCGTATTGAATAGTGTGACAGTCATTCTAGTAATTAACAACAATTCACCTACATTTTCCTTAAGAAATATTAGTCTATACAATATGATCGTCAAGTTAACAACCAACATTACATAACACAAGGGAATTATCGATATTTCTCAACAACATGAGTGGTATTTTAATTGTTAATTTTAGCTCCTAGTTCGGCAATCCATAACATTTAATGGTATTTACAAACTCTAGTGAGTGGACGTCCTACAATATGTCAATGTTTTGAATCGGATTTGCATGCATTATCAAAACTAAGATATATTTTACATTTTCCATCATTTTATGACATCATATATTTATTAATCAAATAGACGACATCAAGTGATGGAGAAAGAATAGCACGACCCTCCAAATAAGCGAAGCATTCAGAATTTTTTCCAAAATGTGGATATGTGCTCGCCACAATTAATGGAACATGTCACCATCATCTTTCAATAATAGATAACCTAGATTTCAATTTAAACGATACCATCATTTGGTCCTCTAATTATTACATCTCATATACTATTTTTTTTAAATAAGTTGCGGCGCTTTTATTAAAAAAGGAGAAAAAGTGTCAGAGTACATAACAAACAATGAAAAGAGAACGAAAATAAAGAAACTAGCGCTTCATAAGAAATCCTCGCTTAAGAGAACTCTTTGAAGATTTGCGTAAAGGAGTAGAAGCTTCGTCTTCGACCATATAAGCCAAAGATTGTCCAGAAGCAACATCCATAAGGTGTAGGGCAGGAGAGGATTTTGGATCATTGATAATGAAAGGAGTAGAAGACTCCTGTTGTAATTTTTTAATTATATCAATTAATTCCCGATCAGTGGCAGGTTTACGAAAAATAGAGGTGCGATGTTGGCTGCCAAAGTCCGACTCATCCACTATAACACCTTCGTCATGAGCAAGACAAACTAATGGAGTACGTTGCGCTGAAGGAGAGACCTTATCTGAGGAACCCATGGCTACCTGATCAACACCACTCTTACTCGAAGAAGCAGATTTCTCATAAAGCACAAGCTGTCGAGAGGTGTCACAAACTATCTCACCCGTTCTGCAAACGGTCGGTTGGTTCTTCCTGTAGAGCTGCGCAATTAGTTTTTCACCCTTGTCTGAGCCACTGTCAGAAGGCTCAGAAGCAGTACGGTAAACCTGCTCTTCCAATCCAGAAGGAGTAATAAGAGTACCAGTGGCTTTAGGAGCCATGGTCACGGGAGCGGGAGGTAACGGTTCGGACTCAGACCCTGAAGTAGGCTCCAATGTAGGAAGAGCCAAAGGATCCAGGCGAGAATCAGTACGGTTACGGACCACTGAGTCAGTGGGTGGTGACTCAGGTTCGAGATCAGGCTGTAATGCATTAAAAGCGTTGGAAGTCATCAACGCAGAAGTAATAGTAGGGACTGAAACCGGACGGTGTTCCATACGGGTGCGGACCGTCGGAGCTCGAGAATTAGAACGCCGATGAGGGCGTCTGGTGTTAACCGTCTGCCAATTATCGCCATCCACCTTCGGGGTGGTGCGAGATTTACGAGCAGGACAAGACCCGACAAGGTGCCCCACCGTTTTACAAGATGAGCAAAAGTCCGGAATGTTCTCATAGCCCAAAGAAATGTAACTGCAATACCCCTCACGTTCAATCATGACCGTTTCATGCAGGGTATGATCAAGATTTAACTCAACCAGCACACGAACAAAGTGGCCGACAGAGCCATTAAGGGAACGCTCATCGATTTGTAGGGGAGTTCCAACTACCCTAGCGATATTCAAAACAAAAAATCGTTCCCAGTATTCAATAGACAGTTCGTAGATGCGAATCCAGACCTGCGAAGAAGACGAAGGCATCTTATAGGGGTTGAAATCCGGGGTCCATGGGAAGATCCTAAGAGTAGAAGAACTAAGCTTCCAAGACGCTTTGGAAAATGCACGTTTTCGATCCTCAAAAAGAGCGAAAGAAATACTGAAAACCCCCTTGCCAAGCGGAACGAAATTCTAATCGCCAGTGATGTTCCATGCAGAAGACAGAGATTCTTTAATTGAGGCAATCGTAAGAGGTTTCGATCCCTTTGGTTAGAGAAGGCGGCCAATGAGAGAGCCACGTAAAAGTGAAACACGAGATTGGTAAAGAGTCTCATCAATCTTAACTGAAAAATAATCTCCCTTTTTGAGCGGAGGAGCCCCTAAGGAGTAATTTAACGGAGACGGATTTGAGGGAAGGGAAGCGGACCCGATCGTCGGGCCCGAGTGGCTCCAAAATGTTGAGCCATCATTGCATGGAGAGGTGTTAAAGAGGGGTGGCCGCTGCTGGGTTGAAGTATGGCTCAAATGGGCAAGATGCTGGGCTGCCAAAACAGAATTCTGGTCATGGGGCTGGGCTGCCAAAAAAGGTTCCTGGGCTTGGGCCTGGAATGTAGAAAGAGCCGCATGGGCTTTGTTTAAAGGAGCTGAAGAAGCCGCCTAGGCAGCCGGGGTTATGGGTTGGGGAATATTCGCCTGGGCCTGGGGATGTGGGATATAAAAAGACGACTGGGCTTGGGGCTGGGCTAAAGGAGAAACCCCTTGGGTTTGGGCTTGACGGGCCGCAAAGGAGGACGAATGGGATTGAGGCAACCCAAGGGAAAGGGCTGGCGTGGAATTCTCTTGGACAAGGGGCCACATCAAATTAGTCGCAGGTTTGGAATATGGGTCGGGTCCCAACTGCAACGGGTCAAACCTCCCATACGTGGGTTTCACTGCATGGGAAACCCTAGCGACAGAAAGATGAGGCGCAGATAAAATATCAGCCGAGAAAGTCGGATCGGGCACAGCCGATGGAGGCCAGGCAACCGCGGCAAAGGCCATGGGTTGGTAGCCCAGGAAACCGGAAAATGGGGCCGTGAAGGGGGGCTGCACCGCCGTCGAAACGAAAGAAAACCCATGATCATGGAGACCCGTATAAACTGCGGGGGTCACCGAATTGTTGGGAAGAGACGGCGCGACTGAAATAGGAGAGGCGCTGGGGGGAGAGGCTCAGGGGAAGCGAAAGGGATTACCTTGTGCGTCAAATAACCTATTGGGGAACCCAGCCGGTGGCAAGGAGCCAAAAGAAATGGCGGCTGGTGCTGAAACGGAGAAACCGGGAACGGATAAAGATTCTCCCATCTGGACAGAAACAGGCATCGTTGGTGGCGGAAAAGAGACCCGCTGGGAGTGCGGGTGAGAGATCAGCCGCGTGGGCTGGTGTTGCGCTTCATGGGATCAAACCGCCGAACTCCGAAGCGGCCAGGCGAGGGTGGCCGGAATATTCTGCCGAACTTGCTGTTGTTGAAGTATGGGTTACCGGGGATCGGAAAACGGAGAAACAGGCTGCTGCGGAACCATAACCGGGTGGGGGTGCTGTAAAACCGGCGACAAAATGGCTTGAATCCGATTGCATGGTGAAGACGCCGTGATCCCGGCGAGTGATCGACTAGGTCGAAAAAATTAGGAGAGAGAATAGAGGATTTTTTTCGTCGTTTCATTAAAAATCATTGTCTGAGCATTTATGTTTTGGAATTGAAAAAGAAATTTTCTCGAAGACAGTTGCTATGTCAATAATCCACATCTCCTATACTATTTATCGAGTTGACAAATTTCTTTAACCTGATACAGTTAGGATCTAAATTGTGATTTTACAGCACCACATTCTTGGTCTACTTCAAAACGATGTAATAATTCCATAAATGCGAAGATTTGATCATTGTGTGAACTATGTTTGGTCTTGTGCCTTTTGGAACAACCGATAAAATTTTTATGAAAATCTCCACCAATAATTATTATTTTGTTACCAAATGGAAGCTGCGTATTAGAATTGTTTTACGATCTCATCACGTCTTTCAATATTTTTCTCTAGAGTTTCAAAATAATGGTTATGCATCATTGGAGTTTTGTCCAAAATAATGAGATGCGCATCCACCATTAATTTTGGAAGTGGAGTACCAGTAATGATCGAAATCTTGGTGGATATTAAAAGTAACCCTAAATCTAGAATGCTTAGTTATTCCTTTCGAAAGAAGAAAAGAAGTTATGTCGTTAGATATTACATTAAAAAAAAAAAAAGAAATCCACTGTTAGATTTAACAATTGTAGAAAGCGTCCTCTGTATTTATAGATGAGAAACACACAACCCTTGGTTAAATGTACTGCATCCATGACTTTATCAATTTGGCAGGATATAGTAAATTCGTACTAATGAAAAAAAACCTAGTTTCCCAGGTGTCCATTCTTTTTTTTTTAAGTACTAAAATTTTTTTTAGGAAACTCAACATAAGGCGAAATCCCGTACTTCCAGATTTTTCTTATTTGCCTCGAACCAACCAAAAACGTGTTGTGGTATTTTTGACATGCGTTTCATTGCTTTCAACTGACCATTATTATTATACAATACATTATGTTCTTCTGGAAGATGAAAACTCAAGCACATAATAGGTGGAGTTTTATACTGAATTTCATAAACTAATATTCTACATGCCACTTCGCATGAACAATCATAATACATGTTGATCTCATCAATCTTTTTATCCTTTGCATCCCCACATTTGTTCTGATAGAATGTTATAGTGAACCTATAGTTACATTAATTGACATATTTGAACAAATACTTTATAGATCTAAATTGGTTACACTATTTAATATCTAAATGAGCTACGCAATTCAATAATAGATTAAAATTATGTGAAACGACTCTCTGGAGAACCGTTAGTAAATGTCGCGGATATGACAACATGAGTACCAATACTTGAGCCATCTGTTTCACCTCATAACACTACATTAACAATCTCACTGTACATCTCATTTCATAATTTTTTGATGAGTTCTGATGTATCACAATTTTGAAGATTCAATAATCGTATATGCATCAATTATGAATTGTTGTGTGAGTCGTCGACTATATAGAATAGTGAGTACCTCTGTGTCTCTTTCATGCAATCGGTGAAAAAAGAACTCCATCTGGCTCACATATTGTTTACCCTTGCCTTTAGGTTTTCGAGGTTCATAAAAAGATATTTCTTTGGCCAAGAAGGAAGCTGTGAATGGGTTGCCTAATCTCAACACCAAAATTATTCCAGTGTGCTAGGCATGTTAGAAAGGGAAGCAAGTCAGGGTGTCACATCCAAATGTACAAAGTCTCACCACATCAAATTATTTCGAACTCCTTCATATGGATCTTATGGATCCACTTGAAGTAGAAAGCCTTGGTGGTAAAAGATATGTTCTTGTGATTGTGGATGATTTTTCTCGATTTACATGGGTTGAGTTTTTAAAAGAAAAATATGAGACTTTCGAAACTTTTAAGAAACTTGCGAAGATCATCACAAGTGTTGCCACAAGTATTTTAGCATCAAGTGTTGATACTTTTGTTTTTCATATATTACTTAATTATTTTGTAATTGATCTTGAACAAAGCTAAGTAATATAGTTTTTGAGTTTGTATACCCAAGTTCATAAGCACGTTTGCTTATGGACGAAATTTAAATTGCTGTATTTAAATTATCTTTGTTATTCCGCTACTTTTGGTTCTATAATCTGTTTGATGTTAATACAGGTGTTTTAACACCAGTCTTAACATCTGTTCTTATTTCGTTGTTTACAACTCTAAAACGGTTCATTGTTAATCTTAGCGTGTCTAACACTAGACTTAACACTGTTTTACTGATACTTATTTTAACAGTCATAAGTCCTACGAATTCACAATTGGTCAATGATTTCCCCAACCGTTGACCACCGATTTTGAACCGACGATTTAGCCGGTTCGTCCGAACCGGTGGGCACCTTTAGGAGTTGGTTTTGGATTGAGTTTGGGGAGCGCAATTAAATGGGTTGGGGTTAAGGTTGGGGGAGAGGAAGAAAAAGAGAGAAAAAAGAATTTTTTTTATTTTTTTTTTATTTTTTTTAAAGGATGAGGGTGGTCGGCAGGCACCGTTCAAAACCAATTGGGGCGTGTACTACACACGCCCGATGGAGATTTGAATCGCACCTGGGAGTGGGACCACATCCTATCCCCGTCCTTTTCCTTTTTTTTTCTTCCCTTCTTGGTCACGTTTGTTTGTATTTTTTTTTCTATCTTATATTTCTTGTGTGTTAGTATTATATATACATATACATATAAGTTTAAAAAATCAGAATTTAAATTAATAAATTTATAAGTATAAAAAATAAGATATTATTTAAAACATCACAAAATAAAATATATATTGTTATTTTTATATTTTCAAAAATCTTATCTAATTATATATAATTTTTTTGCAAAGTGTAGAGTTTTTAATCTCCTTGTTATTGTAATATTTTTTATTATATAATTGAAATATATATACATATATATATATATATATATATAATTAAAATATAATTTAACAGATTTAATAGATAAACATAAATAGTATTAAAATATAAAAATATAAATAAAAATTATTGGAGAACAAATCCTTCTCAATAATTGTTCTCCAATAATTTTTATTTATATTTCTATAAATAAAATATGATTCGAGAGTATAGTGGATAAATGCAAAAAAAAAAAAAAAAGTGAGATTTTACGTAGCACGTTAAAAAATAAAAAAAGAGAGATGGTTTTTAACCGTAATTAAAGATGCTCTCATATAAAATACGTAGATTGTTATTCAGCACAAGTAAGCTCAGTTCAAACACGAATATTTCATTTGGTAAAATATAGAGATCAACTCGATTGGTAAACGAATAATTAATAAATAACGTAGATTCTTATTCAACCTCTGTTCATACAAATTATAAGACCAAGCTCAAACTTTTTTTTTCCCAGTTACCTTTTCCCGTCTCTCAATAATAATAACTCAGATTTATCCGTCGTCGTGCCTTCATTCTTCGTGACTCTTCCAAAAATCCCAAATTAACTGTAAGTTTTCTTTATCTACTGGTAATGTCCTTTTTATTTCTTTCCAATCGTTCTGGTTTGTGTTCTTTCCTTCTTTTACGCACTTGAAGCAGCAATTGATTCTAATTTGATTTTAGTGGTTAAAATGGTGTAAAAAAACTCTCTCTGCTGAAATTCATCTTTTTTACTGGGCAATATGTGAGTCTCTCTTGGTTTAACGAGTAGTGGTTTTTTACTTCAAGTGTGGTGTAAATCTCTCACAGTAAGCTGTTGCTAAACAAGATTCGAAGTTACGCTGTTGGGAAAGTTAATATTGATGATGAAAAATAGTTTATAGATTTCTTATGTATTTCGAGCCTTTCAAATTGAGTCTTTTAATATAAAGAAGGCGCTATTATATATTATCCATGCTAGTTAGCCTCAGTATCTCACTCAAAAATGTAATCAATTTCTCAATTCACCATTTTGTCACTGAAAGTCGATTTTGATTTAGGCAGCGCAAATCCAGTCTGGCTAATGAAAGGGAAACTTACAAAGTGTTTCCTTTTATTTTTAATAGCCGGAATCGTGCTATGACCATTAATTTTCCGTGTCGTGAATAATGAATTACTCACGGCTCTATTTTGTGCAGTTCATTTATTCTCCATGCAGTCATTGTCGACTAATGAGCCTGTTGTTTCGGTCGACTGGCTTCACGCCAACCTCCGAGAACCCAATGTGAAGGTTTGCTATATTGCTCCGCCCTCTTACAAGTGATTCAAATCCGTTTTGATGCTTTTCTTATTGCGTTCTTATATTAAGGATGTTTTTAACATGTTGCTCTCCAACGTGATGGAAAAAATCTTAACACATATTATGTATGCCAAGCGGCAAGCTTTTGTTCCTGACTTTGCTTGTGATGGTATTATTGAAATAACTAAAACAGTTTTCGATGACTTGGCTATTTTTTTCTTACTTTTTCTTGGCTCAATTATTGTCAGGTGTTGGATGCATCCTGGTACATGCCAGATGAACATAGAAATCCACTTCTAGAGTACCAGGTGCTGAATAATATGTACATACGTAGTTTAATTTTTGCTTATTTCATTCTATCTTACATCACAGGCTTTTCAAAGTTCAACCATTTAATTTATTATATTGCTACGTTGATATTTTTTTGACTCTGCTATTTTAGAGTAAATTTCATGTATCATAGTTTCATATTGTCTTTTTTTTTTTTAACAGGCTGCACATATTCCTGGTGCTCTTTTCTTTGATCTTGATGGCATATCAGATCGAACTACTAATGTAAGATGCGCTCCTTGTGAATATCAATTAAATTGATTTTGTGTAGGTTATTTATTTGTATCCTAGTGCTAATACGTTTTTTCTCTTGTGGTATATATAGTTGCCGCATATGTTGCCATCAGAAGAAGCATTTGCTGCTGCTATTTCTGCCMTGGGCTTTGAGAATAAAGATGGCATTATAGTTTATGACGGGAAGGGGATTTTCAGTGCCGCTCGTGTTTGGTGGTGAGTGTGTAAAACTCCACATGCATGAGGTATTTTAGGTATCTTCGATTTATCGTAACTAAAATGAACTTCTGYGTTTTTGTTTAAAAATAGGATGTTTCGAGTATTCGGGCATGACAGGATCTGGGTTTTGGACGGTGGCCTATCGAGATGGCGGGCTTCGGGCTTTGATGTTGAATCAAGTGCATCAAGTGATAATATCTTTCAAACCTGTGATGCTGTAGAGAAGGTTTATCAAGGAGAACAGGTATGTTGTGCCTTGAAGTTGACTTTCTACATGTTAATTTTCAAAGTCAATGTGTGTGCTGTTTAATAATTCCCTTGTTTATCAAGAATAAGAATTGGTATTGATTATCCGCAGGTTGGACCAATTACCTTCCAAACCAACTTCCGGCCACATCTCGTGTGGAAACTGGAGCAGGTACTTTTTTTTTTCCTTGAGTTCACTTTCCATTGTGTAGCTCGGAGTATCTTACCTGCTATTTTGAAACTGCTTCCTACTCTATGAGCTCATTTTGGTAGATATGGTACCTTTTTCACATTTGTTCTTATATTGATGCTCTCTATTGAAGCTTAATTCAATCACTTCTTCTATATTTTATGTAATATGAATGGGTGCATGATTTATTATTTTTGTTTTGTTGATAAGAAACAGAAATTTTTTATTGATAAAACAGTAAAGGTACAGTACAGAGAAG
This sequence comes from Phtheirospermum japonicum, assembly GCA_014905375.1. Classification (NCBI taxonomy): domain Eukaryota; kingdom Viridiplantae; phylum Streptophyta; class Magnoliopsida; order Lamiales; family Orobanchaceae; genus Phtheirospermum; species Phtheirospermum japonicum. Next base: position 394,178 of record BMAC01000216.1, read on the forward strand.
ATGAGAATCCCCACTAAACAGGAAAAAAAATAAAAAAACATATAGACTACAAATGTATTGTAGTCATAGAATTTGGGGAAGATTACATATTATATAATCAGGAGCATGTATAATAAATAAATGTATTGTAGGTTTTCACCAGTTGCCCCATCCGAGTGGATTTGAATATTTGATTGAGACTGTACAAGAAGTAGCACATACAATATCAGCGCGAAATGGGAACCTGTTGTCAATAGAATAAAAACTTATTTCTTGGAACTAATTAGTTGAGCAATAAGGAAACAGTTTGACCTAATTCAGGCTTCTTGTTTGTGAACTAATGCATGTTTGATTTCTCATACCCCAAGATACTTGATTTTAACCTCTTTCGATATTGTAATGGATCAGAGTAGGACTATTTGGACTCAGGTTCTTGCCACTAGTGATAAGTTTGGTGTTTTTTTCAAAGTTTCTCTGGTTTAGTGTTTATGTGTCTCAACATTTAATCTGTGTCTGTTTATTTATCAGGTCCGTAAAAATATCGAAGAACAAACGCATCAGCATTTAGATGCTCGCTCGAAAGCTAGGCAAGTTATTCTTGAGATACTATTTCACTAATGGCCGTTTCTTGTACCCAAAGTTGTTTTTTGTGTGTTTTTTTCAAGGCCACTATAATTTCAAAAATATTTAAAAGCAAGAAGATTCGTATCTCATATCTTTTGTATTTGCTTTGCTCACAGATTTGATGGGGTTGCACCCGAGCCATGGAAGGGAATAAAAAGTGGCCATATTTCAAGGAGCAAATGTATACCCTTTCCCCAGGTAAAAAAATTATTCTATTGTATTTGCTTTTCTCATGAATTATGAAAAAAAATTGTCAGACTGAAGAAGTTGAAGTTATTATGACTTTTTTTTTTTTCCAATAAAAGTTGAACTACTTTAAATCTTTTCAAAATTCCATTTTGTGCATTCGATTCATGTCGGCACGTGCCTGTAATCCAGAACGATGGGCTTAAATATAATATGAATGAATTTATTTTGAGTGCTTGTTTTTTGTCCTCCCTATTTTCCATCCTTCTCCATGGAGGTTGACTTGACTTCCTTTCATTTGTCGTCGCAATATAAGTTGTGAAGCAATTAACTGGCGTTAATTAAACGTGTTATGGGGTTTATTACAGATGTTGGATGGCACGCAGACACTCTTACCTGAAGCTGAGCTGAAGAATAGATTCGAACAGGAAGGTTAGATTTTTATTATTTTTTATTAAATTTGTTTTTTCAATTGATACTTCATTATGTCATTCCAAGCAATAGAAATCTTTTTTTTTTTCCCTAAATGATGGAAATTTTATTGCTATTCAACAACAAACTTGTGCCGTTGCCAACTGGTGAAAAGGCTCCTTGCGCAAATATTGTTGCTGTTTGCTTTTTCTGCTCAATGAAATTTGATTAGGTACTTTGATTCCTTTACAGGAATCTCATTGGACGGTCCTGTATTATTGTCATGTGGTACTGGTGTGACAGCGTGCATTGTAGCATTGGTCAGTCCTGTCTTTTTTTTTATTTACTATTTGTTATTTTTGGTCAATACCAAGAATGAAAAGTAGCTCATTACAACTTTACAGTTGTAGGTATATATTAATTTCCTAGTGGATATKWTSSWGCAAATTAAACATATTTGGGTTCATTTTTCAGGGCCTTCATCGACTAGGGAAGATTGATGTTCCGGTGTATGATGGGTCGTGGACGGAATGGGCAACAAATTCTGGTTTAACCGTCGACTCTTCTCAAGTGTAGGTAAAATAGATGCTTTTGATGGTCGTTGGCTTTTGTGCGATTCAATTTATTTGCCCGTGACCTTTGGTGTTGATGAAAATAAAATGTAAATACTGACAAGTATTTAAATGTTTTTTTGTCGATGCGAGTTTGATGGCTTGTGAACGTTATACCTGTTGTACTTGCACTTTGTATGGCATATATATTGTTCTGAGTGCTTTGTTCTTTAGGAAATAGAACACTTTATTTATATGCCAATCTTTATTTAAATCTTATTTCAAAATTTATATGATGTTGGTAATAATATTAGTTTGTTATTAATAATTCATTTTTTAGGAGGTTATTACAATATTTAGGACTGATATGTTTTTTAAAAGAAGTTCTAAGAAAATTCATTTTATTAAAATTTAGATTTTAGTTTTATTAAGAAAGTAATGTTGCAGAAGAGGGAGACACTATATGTACTTATGAAGAGCAATCCTATCCCACATTGGAAATCCAGCAATATTGGACACGGTATATATATGAGCCAGGCACTAAGCATTGACACAAACCACCGGAAGAAGTGAATGGGCCGTGGATCCCTTGTCGGATCTTGGCCCAGGAAAGTCCCCGGGTCACATTCCGCAGAGATGCGGGCTCGGTAACGAGGCAACTCCTGGTATAGGGCGGCTGGGCTGAGACGCGTGTGGAGCCTAGTTGGCCGCCTTGCTGGGAACAATTTGGCCAATATCAACAGTTATTCACTCTGTTACTTTAAACAGAACTGAACGGGGCTTACTTCTTGTGGTTATATTTTTTTTTATTTTTTTCGGAAGTGCCGCCATACTATTAGATAATTCTATATTTTTGATCATTATCGATTTTTTAAAAAACATCCCAATCAACCTGAATCGTAGTATTTCATAAAATCAATAATTTAAATCCATATTAATAAGTATATTACTTAAAGTATGAAATTTTATAAAATATTTAATATATATATTTCAACCGTACAAATCAAAATTATTCTAACTAAATACCATCCCACCACCTAATTGAAAATAAATAATAAATAAACCTATAATTTTTCATTTTATCTCTTATTCCCAATATAAAAAAATAAAAAATCCTAAATAAATACCATCCCGCTAGATTGAATATTTGATTTATTTGAATAAAATCCCTAACTCAACTACCAAATAAATAAATAGGTAAATAATTGATAAAAAAAAGTTCTAAGATCTTAGGTTTAATATAATAAAATTTCCATAATTATTACCGATCTATAAATTAATGATAGTGAAAGAGTTGAAATCATATAGTGATCTATACTTGAAAAATCAAAACCTTACACCATTTATATATATATATATATATATTTATTTATTTATATATTAAATATTATAATACTAAATACCCGTGTTACACACGGGTATTGTGCTAGTTATCAAATAATCCTCTAAACATGGATTCATTTGCTAATGAGTCTTAAAATCAAACAATTCATCATTTTTGTTAAGTAATTTATGATATGAGAATATCATGAAAAGCAAAATCAATAATAATAGTATATTGGGCAGCTAGAAGTTTTGTATGATGACAAAAATTAATTTACTTGATTGCATAATTTTCTTACTAACGGTTTAAATGTTATGCATTTCTTACTTATTACATGCAATTTTAGTTTGTCAATAAAACAAAAACAAAATCTCACTTGATAGCGAACTATTATGTATTTATTACTTATTATAACAACAACCAATTTTTTTTTAATTTATTCGAAAGGTAAGATTCTTTCTTTAATTTTATGTCCCCAAAGGCAAAGAAAAAATCATGACTTTATGTTCGAAAAAGTAAGAAAACGTATTACTGTATGAGAAATGACTATAGTGTCGTGAAGGCGCCCCCTTTTCATTTACAATCCATTGATATTTCACACTACATTTCCCCTCAATTGATCAAATGATTATGATTAATTGAAAAATGATATAGTTACGGCACTGTAAAATATCCTTACTTTATGTCTAGAAAAGTAAACAAAAAAATCTTACTTACTCTCGGAAATCTTCTTACTTTATGTTTTGAGAAAATTTGGGCCAAGCATTTTTTTTTCTTTTTTGGGCAAAAAAATAAAAAAACTTGCCGGCGTGGGTGGTGGCTTTTGATTATTATTATTATTAGTACTATTATTTTAATAAGAGGTAACCTTGTAATTATATATTTAATAAATTATTTGACAATTTATATAATTACTTTTAGTATTTCATAATAATATTTTTTGAAGGACACGGTCCGTTGTGGATTAAATGGTAAGGGTCGGGTTATTGATGTGAGGTGGATTCAGAAAAGGGGAGGTTCTAGTTATAAGCAAGAAACGATTCGTGTATATATTTCACAGAAACGTGAAATCAAAGTAGGCGATAAAGCTTCTTTTTACTTTCAACAATGCATGGAAGTATATTTTCCACCCTCGTATGTATAGGAGTACGTCTATGTTTTTACTTTACGAATGTTATATTTTCTGCATCTCTCCAAGGATGGGGAAGACAGAGTGGGGGTCTACGAGCCCTCTCCCGTTGTTGTTCCCGGACCACCCATACCTTCTTTTCCCTTTTGCCCGCACGTAGAGATATTGATAATACACATATATTAATGATATTTCATAACTAATTGATTAAGCACCAGCCCTTAATCCACCTAAAAATGAATATTTATTATTTGATCCATATCCCGACATGACGTATTTTACAATTGCCCTTACAAAATATTAGTCTAAGTATTTGTCTTAAAAAGATTAAGTTCTATAATGATGGTTCAATTAAGAAAACGATACCGAGTAATCCTTGAGAATATATAGTCTATTAATAAGAAATACAATGCTAGTTTTTATTGTGATTGTTTGTGCAAAAATTTCTAAAAACATGTACAAAACAGTATATTCAAAATATATTACAGTCGAACCCGCCGTCATGCAATACATCCCATACTTATTACCATGTCCCATACTTATTTTTCAACTAGGCATAATACTTCTTCAGATGGTAGATATTCCACCTCCACGACACTAGCTTACCTTCCTCATTATGCAACACATATGCTCTCCCTTTTAGTACTTTGGTCACATTAAATGGTCCTACCCAATTAGGATCTAGCTTCCCAGTAGAATATATCGCTTATACCTCTTTACTCTTGCTGCCGCTTTATCTTTTATCTCCTCAACTACCTCGAAAGCTCCTCTGGTTAGCCTTTCATTATTTTCTGGGTGTAAAACAACTAGGCGATGTTATCCCCCTGCTATCTCCGCTAGAACGACAACCTCCATGCCTAGGATAAAAGGTGACTCCCCTATAGGAGTTCGCGGGGTTGTCCGATAAGCTCAAAAAACTAATGGCAATTCTTCAAGCCGTAATCCTCATGTTTTCTCCAGTCTTAGCTTGATTTCCTGCACTATAATTCTGTTAGTAATCTCAACCTGTCATTAACTCGTGAATGTGCTACTGAAGAAAATCTTTTCTTCATCCTCATTGTCTTGCACCATTCCTGCATCATGCGCCTATTGAATTGTGTGTCATAGTCCGAGACTAGCACGCGCGGCACACCATGCCTGCAAAAGATCCGTTAAAGATAAAATCCATCATCATCTGCTCGGCTATGTTGGTCATAGCCTCGACTTCCACTCACTTTGTGAAGTAATCCATCGCGACCACCAGGTACAGCTTCTTGCAAGGTGTCCTTGGCAGCGGCCCTACAATATCAATACCCCGTTGTGCGAACAGACAATGCGAGCTCATCACTATCATATCCTCTGCTGGCACATGGATTATTGGTGTGTGGATCTGATATTTCTTGTAGTCATCACGAGCTCACCTGCCATCCTCTTCATTCTCGACCAAAAGAATCCGAATCATAAGGCCATCCCGACTAATGCCCTGATTTTTGCATGATCTTCACAATATCCTTCATGTATTTCTCGCAACGCTCCAAATCCTTTATCCGATGATAAACACTTCAAATATGGTCCAAAGTGCGACCTCTTATACAAGTGCCCATTCATCAAGCAAAATCGAGTTGACGTCCTAGCCTCCTTAGTGGTTAATTGCATATTACCCTCTGCGAATTTATTAAGGACCTCCCAATTCAATGTTCGCTAATATTCCATTTCCTCTATCTCCATTACCTCTCCTACTTGATAGATTACTATTAGGTAGTTCCATTAACGTGACAGTCCTTGTGCTACAGTCCCTCAAGGCCTCAGCCATCTTGGCAAGTTGATCTGCCCTGGTATATTCAGATCGCGATAGATGTTCTAACTTGAATTCCTCGAATTGAGCCACGCCTTGCTTAAGCTTCCCCAAATATTCTTGTACGCGTTCTTCCCATACTTCAAAAGACTTTAACCGTCTTACTCCCAGGTCGCTTGCCATCTTAACTCTTTGTAATAACGCCTCATATTCAGCTTCATTGTTTGAAGCTTTGAAACCCAACTTTATCGCAAAATATAAGTTTTTGCTTTCGGTACTAGTTAAGACAAATCCTAGTCCTGCTCCGCTTGCCATGGTCTACCCGTCCACATGAAATAACCATGTCTTATGCTTAGCTCCCTCTTCTTCAGAGTGCGCTATCTCCTTTAAGAAATCAGCTAATATTTGTGCCTTAACCACTGTCCTCGCCTCATGCACCACGTCATATTCACTGAGCTCTACTTCCTATTTTACCAATCTCTCAGATACGTTTGGTTTGCTTAGTACCTACTTAAGTGCCAAATTGGTCCTCACCTTAATCCTATGACTCCGAAAGTAAGGTTGCAGCTTCTTTGCCATGTAGATCAATGTAAACCCCCCTTTCTCCAACTCCGAATAATTTTGCTCAGCGCCTCTCAACATCCTGCTTATGTAATAAATAGGTTTCTAACCGCAGGCCTCCTCTTTGATTAATACTGAGCTTACTGCGACCTCCCCGACTTATATGTAAATGATGAAATCCTCTCCTGGCATGGGCTTCATCAATAGTGGAGTTTCGGCTAAGTACTTCTTCAGTTTGTCAAAGGCCTCTACTGCTTCTTTTGTCCATTTATACTTAGACTCCTTCCTCGGAGTTTTGAAAAAGGAAAAATCCTTCTCGGCCGACCTGGAAATAAATCGGCTGAGTCCTCTATACGATCTGTTAATACTTATACCTCTCTCAATGTTCAGGGGTGGGGCATCTCCATCACAGACTGCACCTTCTCTGGGTTCACCTCAATGTCTCTTTCTTTCACCATGTGTCCTAAAAACTTCCCCAATTGAACCCCAAATGAATACTTTTTGGGATTCAACCTCATCCCATATCGCCTCAGTATGGTAAAAGTCTCTTTTCAAATCCTCCACGTGAGACTTCGCCTTCTTGCTTTTTACCAACATGTCATCCACGTAGTCCTCCACGATAGACCCCAATAAGTCTTTTAACATCTTGTCCAGTCGCCCCTGTATTATTTAACCCAAATGGTATGAAAACAAAATAATACGTACCCGTCAAGGTGATAAAGCTCACCTTAGGTTGATCTTCCTTTGCTAGTGGGATCTGATGGTACCCCTATGATGCATCCATCATACTTAGAAGCTTGCACCCCGAAGTTAAATCTACCAACTGGTCGATGCGTGGCAGCGGGTATTGATCTTTCGGACAAGCCTTGTTCAGCTCGCGAAAATCGACACACATCCTCCATTTACTTCCTGGATTTGGCACCATAACTACGTTGGACAAATACTCCGAGAATTGAATTTCCCGGATATGACATTCTTTTGCTAAAGGACTTGATGTCCCTCATATTCCCACAGATGGAGCCACTTGATGCGACCAAAAAGATTGGCTCACCAAGAATGACGTCACTGAACTCCGAGCTGCCTTCTTTGACCTGTGCAACCTACAAAACAAAACCCAAGCCGGACAGTCCCGGCGTAGGCCCTCTGATGCTCAAGTCAATACTCTTTTATGATGATAAAACGAGAGATCAAAAGTATGATTAAAATCAACTTATATTAGAAGTGAGACATGTGTATTCTTTATATAGATAAGAGAAGTGTCTGTAATCTAGGGTTTTCGTCTCCTATTCATACCGTAATTTTATAATTAACCCACCGACTTAGAATTATGAGTTCTCTTGTATGCTAAGTTACCATAACTGTGAAAACTTTCATATTTTGTTAAGTTACTGTAATAATAATGGGCTAATAACCATTACATACCTTCAGCTTGCCAAGAACCATACCATATCATCCATACTAGCTACCGGGGCCCATACCATAACTGAAAAATCCAGCTCTCTCTGCCGACCTAATTATAAACATAAATACCCTTTAAATACATAATAGTTCGACAATCTCATAAAAGAAAATTATCTTTTATATCCAATTTAACTTTCATGCCAATCTAAATATTTGAGATTATATCAGTATAATATTAGTCGATCAACATTATATTTTGAGAATCTCTTAAAATATCTCCCTTTCGATAAATCTTAAAAAGAAGATGTCGAAAGATATTACAAGATATCAAAAGATAGAGTGAGCTTTTGATGTGGGCCATTCATGAAGAATATGCACAAAAGATAAGAATGTTGTCCAATTAATAATCATAGGACAATATTTTGACAATGTGTTTAATTACACGAAAAACATTGAAATGAGTAGGACAGCATATCCACTTTCACTAATCAAGTAATTTGATTTGTTCATTTTTCCTTCATTACATTAACATGTGTAGATTTAATTACCAAAAACATGTTTACCTTTAATGTTTTTTCTTTTTTACATTTAGTGAGGATACATACTAGAGAGAAAACATGCAAACTATGTTATAAACGCATCGTTGATCCAATATTCAATTTATGTTTTATATGATATCCAATAAACGCATCGGTGATGGTTATTAAAGTTGTCTCCGAATTTTGGAGGTCCCCGCTCCTAACATAAAATTTTATGAATTTTCTAATTTATGGAATTTCATTAATTTTCATGAATTCTATTAGATAATAATGAAAATATTAGAATTTTATATTATGATATAATAAAAATAATAATAGATTTTAATGAAATTGGCTAAATATTTTCAAATATAATATTCATAATTCTTATAAAATTGTCATAATATTTTAGGGTAAAAAGTAACATAACTAATTAGGAGGATGTACAATAATTTTATTTATTTTAACAAAATTTTTATAAGAAATACGACTTAACTGGAAAAAAAAACATAATATGGTTTTACCTTATTTCCTTTTCTTTCTAAATATTTTAGACAATTAATGTTAAAAATATTTAAAAAGTCATTACTTGTAACTTGTTATTAGTTCTAAATTTATAGATTCAATAATACTAATTTTTTATTTTACTCTATTTTCATTACAAGTTGAATGTTATATATCTTCTTACTCAATAAGTAACGAAAATAATTTAGAAATACAAACAAACTATGTCGGTACGAAATATAAATTTTAACATTAGTTGTTTTCAATAGAAGGGTTATATATTCCTACTCAATAGAGTCACGGGTTTTCTTTAATGTAATGACTCTTAGCTGAAGAAGTGTTACTTTACATATTGAATAAAAAATTATTATTTTTCTTTATAAGTATCACTTGTAATGGTTTTAAAATATTAATTTGTATTTTAAATAAAAATTATCAATTTTTTTATTTTTTTTAAATTGTCACTTTTAGATTAAATGCATCACCTTGTAATTTGTATTTTAAATTATTGTATTTTGATTTAATATATAATATTTTGACCCTGTTTGGCAATTAGCGGATAGCGGTAGTTGATTGTATTAGTTGTTAGCGGATAGCTTATTACGCTAGTTAGGTTGACTAGCTGATTGTATTCGTTGTTTCTATATGAGTGTTTGGTCAATGATTGTGAGTTGATAACTGTTTGTCTTGTAAAATGACCAAAATAGACATCCACACATTTATTATTGAATATTTATTTTTTTAATAACATACATTAACAATATATTGAATAATTAAAATAATATTTACAAAATAAATAGTCAATATTAAAAAATTATAATATATAATAATTTATTAATTCGCAAAATTCTAAATATATTAAATTTAATTTGGATAGTTATTTACAAATAATTTTTGTATGTAAATTAACACTATTATTATTATTATTATTATTATTATTATTATTATTATTATTATTGCAATTTAAGAATAAAATTGTCACTTCAACTCACATTTCAAACCTCCCATCTCAATAAGCTCCTATATGGAGCTTTTTCAAAATTGGATTTTTGGACCCAAAAAAACTAAGTATAAACTCTATTTACCAAATAACCTAATTAGAAGATTTGACCAGTCAATCCTCTTAATCCAAGTCAAACCTCTCATTTTACCTCAAATCTCTAATTTCCAGACACCCTTTTTATATGTAACATATATTTGATTTTTTTTTTCTGTGTGTGTATGGAAGTAACACTTTTATAGTTAAAAAGTACTTCTATAATTTGAAGGAGAAAGTGAACAACACATCCGTTTATATAGAAATCCATCATGGAGTGTCCACAGTGTAGAATTTAGTGAATTTTGGAAATTTCATACAATTTCAAGTATCTTTAATTTATAATTTTATGAATTACACGAAATTCTGGTGTTCTCAACTTGGAACTTTATAGATTTTATAGAATTCCAGTAACCTTAATTTCTAGTGTATTCTCGTGAATTTTATTAAATGATAGATTTATATGTAATTCTATAAATTTGATAGTTAACGATACACTTACAAAATTCCTACAAAATCCTTGTCTCATACCCTCATAATCTTATTAAACTCACATTTTTTTTTATCATTTTTAAATTTAAATGATTAATAGGAAATATATATTATTAAAAGATATTAGAATTTTTTTTATCACTATAGTATTAAAATAATTATTCACTTTGTCTTTCTTTTCTCTAATTTTGAAAAATAAAACACAATCAACCTATTAGGAAAAATAATGTTAGTGGGCGAGGTATGTGAAATTATTATAACTCACAAATGAGCAAAAATTATTTATTTTATTCGTCTCACGATTTATTTAGAAACCATCATATTTCAATATAACATGATATGATAATGATTACATTAATTCCATATCATACTCTCACATAAGGTATAATGAGATTTTATTACTAATTTTTTATTTGTTTTATTTTTTAAAATTATGGAATATATTCTTCTTTTAAATAAATAATGTAAAATGTATACTTCTTATCGTCATATTTTCTTTTTTTAAAATATTATTTACTGTTGAGTAGGGAGATATTACATTCATCTGGTAATACAAATAGAATAAGAGAAAAAAGATTAATATTACATTAGAGTTAATAACAAGTTTCAAGTTACTCATAGAATATATCACTGATATTGAATACGTTCAAATAATTCACAATAAGTTCATTAAAATATAACATCAAATACAACCTCCGTCCCAAAAAATATATCTTAAACTTTATTTTTAATAATAATAATAATAATAAATCAAACAACCCAAGTAGTTTTCTTTTACTCTTCGATTTACAACACAAATCGAATACAAATGTATACTTTATAATTTAATTAAAATAACAAGGAACACAAATTAAAGAGCTATAAAATATATATACATTAATATCAAAAGGAAAAAAAAAAGGTAACATGGTTTTTTTTATTTAAATATTGAAAATAATGTTTAAAACTAATATATTCTTGAGGTCTGATTAGTGGAGCCCAAGCCGATTCTGATGGTTATGGCTGTTACGTGTAATAAATTTAGTTATACTGAAATTTGTTTTGTGTGATGAATATGAATTATATGATAAATATGTATATTTTGTATTAAGTTTTTATTAAGTAGGTGAAAATTATAATATATATGTATGTTATGAGTGATGAATAAGTATATTATGTATGACTAGTATGATGTTATGTTGGATCAATATGGATGTAATGTTTGATTATTATTAGTGCATTGCAAATTTGTTTATCACAAGTCACATTTATCAAAAAGAAAAAATCATTTATCCACAGTGAAAATTGGGTACACCATACATTATACACCGAGTACATAATATACATGATCGAGAAAACACACTCATATAATATAATAAATATAAATAAGCAAATGTTCTTTTAATTCTAATAAGCTCGTACTAAGTCGTATAAGAGAATGGATACACGTATCTCAAATGTGATTTCATGATTCTTTGACAATAATAAAATATAAAATATATTAAAAAATGGATCATAGATTGTTTTAGATAGCGGAAAAACGAATATAGTTTATTATAATGGTAAAATGAAATTCGTGTTATTTTTTCCGGATTCTCAACCCTTCTTATTGATTTTCTTTTTGTGTTTTTTGAGTCGTCTTTGAAATAACTTGAGAAGGTATTTTGCTTTTCGCTCAGAAAAATAAAATAAGAAATTGTCATTTTGCATATTAATCAATCTTTAAAATAAGTAAAGTATAACATAGTAAAGAGTTTTTATTAATGTTGTGACTTTTAGATTTAAAAGTGTTACTTTACATTTTAAATAAAAGATTATTATTTTTTATCCAAAAGTATTATTTATAATGGTTTTAAAATGTTAATTTATATTTTAAATAAAATTTATCAATTTTTTAATTGTCACTATTAACTTTAAGTATAACACCATGTAATTTATATCTTAAATTATTGTATTATTTTATATATGATATATACGAGCTGATATTTTTTATTAAATTTAATACTTTTAGAGTTAAAAAATAACAATGTGAAGAGAAAAGATATCCATTTATATGGTCACATGCATTACACATGTTATTGAGTTGTGCGGCTAATTTATTTCAAAACGCTCTTAAAATTTCATCAAATGTAACCTAAGGGCGGTGGCGATGATAGTTTTATAATGGGTTTATACTTAAAAAGTTGGGTTTAAAAATTTTCAAATTATTGTTAGTGCAAAAAACTTTTTTTTTTTGAACATTATATGTTGGATTGTGAAATACCAACCAAACTTTTAAAAAATTGAGAATATATTTTAATTTTCTTAAACAATAAATATTTTAGTGGGTTTGGTGATTTTACAACGACATCAATGAATATAATAATTTAAATTATAATATATTATTAACCTATTAAACTAAATAATAAATAATAATAGTAAAGTATTTACATTAATAATGATATAATATTGTAGTAAATATATTTGTAAATATTAATGTGAGAATTTATAGACAGTGAATATTGAATAAGGAGAATGAATATTAAGAAATATAGTACGTGAGTTGATAGTGAGAGCCATAAAAATTTGTTTGTAAGGATGAAATTTTTTATAATTAATAAGTACTTTATTTTGGATTTGACAATAGCGTGACATGATAAAATTCACTAAAAAATTAAGTATAAAATTTTATGATTACCACCAACCTAACAGGTAAGAACTCGTTAAACCAGTACAATTTATTGAAGAAAAAAACACACATAAAGCACAATCAACATGCTTGTAATTGATATTGAAAAAACCAAACAAAACAACATGCATGTAATGATTATGACTCTAACCCACCAAAGCCTAATACATAATCCACATGTAATATGTTAGGTTCGATCATGTCATAAATTTCTCATCATAGTTTTAATGCATTAACTAATTAAGTAGATAAATAAAACAATTCCATAACCGAGTCCAGATTTTTCCACGTCAGATATGTGCTGGATCCGATTTAAAAAAATAAAATAAAAATTACATATCTTACACAGATTCATCGCTTACATATGACGCCAACTCAAAATCTCTCTATTTTTTCCAAATTCGCGCATCAAAATCCGTAGGCGGCTAGACGACAAAAAAGATCAGGCTATCTCTCATATAAGAGAGAGGAGAGAGAGAAGGACCGAAATCTCTTGCCGTTCATTTTTCAGGTAAATTGCCCTTTTATCTGATTAAATTCCGTGCACTGTACATGAACCCTAATTTTTTTTACGTTGACTTTATCGTCTCTCAGTAATCGTGCCTAGAGCTCGTGGATCTAGGGTTATTTATTGTAGATGATCAATTGCGTGGTTTGGTAGGGCTTTTTTGTGTGAAATTGTGTTTCTTATTTTGCATATTGTTATTTACGTAATTTTTGATGAATTGAAATTCGCGGGGGTTTGAATTAGAATAATTAAGGGGTTAAATTTGAATAGGTTATGAACGCAATTGATTGGGTTCAAATTAAGTATTAGCAATTTAAGGAAAACGGGGGATTTTTAACCTGGGTGATTCGCAGGCGGTAAAAATGTCAACGCCGGCGAGGAAACGTCTGATGAGGGATTTCAAGCGGTTGCAGCAGGACCCTCCAGCTGGCATCAGCGGTGCCCCTTATGACAACAACATTATGCTCTGGAATGCGGTTATATTTGGGTATGTTACGTGAACTAATCGTTCCGGTGGTTTGTTGCTGGTGAATGATTAAATACTTCTGTTTTTGCTACAAGTTTTGATTTTTATTATTATTATTATTATTATTATTATTATTATTATATTTTTTTTGGAATTGCAGTCCAGATGATACTCCCTGGGACGGAGGTGAGTAGATTTCTTCAGTTGGGTTTGGTTTGTATTGCATTGCGTTGATTTCGTGGTGATCAATCTGCAGTTAGGACAGGTTGTTTTTATGCGAATTGAGTTAATTACAAAAAAAGAAAGAAAAGCTCAAACTTTGAACATTTTCACAATTCTAGCTCAACCGTAAAAAATCTGCTATGAACTACTTAATTTTCATTTACTATTCAAAAGTAGGTTCTGACGACTCTTCTCGGCCCAAATGCTATGTGACATTCCAAATACGGAATTCTTGTTATCTCTCATCCCTCGCATGTGCAATTTTTCTCCATCTAGATTCTTGTCAATTATATAGCTCTACTCAAAGAACTAACAATATGAGAATGAGATTAACAAATTGAACTCTGGCACGCCACGTAAGCATTATGAAATTAACAGATTGAACAATGACACACCAGTGACGCCACATAAGCATTTTGGTCAGTAAAATTTACTGAAAGCTTTTCTTTTTTTCTTTTTTTTTTAAAGTTGAAGTATTTAGTTGCTGAATTGTAAAGGTTGAGCCAAAATTTTGAAAATGTGAAAAGTTGGAGTATTTTTTTTTTTTTGGCAATTATCTCATGTGAATTTTATCTATTCTTTCGCCCTATGCTTGCACACATCCAAATGTTGGATGTAATCGAGGTAAGTGAAAAAGAAAATAATTTGAAACTCAATGACATCTCATTTTCCTTTAGAATAAGTTAAGCACCCATTTTAAGATGGATTCAGGAAACTATTGAATAGTAAAATAAAGATCTAGTAGTTATCTCACGTCTCTTGTAATTTTTAATTATTAAGCGTTTTGTTAACTTATTTTCAAATCTAACGAAGGAAAATGCATTCTCATTGGTTTCTCGATTAAAATACCTTTTATAGTAGCATCTTTGCTGTTTCTTTTTGTCACTCTTTTGTACTTCATTGTTCACTCACCGATGATATTACGGATCACTATCAGGCACGTTTAAGCTAACACTTCAGTTCACTGAGGATTACCCAAATAAGCCCCCAACAGTGCGGTTTATATCCAGAATGTTTCATCCCAACAGTAAGTCAGTTTAGATATTTCATTATATAATTTTGCCATCAGAACGTCAAATTATATAGCTGGCTTCTTTTAGCCTGGCTATTTACATTACATTCTTCCTTAATTCAATACAGTTTTTGGGTAATGTTATGTTAATGGGGTGTGATTCACTTCTCTTTTCCTTTTTTTCTTTTTATTTTTTACCAGTTTATGCAGATGGAAGTATTTGCTTGGATATTTTGCAGAATCAGTGGAGTCCGATATATGATGTGGCTGCTATACTTACATCTATCCAGGTACAATAGTCTATATAGTGCTGATTCTGTTCTTACTTATCAATAGGGCATCAATTATCAATATTTATTTTCTCCTGAAAGAATGAGACTAATGAAGAAATTGACCAAAACACAAATTTTGTCCGAGAAGGCACTACGTTAATGATAATGAATGGGTCACTGGAAGATGAATAAATAATAATTGTTGCACTCGACTTGTTCTTTTAATTTACATCTAAATCCATGTTGTAACTTTGTGACGATTCACTTATGCTTTAATCTTTTTTTTTTTCCCAATTCTAAATTTACAGTCGTTGCTCTGTGACCCGAACCCGAATTCACCAGCAAACTCTGAAGCTGCTCGTTTGTTCAGTGAGAACAAACGCGAATACAACAGGAAAGTGCGTGAAATTGTTGAGCAGAGTTGGACAGCAGACTAACCTTTCCATCTAAAGGTCACATCATAACTGGAGATCGCAATCGGCGAGATGAGTTTTGCTTTTCTCCTGGTAGATGATTTCTATTCCTCTGAAATGTCTGTTTTAATATTATTGCTACGTTAGTGACTCTTGTTGTAGTTGGGACAATAATGTTGTCATGAATGCTTTACTTGCTTATTTACGTGGAATATGAAGTATCTTTATCTTGATAAATCTGATGCTGCTATGGCATGTGTACATAATTTATATATTGTACCGGACATGATGTATGGAATTACACGTTTCGAGACTGTTATTAACTTTCCTTTATTTTCAGGTTACTTTGTTGTCTCTGTAGTGTATTAATTGTACCTTGGTCTTTGGATGGAAGAAAGATCTGTAATATACTGAACCAAGTCTCTTCTCTCTCTCTCTTTTTTTTTTGGTGACATTGGATTTTTATTTTATTTCATTATATTTTATTCTTTTGGATGGTCAGGGTCTATTTAACCTTTACAAAAAAAATGTGGCTAGCGCAGGGATGAGAACATTGTTGCTACACATTAATTTAATCTTCTTCCTGTATTTTTTTTTTGGGTCTCTTTAGAGTACATTTTTATGCTTGGCAAATGCAAATTGTGGGTTACCCGAGTCATGCTTCTTTAGGATAACTATAAAAACTACACGAGCTTTAATTTAATTGTGGAAAAAAACTAGTTATTATCGTTTAAAACCAAATATAGGATGTAATTACGTCAAATAGAAACATATTTCGAGGTGGTATTAGTAATTTCGATTCAGAATTTGGTGCTCTCCTAACTATAAACATTTACCATTTTTTTAATATTTTTTTTCTATTGATGCAATATTTACAGTTTTCTGTTTGGAAAAGTCATACGATGCACGGACACTTCAAATAACGGTTTTTTGCTGTGTCGTGTCCTATTTTTCGTTATAATTTGAGTGTCATAAGCGTTTCCAATTCCGTGTCGTGTCGGTGCAACCAAGGAAAAGTGTCATGATTGCCTAATGAATATCTTATCTCATCATGCCCAGTAAGTATGTGTGTTGTGTGTTTGGGAGTATAGTGTCAATTTGAAAAGGCATATACTAGTTGCTTGCTGCTGCATTAAATCCGTTTAGGTGGTTTTAATGGACCATGAATCTGCAACCAACGGGGCATAGTTTTCACATGAGTGTGTTTTGTGATGGCCCCCCTGCCAATGTCAATTAAATATGCTCTACCTTATTACACTCTGTCGGTGATCTGGAGTTTTTCTTTTTCACTCCGTTCCATTTTATATTTCTTTCTCTACAAGCAAATATCCATAAAAAATACTACAGCGTAAATTTAAGGCAAAATCAAACCAACGAGCTCTTATTTGTAATTTTTGAAGGGTTATTACGGTGTGGGCCTTTTTGTTGCAATTGATCTCCAACCAAAGGGGACCTAAATCCATTACCATCATCAGTGTTGAACAGATAAAATGTCAAAAAAATATTCTTAAGTCTGATTTTTTATTTTTTATTTTTATTTTTAAAAAGAATGGTATAAACTCCGGCCCATCCTTACTCTAATTTGGAGTATATGCAATAGCACCCTTGCTTCTTCTTACACATAGACATAGGACAAGAAAAACAACGTACGACTTGGGAGATGCATTTTCCCTGTGCACTAAGCAAGCTATGCGTCTTTTTGTGGCTAATTCTTGGATACTTACATTTATCATTTCAACATCATTACTATGTTCTTTCATGAGAAAGTAAACCAATAATGCATAACATGACATGAACTTCATTGGAGGTTTATATTGGAGTAGTACAATCATAGAGAGTATTGATTATAATATAAGAAAAGAATATAATAATAATACATATAATTAGTTTAATACCAATGTATTAAATGGCATATACCTTAATTTTTAAATCTAAAAATAAAGAAATTCAAAAGATATGTATTATCAAGTCGTGTCTTGTACTAATCTTCATTAACTATTATTTTTTAATATTAAATAATTTTATAATCTAATATTTAGATTAAATTCATTAATAAATTTATTTACATACTTAGAGAAATTCAAAAGTTGTCACATTCTCGATCCATGTCTAACTCTATTAATTAATTAATAATATTAAATAATTTTATATTAAGATGTTTAGGTTATATTCGTTAATAATTTTAGTTACATACTTAGAAAATACAAATGATGTTATATTCTCAATTCGTTTCGCATTGTACTAATGTACAATTATTTTTTATTAATTAATATTATATAACTTTACATCTTTTATATTTAGATTGAATTTTATTAATAATAATTGGTTATATACTTAAATTATTACAAATAACTAATAATTTACTTATATACATTTGAAATTCAAATAATAAACTTTATTTTAACATAAATACAATTTTTTTTAATTAATATTATCTTATAAGTAAGTTATATTTTAATTAAAATAACTAATTAAATATTTTTTTCTAGTTATATATGACTTTAAATATTTTTATATTAGAAGAATAATATGACATATTGAATTAGGCCAAAGAATAATAAGAGATAAATATTAAATCACGCAAGATATGATTAAAAAGAAAAGATTAAATTAGAAAAATATAATATGAGAAAATATATTAAATTTGGTAGACATTAAATCACTATATTTTAGTAAGTTTTCAAACTTTCAAAACTCGCCAAGTAAGTATTCGAATCATCAGAAACTTACTCGTCGGCCCGAAACTTCCTAATCACACACGTAGGATATAAGTCTTTATATATATATATATATATATATATATATATATATATATGCGGGATTTGAAAAAGAGAAACACTTGTTTTAAATACTAAAAGAATAAAATTGAATATGGTTACACAAATTGGTAACATTATTTTTCTATTTACAAAAACGATTATTTTTCACATAAATAATTTTTCACAGACAATCATAACCATTATTTGTGTTCTAATTACAGTAATACTGGTTTTTCACAATAAAGAAATTTTAAGGTATTTTTACCCGGGAGGTCACGCGAAAATTAGTTGTATGATATAACAAAAATACCGTAAACTTGAAAGGAAATCCCGTGTAAAATCAAGTTTTGTATGAATGTAAAACATAGAACACACGGGTGTCGCATGTGAATATGTGATATAAAAAATTAAATTCTATAAAGCACTGATAATTCTATTAAAAATATCCTATATCCTAACTTGTAATATATGTAATATTATTTTTATTGTTATTATTTTATTTTTTCTTGTGCAAAAGATATTAATTTGTTCATGTAAATATATAATATGTTTATCAATGAATTATATTGAAATTAGATAAGGAGAT
>BMAC01000216.1:430867-450963 GCA_014905375.1 Phtheirospermum japonicum
ATAAGGATCGTTTGAGTATACAATATTTAATTCTAACATATATAAAACCACTTAGTTAATGAAATTCTATTTCATTTAAAAAAATATTCTAAGTTTCTCGTGCCTTGCTTAAAAAAGAAAAGAAAAAATGAAGAAGGTGTATTCAGTATGGTGCGATTATTAGAAATTACATAAATTATATTGATATTTATTAAACAAAGAGTTTTGGTCCCTTTATTTCCATTTATATTGTAAAGTACTATATTTTTTATTTCATTATGCACATCAAGCTTATGTTCCATGGGTTCGTTGTAAATGAAACAATTACAAAAGAATTTCGTGAAATTGGAGTATTTACACCAAAAAAACTCATAGAGGTTTTAAAATTATAAAAGGTTGTGAGATTTGATTCTCTATTAGTTTTAAGGCGTTTGCGGTAATATTCCTAAAATTACAATGGTAGGTTTTTTTGAGGAAAAAAGTTCTAATGTGAAAAATATAAGATAGAATCAACTACATCAAATGATACTTTGTAGGAAAATTCTAAATTCTTACGGATAAATTATAAGATAGAACCAACTATACATCAATTAATTTTGTAAAAAAATTCTAAAATATTTGTTGTTACCCCAAACCCCCTAGTAATTTTTGTAATTATATCAACCCTCCAAAAAAGATATCCTCGAGGATTTGTTTAATTATAAAAAATCTATAATGGACTATCTTTTAAAATTATGGATGCTTAATGATATTTGACTCTATTTTACAAAATATATTTATCTATATAGACTTATGTTAAGAGAAAAATATTTGATTATATGGATATATAATATTTAACTCTATCCATATATATATATATATATATATATATATATATATATATATATATATATATATATATATTCGCTTAATAATTATTATTAATCATTAAAAAAATTATATTTACATTTTTCATGTACAAAATTAATATAATTGTGAGTGCAAAGCACAAAAGAAAACTAGTAATAAGAACAAAAATGCAAAATACATAAGATGATGAAAGGCATAATTAACTTGGGAGCTGTTTCCCTAATGAGGATTAATAGAGAGCGACATGATATATTCAGGTCGCATGGTAATATAGAGTTTTGCGACCTGAAGATGTGTGCAACGACAGGTCGCAAGATTGTCGACCATTCAGGTCGTACGAGAGGTCGCCTAGAGGTTGCACAGAAAGTTGGCAATAAGAGGTTGACCTGCACTACGTCAGCTGATAATGTCAACCCTAATTCAGTACATCCATCTTACAGCTGTCAGATTATACTGTAGCAATAGTGACCACATATTCTATGTAGACGTTGTAGAGTGTACTGTTGCATTTCTAACCACATGTTTTAGGGCTACATTTGTCATACATGTTACTATAAATAGTTGTAACATTCTCTGCAATACTTATCAAGAGAATGAATGATTGAATATAAAGAAACGTTAACGCTGAATCTTTCTTCAAATATGAATTCTTTACTTTCTTTCATGGTATCAGAGCAGGTTTTAGCATGACTCTAAATATCTCTTCCCTCACTATTCTTCTCTCCTCTTCTTATGTCTCATGGAGGGTAACACCACTTCATCACATGAGACTCAGGCGAGCTCTCACTCAGTAATTCAGAATAACACTCTATCTTCATAAAACTCAAACTCAGTTATTCAGCTACAAAATCAGCTTATCTCAATCAAGCTAAATGATTCAAATTACCTGATTTGGAAAATGCAAGTCTACATAGCCGTCAGAGGATACGACCTTGAAGGCTACCTCACTGGAGAAATCGGACCTCCATCCCAGATCGCTGAAGGATCCGTAAACCCTGAATTCCTACTTTGGGTTAGGCAAAATCAGTTGTTAGCATCCTGGCTTCTCTCCTCCCTTTCTGAAAATTTACTTATCATGATGGTTCGCCTCGCATCTTCAAGAGAAATATGGCAAACCCTGGAAGCTAACTTCTCCAGTTAAACTGCATCCAAAAGAATGCAGTACAAGATGCAGCTTTTCTCTATGAAGAAAGGAACCATGAGCATCAGGAACTATGTCAATAAATTAAAAACCTGCTGCGACATGCTAGCTTCTGCTGGCCAACCAATTTCTGAAGAAGATCAAGCAATGCATGTCCTTACTGGGCTTGGATGAGATTTTGACCCGATAGTAGTAGCAGCTACAACTAGAAATGACTCACTCACCCTCAGAAACATTATGCCTATGTTACTAAGCTATGAGACCAGACTGAAAGCTGCAAGTTCATCAAATCTCATCAACACAGAAGGATCAAACTCACTATCAATTCACTTAGTTCTCTGGTCAGAGAAGAAAAACCTGAACTGCTGCAGGAGCCAATAGAGGACGAGGTCGCTACCTTGGAAGAGGTGGCAGAGGAAGGAATAACAGCAACAGAGAAAGATGTGGAAGAGATTTCAGACTAAGAAACAGGTCGTCTTGTCAAATTTATAGTTACTCTAACCACTCTGTTGGCAAGTGCTATTACAAATTTGATTTTGCCACCGTCTCTTTACTTTCTTTCAGGTATGTGTTCAAAAATTACGATTTATCTATTATTTAACTAGATGGATGATAATTGTCATGTCTGGTAAAATTACCTTGTACAGTTTATCAATTTATGGTCGAAACTTTGAGTTGATAATTTTATACACAAGATAATCATGCTGCAAGTTGTGAATAAGAGAGTAACAGCATTTGGTATAAAGAATCTCATCCAACTTTCTTACAATACAGATTAATTTTAACTAACTACATATGCATCCATCAACCTCACATATCCAATCTAATATCTTCAATTTTATTTTCTATTTCACCTTACAATTTAATACGTTGCCTTAAATACTCCCACGTGTACAGAAAATGACATCGTCATTATGTACACGTGACATTAATTAACTTTGATATCAATTCATTGGTGTATAAAACCAAATATATATTAATGAAACTAGGGATCTCTTGTGTTGATGAGGCACAAGGATAGAAAATAAAACATTATAACTAAATAGGAATCCTAATTAAGCATTGATAAATAATAAGATTAGATTAAGGTCCTAATTATTGCAGCTTGGGGACTGTCAGCATCTATGGTGGACAGTAAATGTGATAGCCTCGCACTCAAGTCATCCATCTCTTTCTGCAACTTTCTGATGTAGTTGCAGGTTTCCTCTAGCACTCTATTGGCTGATGCCTGTTCAATAAACATCAACAATTATGTGTTTGTTTTTTTTTTTTCAATATAATTATTTTATTATATTTACCTAGTATAAGAGTCAAGATTGGAGTCGTGAGGAAACAACTTTGATAGTTTTAGCCTTTAATTATGTAACGATTGATACGAAAATCTTTGTGGAACTTTATTTACTTAAAAAAAGAAGTGAGACAGAATTTTGTCTAAACTAATATAGTAGATGTTTAAATCTAAAATTGGTAATTTAGTGGAGCACGTGTTACGACGTGCAACATTTAATTTCTTGTCACGAAAAATATAGACGAGAAAAATAATGAAGCTTTCCTAAATTTGAATAGTTTTGGTAGAATGCAAAATGGGTGTAAGAAACAAGTATGCATACATTGCTCTTCATACAAACATAGTGGTCAATCACAATGAGGGGGCATTAATTTATAATCTTATAATTATATATTCCCAAAAATCTATATTAATATGAAAACTGCAAATGAACTTTAACATAAAATTTGGTTAAATTTAAAAAAAAAAAAATCCAAGCCTATCTACATAACGCATTACGCGTATTAATTAAGCATATGATATACTATAATCTATAATGTTTTATTTGATATCCCAGAACATAGAATAATGAATAATGACATTATATCATCTTATAGACGATGCATGTAAAATATATTAATTAATTACCTTCTTAGAGCGCCTAGAGTTGCGAATCTCAGGAAGGAGTTGATGCAATTTGGACAAAAGTTCAATGATCTGATCATCTGTTATCCTTGACATCCCTATTAATATCTGTCTCTTATACACATCTAGATGTGTATAAGAGACAGATATATCCCTGTAAACTAAAGAAATCGGTTATGACGTCAGTAGATTTGGCCAAAAATGTTAGACACGTAGTCTTTCATCGAAACTTTTACTGCAGGTTATCAAAATGGCTGAAATCGGGAGTTTATTATTTTTAGGACGTGAGAACTAAGTAATTTTCATTATATATCACCTATATATTTTAGCGTTTCTAATATATAAATTTATTATTTTTATTGAATAATAAAAAACACAAAAAATATGATTCATACTCTTGGTATGATAAGGTGAACAATTGACCTTTAAGTTATTAAATAAGGGAGAGGTTTTCATTTGAAGTTTTTTAGGTAAAAAAATATGAGAATTTAAAATTGATAATATTTGCAAATGTAATTTAAAGGATGAACAAAAAATTAAAGTATGATTGTTCGGGAAAAAAAATCTTTCAGTATTAGCTTTGGGATTAGTAGACTATTAGGAAGATCAAAAGCATTAAAAATGCATTTCTTCATTTCTTTATATATATATATATATATATATATAATTGTATTTTGTTAAGAGACTAAAATAATCTTCTTTAATTCACTTTAAACTAACAATCAGTAAATGAGTCGAATCAAGGTAAATGTACTGATGTTTAGACTTGTTTGAAAATTTATCGAGTTTTAATAGATATGTTTTGAGTTTGTTTGAATTTGAAAGTCAAACTCGAACAAGAGTTGAACATGAATAAAACTCGAGTAGTTTGAATTACACATCTTTTATGTTTTCTTAGGTGGAGTTGAGTTTTGATTTTTATCATACCCAAAGTATGTACAAACTTATTTGACAATTGTGACGGAGCTTTTTAAAGAACTCGAATCGAGCGTCGAATAATTTTATTTGGTTTTCTACACTAATAATAATGATACATACATGTTCTCAATTCAGTTTCACTTTTATTAATTAATGTACGACGAATAGAGAAATAAATTATATTAATACCAAATATATTTATAATGTTTCCCAAGTTATAGGAAACTTTAATTCTTGAAGCTTATCTACCATTTTCAAGCACCTTTCAATCTATTAATCTCCAGTTGCATGTTTAATATTTTTATCAGATATTTTGCTGTTATTAGTTTTGTATTATTATTATTATTATTATTATTATTATTATTATTATTATTATTATTATTGATATATCATGAACGTAAAAATTATTAAAGAAACTCAAATTATTTTTATTTTCTTTTATTAATGTCAGAGTTGAGATTTTATATAATTTCATTTTTGTTGGCCATGTCCCGACATTTGCTTGTTTACAATATGAGCTAAATTAAAACATTAAATTTACAAAGTAAATATACAACATGGCACCAATAAGTCAAGTTTGTCAGGATTCGACTCAATTAGTTGGCCTAAGTTTAGAGGCTAATTTTGCAGGATTTGCCTAGTGTTATTACATTTAATATACATGTATATTTAATTTATGGTTAATTATAAAACAAATGTCATTTTAGTCCAGTCTAATTAAGAAAAATAATAACAATAAATAATTTTTCAGAATTTTCCCTTAATATTCTTATAAAAAAAAAAACGCTTCTAATCGACCGATCTAGAGGTGGGCACGGTGCGATTTGTGATTTTTTCATAAAATTTTAATCGAATTGCTTATTGCGGTTCACTTTAAAGTTTTTTTTTTAATTTTAGTTTTTTGAATAAATTTAAGTATGCGATTTTCAATGGTCTCAATCGATTTCGTGCGGTTTGGCGGTTACAATCAATTGATTTTTTCGTGGAGTTATAACTATTGTGACTAATTAATATAATGTATTTGATTTTTTATTTTTGTTCTAAAATAAGACGATCTTGCAAATACAATTCATTTTCCATTTTCTTTTTACTCAATTATATTCAAAACATAATGCAATTTTAAAATACATTACATTGATTGTAAAATATAATATATTTTTTAAACATGTAAAATACATTTTATTTGGCATTAAAAATGCAAATCTAATTTTATTTAACTACCTCACAATTCAATTTTAATAAATTCATTCTTATTCATTCAACTATACAAAGAAGAACATTAAGATTATAAGTGAGGTGCGGCTTACTTCCAAAATGGTGGCACGATTTTCATTCAATACAAATCACAATTTTAATAAAAACATCGCTATTGACGGTGCAATTTGGTGCGGTACGGTGGTTCGAGCGATTTTTTAGAATTTATGTTCACCCCTACACCGACCGAAATGATAATCGATCGTACCATTAAATTTTATAGTTGTATGCAGTGAAAGAGCGATTTTTCCCAAAGTGTCGGAGATGCGTTTGAGAGAGGCGATGTAATCGAAGTCCGGCGGCGACGAATTGTTGAAGAAGATCGACTTAAGGCGTTTGAGAGTGGCAATGTCCGGGAGTAGTTGATCCGGCGACGGCGCAGCAAGTGCTGCTGTTCCTTTTCTTTTCTCTCTTTCTCCTTACTTTTCCTTTTCTTTTCTTTTCATTTTATTATTATTATTATTTATTATTTTATTTATTATTTTATTTATTATATTATATGGGGGTAAAATGGGGTGCTCGTGGGGTTGATTTAGTAAAAAAAAAAAATACATTTTTAAAATTTTGGGATATTCTTATCAATCGAGGTCAACTAATAATTTTATGGGTGCATATATCCGCGCCCTGGCAACAATTTTATAATTTACTGACATAAATATTATAAGTGTACTAATATAATTTAGATTTTTTTTTTGGTAAATATTAACTTAAATACATACAACTATATAGTTTCCTTAATATATATCGAAGTTTTTTCTATAGATAAATTAGTTATTTCATGTTGTGATTGTTTTTATATTGTATAAATTGCACGTATATAATTTTTGGCGACCACTTTTGTCAAGCCAGATAAATGAGTCATCATTTGGTAATGTGATGTCTTTTGTACTAGAAATTATTCGTTTCATTTAAAAACTAACAACTCTACCGCTGGACTACCTTAATATAACTAGAAATTTATTATTAGTTATGAAGTTTGATCTAACGAACAATCCGTCAGTACGACCTGATAAAAGTGTGGCTTATATTTGTGGTGTTTATAACTCCGTTAAAATATTTTCATAAATTTGAAAGATTGTTGGGTTTTTCCGTAACTAGGTTTCATGACCTTTAAAAAAAAATTCCTTTAATTTACCAGTATATTTCATTATTGAACTTGCAAGATTTATAAATAGCATAAAAAATCAATAGGGGGCAGTACAAATCAATTCTACCTCACAAATGGAATGTTATTATGGCTTTGCCTTCTCTCATTCCCTTTACTGGTACCTGCTACACTATTATTCCTTCAACGAAATTTTGTATACATAAACCGTGTTTGGCAAATATAAAAACGAGGAAATTCAATTTCTAGGGATTGTTCAATGGAACCAAAAAATCATATCCCAAATTAAGCAAACCTATATAAGTTGGGTGAAGCCTAACACACCCAAACACGGAATTGAAGTTGGACTGAGTTCACATTGACCATGAATGAATTAATGCCTCTCGTACGTGAATTATTTATGTTAACATCTTCGAAACTATGGTTTTAGGGTGATTAGAATTGGTTTTACGAAATTTAATTGAAAATTATGTTTAAATCTAATATAATCGTATTTTATAATAGAAGGCCCGTCCGATTATCAGGAATAGAATGCCCACAAGCTCCACCTGGGCTGGGTGTGGCCTAAAAATAAGCTGATTTACATGTGATCCTTAGTTGGAATGTTTTTTTAGGGTTTTAATTACATAAAATTTCTCTATATATATATTCTCTCTTGCACTCACTGTATATGTATCCATCACATGCTTCCCCATGTGCCTTTTTCCCTATAAATAATGCTGTACATTTTTGTGTGTTTTCTTTCTATTGGTAATGGATGGCCAGATTTCAAACTAAATTATAAGGTTCTGAGTTTTAATTCTGTAAAATTATGGATTAACTTGATTAATCCATAATTTAGATTTTAATTTTGTGTAACCTGATATCATAATGTTTTCAGTTATATTTAGATTTTAAACAAAATAAAAATTGAATAAGATATGGGCACTAAAGATGCATGTACTATCCCACGAGTCATCATTTCATATTCAGAGATTCTATCTACTTTTAGCAGTGGTAAATCTTTAGGGACGACAATGGTGTAGTCTAATTCAAACTTGTCTTTGTTTAGTGAGTTCAATTTTATATTTATTTACAAAATTTTAGTTAAACTCTAAATAAGATTCTAAGTTTAGTGGGTTGAATCATGTGCCACTTATTTCCAACCATAACAATTCTCATAAACCAACTGTTTAAATTAAACGTGTGAATTCGGTTAAAAAAATCGTTGGACAAATTGAAATCGAATTGGTGAATAATTGGTTACGGTTATAGTTTGTACCGTTCGGTTAAAAATTGTCGAAATTCTTTTTATATAATCGATGGTTTTTTCGTTTTTTTTTTTTTTAAAAATTTATGTATTTTGGGAATTTTATTTTAAAAAATAATTAAAAAAAATAGTTAAAAAATAAATGAAAAACTTAAATAAAATTTGAATAATTAAGTTTTAAAAAATATCTTTTTTAAAAATGACTTGATTTTAATTCTGATATTAAAAATTAAAGTTCAAAATTTTAACTTTTAATATTATAATTAATTTGCCTACGTATCCTTATAAAGGAATCAAATTATACGTAGTTCTTACTTACCTACATGGATAATGGATGAGACTCATCTTTTTTCATTCATTGCCATCATTACTTCCCGAATTGCTATCGCAATGTTCGCTCTTTTCAACTTCATTGACCTGCAGTTCTTGTTCGCTTTTTCGACTTTAATTCAATCATTCATTAATATTTGATTTTCTAGATTCTTATGCTTTAAGTTAGATCGTCGATCATGCAACACAAAGCCCCCGTGCTAAAGGTTTATTTAACGGAAACTATTGAAACAGTAACGAGGTGAACTTCCTTTGCAATTCCACAAATTATAGTAAAAACATAAAGTCATTCTCGACCAAAATTGTCCAAGATTATTGGTACCATTGGGCCTTTTTATTAGTATTATGGGGCCTTTTGGGGATACTTTTGTTACCTAAATAAGATTCAAATCTTGAGTTTAACTGGCACTAGCCCCTTATCATTTTCGCATAATATCCTCAATCAACCTCATATATAGAGTTAGAGCTTGTCGAGTCATTGAACAATGGTCTTACATTAGAAGTACTACTACTACTACGATTAATACTAACATTGGAGAAATGTGAAAGTGAAGGCGGAACATTAAAATCATTAGAAAATTGGGTGTATTCATTAAAAAGTGCAAATAAAGACCGTTTAGCTTGTTGAGCACAAAGTAAGGGGCTAGGAGTCTCAATCCCCTAATTTGCTAAAAAAAGACCTTAATGATTCATAATAAATAGAGAGCGAAATTTCTAAATTTTCTGTTCGATAATCCCACTACACACAAAAAAAAAGATTTTACCAAGGGAAAAAACCTTCGGTAATAAGTGAAAATCCCTCGATAATCAATTTACCAAGGGCAACTTCTTCTCAGAAAAACCCTCTTCGGTTCACTGAGAAGAAATATGCTTTCGGTAAATCCCGGGGACTTGAATTTGATTGCCCTCAGAAAAACTGAGGGAAGATTACCCTCGAAAAAATTAAGGGCTATTTGCCCCTAAAAAACAAAAAACGATAGGAAATTACCCACGGAAAAATAAAGGGCATTTTGCCCTCAAAAAACTCGAGGGCATCACTGCCCTCGGAAAAACTGAGGGTAGGGCTGCCCTCGATTTTCTCGAGGGTCAATATACCCTTGATTTTTTCGAGAGAATTATTGCCCTCAATTTTTCTGAGGTCTAACTTATGGCAAATCCCAAAAAAATGCTTCATTTTTTCCAAATAGACTTTTTGGAGATTTGTGCATTAACGAGTGATGCATCTAGTTCAGTGACTTTCAGAAGCCTCAATCTTTCTATCTCTGCCCAAATTTCTATCCTTGAGAGGAAGTTCAGCGGTGGAGTCTCGACATATCTTCTTTTCCGAAAGCGTCATTTATCCTTTCGAAAATAGTGACCGCATTTAAGAAATTTCTATTGATTGTCGAACCAGTATTGCTTCCCACTATACTTAAGAGTGAAGATGTCTGAGCGTTCCACGTAGTAAGGATAAGGTGTTCGACCGACCGTACTCCAACCGGACAACATGAAATACGTAGGAAAATCGCTAATTATCCACATAAGAGCTGCTCACAATTGAAAATCTTATTTTTTTTAGAGATATCGTACGAGGGAGCCCCAACCGTACACAACTGATTCAACTCGATGATTAGAGGTTTTAGAAACACATCGAGTCTGCCTTTCAAATAATTTGGTCCTAGTACAAGAATGCTGAGTAACATGAACTGCACTTTCATGCACATCCATGAAGGTAAATTGTTTGGTGTAATTATAACAGTCCACGATGAATAAACTTCCAAATGGTTGAAAACCATATGTACAAAGACCCAATCTCATGTTTCTAGTTTCAACTGCAAAATCTAGATGAGTTTGCTTGAAATATTTCCAAGCCTCCGAGTCAGATGGGTGGCGCATAACATCATCTTCAACCACGTGTTCAGCATGCCACCTTATGTCTTTTGCTGTAGCCTTAAATACGTACAACCTCTGTAGACAAGGAGTTAATAGAAAACAGTGCATCTACTTTTACGCAAGGCGAGCCTTCTGTAGTTTTGTTTTGCCTTGAGAAATGAGTTAAATCGAGGTTCATTAAAATATTTTCATTTGGTCAACTCAGAATCGTGTCTCAAGTAGATTATATAATTATTATTGCAACAATCTATCTTCTCGTCCGGCAAGCCCATACCCCTTATTCTCACTGCTGTAGAAGTTATCAGGTACGAGATTATCTTTTAATACAATCTCTTTGGTTAATTCACTCAATTGATCATAACATTTTATGAGACATGTGATTTTTCGACTTCAAATTTATAAGATGGGAAACTAATAACAACTGAGTATGTCACTCCTACCCCGGATGCAATAGCTTATTTCCAGCCTTCAACATATTGGTCTCGGGGTTAGGCGACTCTTCCATATCGGCAACCACGTCAAAATGGGGACCAGATTCATCTTGAACCATATTAATGTACGCATTTGATAATTCTTCAGGAGCAATGTAAGAGGGTCCTTAAACGTGAAAATTGTGATGGTTGAGAGGTGGCGGGCCAGATTTCATCCATATAGAGTATTTCAGCTCAAATCCGTGTCTAACCAAGCAATATTTAATCTCATTGATATCGAGAAACCTATGATTCTTACATCTATTAAGATTACAAGGACACTTCAATATCTCTTTATCCTTATGTGCGAAATGTACTTGAGCGGATTCAATGAAGCTCTTGACTCCATCCACAAATTGTGGGGATAAGAAGCCATTAACGATTCGTTTTTACATCCAACTATGATTGGAACTCATCCTATCATTATACGATTGTTATATTGATTTATTGAAAAATGGAAAACATGAGGGTGGCTAGAAAACAATTGAATTATTGGAGAGGGCACTATCCCATTCGAAAATGTGATTCTTCCGTAATACGGTGTCTTAGTATATAAATTTTGTTGACTACAAATATTGGCAGCATCTCCCTTTAGTTCTCTAACTACACACATATTGCAGTGCACCCGAGAACAAAAGAGAGTTACTAAAACCAAAATTTTGTAATCAACAAAAAACATACACATAAGATAGGACATGTTACAATCACATTTCCAAACTGTCCAAATAAGTGGACAATTTGGGATTGAGTATTAAACTCTCTATTCGATACTAAACCCCCAAAGAGTGTAAGGTATAGTGTTTGAGTATAGAAAGAAAGATTATATTGTGGATAAAAATAATTCTAAACTCCGTTATTTGAGGGGTGAAACCTCTTGCCTGGCTCCATAAATCACGTAATCGTCGACGTATATATTAATCAATCAATCACAATATATATATAATATCAACAAACCATAACATATATCTTAAACACACCATCCAAATACCGATCACCATGGCATTTTAATACCACCATCACCAATAATTTAAAACTTTTCAAAACCACCATCATTTTTTAAAATAATTTTGAAAACCGTTATTGGAGGGAGCGCCTTACACCATATCATCACCGACGTTTATCCAACCAATAATAACTAGGGGTGACCAGAAATACTAGGTACCCTGTCTCGGACCCGGAACCGCTTGGGATCCGCCGGGTCCAGTCCTGGAATCGGACTCGTCGGCACTAGTTTTGGTTCTAAATTCTTTGAACCTGTTATAACCGGTTCTGATTTTGGGTCCAGGCTTTCAAGACCCAGTACCCGGTGGGACCGGTTCCGGGACTGAGTACCCATTGGTACCGGTTCTTGAACCGGGTACCTGGTACGGAATCTTTAATATAGAGTCGGATATTATAATATTCGAACCTTTTTTGGGTTAAAATATGCAATTGTACTAGTAATTAATAATTACGTAGGGAGCTACTAGCATGGAGTAAATGTGATTTAGCTAATTTATTACTATAAACCTTAAAAAAATAAAAAAACTCAAACAAGGACCGGGTACCTGGTTTCAAAACTGGTTCCAAAAACTTTGGACCCGGTTAGTGCCGATTTCAGAACCGGTTCTCTTTTCTTGGAACCGATTTTGACCGGGTCCAGTTCCGGTTCTAAAATAATTGACCGGGTACCCGGTTCCGCTCACCCCTAATCATAACATCAATCAATCGCAACATGTACATAATATCAACAAACCATAACATACTTACATTAAACACAAACGATTACCACGACATTTAAAAACCACCATCACATACACTTTAAAAGATAACTGCATAATTGAACCATTAATGATCACTAACGGATCCTAATTGCATAAGCGAACCCTAATTACTAAACTACACTCCAATCATAAATAATCCCTAAATTTAACCCTAATTACACGATAACTGCTAAATTAAATCCTAATTATACGATAAATCCTAATTTAAACTCTAATTATACGATAATCCCTAAATTAAATCCTAATTATACAATAATCCTTAAATTAAACACTAATTATACAATAATCCCTAATTATACGATAACCATTAAATTAAACCTAATTATACAATAATCCCTACATTAAATGCTAATTATACGATAACCCCTAAACTAAACACTAATTATATAATAATCCCTAAATTAAATTCTAATTATACAATAACTTCTAAATTAAACACTGATTATTCAATAATCCCTAAACTAAATCCTAATTATATAATAATATCTAAATTAAATCCTAATTATACGATAAATCCTAAATTAAACCCTATTATATAATCACTTTATATAATTTCATAAATAAAAAAACATAATTCATAAAACTATTTAAAACAGTTTTTTAAAAAAAAGGGACTTTACCTTCACCGGCGGCGGCGCCGACGCTCGGCTGGCGGCAGAGGTCCTCGGCAGCTCGGACAGAGGGTGATGGGTTGGACAAAGGGCAGGCTTGACTGACGGGCTGGTCAAGTATTGTTTATTATAGCTACATTGTGTGAACATCCAAATAATCTATTTATATACTTAACCAAATGAGAGAGAAATTATGTCTCGAAATTTAATATGAAATGAGTTCAAAATGAGAAGACTAATATTGAAAATTCTTCCTATGAAATTATCATTCAATAAAATAATATTAAAATTGATAATAAGGATATTGGACAGTGACAACCTGCAAAAGAAACTCACATCAGTGTATTATCCATCGGCTTATTATGACAAAGTGAGATAACAATACACAGCAGCAGAACAAGAGCTAGTTGACCGAATTTTCTTGTACTTCTAAGCAACAAATATTCTTTTGTAAAAAATAAAAACAAAAAAGATGTTAGAAAAATTTGGAAAATAGTTTATTTTTATGCAATTATATTTTTTTTAATTAAAAAACGAGGGGAGTAAAATCCCCTCGAAAAAATCCAAGAGGAAATAGTACACCTCGGGCTTTTCCGAGGGGATTTCTCGGGTTTTTTTAGAGGGGATTTGACTCCCCTCGATTTTTTCGAAAGGTAAATACACTCGAAACATTTCCCCTCGAAAAGCCTTTAGTAATAATCACAACAAACATTGGGACCGTATTTCCGAAGGATTTATCGAAGCAATCTTTGCTAAATGTATTGACCCTCGGTAATGCCCTCGGGAATTCTGAGAGCAATGTTTAATTAAGGTTTTCCCCCGGTAAAATACTATTTTTTTTGCAGTGTCCGTGTCTAAGATTTTCAAAATCAGAAAAATATCAAGAATTTATAGAAAATATTTGACCCATTCTGTCAACATGCTAGTAGTGCAACCATCTAATTGAGGCGGATTGAGTAAATAAGTACTAATAAGTACAATTCGAATACATTGATCAAGAAGAAGTGTATGATAATAAATACCAAATAAAGTCATGGTTGCGTCGTTTAAGTTTTTTAAAAGAGACATCATATAATAACCTCATCCCACATATGAGGAAATAAAACAAGTCGACATTTCGAGTAGCAAAAATACACACAATACTTCTGTATATTCAAAATAATCATTTAAAAATTTATAAGTAGAGTTTCAATGCACATCAATAAAATTTTTTACAAACCATTATTTTGGAAAAAATTTTCTTCATTTGTTTGCAACCAAATCATTTTTTAGCAATTTGAAATACCGCACTCCTAGTCGGAGCAAATTCATTTTTGGAAGTAGCTAAATCATCTTAAACACAAATTTAAAATATAACAAATACTTCTAACATGAATTTTTTTGCCACCAATAGAAGATTGACGAAAAGTTTTCAGCGATTCTAAACTAGTTGTATTAGCGACAACATTATCAAATGAAATTAAAAAAATATTTTGCTACCTAATTGATACTCGAATAAAATAACAGATATTTTGTGCGAAATATGACCGCGGTGTGTGAACTATTAAACTCTGTGTATGCAATCAAATATTTTGCAAAGTGCAAGAATTATCGATCCAATGACATATAATCCCAATATAATTATTATTTTGATGGATATCCATCCAAATATGCGAACATATTGAGATATTATGTGGCAAACTATCTAATAAGGAAGTCAAATTCAATTTATATTCACCAAACATGTTATCAAGTTCATGAGTAGCATTATTACGTGAAATGCTAGTGTTGCAAGGATTAAATGCACCTCTAATATAGTTTTCATAATGACTACTAGACTCATAACGACAACAAATCTTGCAAGAAGTTTTTTATAACCACTTTCGCTATCGAAATCAATTAATCGTACCTTGACTCCCGGCCTTGGCGGTAGATGAAAATGAGAATATTAATTGTGTTTTAGAGCTAATAATGCCATATTTTTCGAGATGCTTCTTCTTCATGTGTGATAACATCGTCCCGTAGCTATATTATTACCACCAAAGGCGTAGTGTTTGGGGGCAATAATTGCATTGCGCACGACTTATATTATTGATCGTCATTTTTGTGAAAATGATATTTAAAGATGGGAGATTAGGATTCCTTCGCCTACGATATTCTTGAAGGCGATGGTGACATACCATGGTTAGCACCCCATTCTTTCTCATCTTCATCAAGATTGACGTGGGTGGGCCATTCAAATTTGTCAAAGGTGGGTAAATCCTCATCGAAGCCGATTTGACTATATAACTCATTGATTTCTTGCGACGTATCTCATCGGAAACATAATCCCAAGTAACGGCCAAAGGTCCTCGAACTCGATAGTATTAGTATTAGTAGTACGAGAAGAGCTTGCCATAATAATATTAGTATAAGAGAATTATAAAAATGAGATAAAGATTAAGAATGAATTGGTGTGAGGATTGATGTTAGGGAGGAGAGTATTTATAGGTGTAGAAATAAGTTTAAAAAAAATTTGAAAATTTAATCGTTGCAATCGCAAGTTTTCGGTTCAAACCGACGATTTTCAGTTAATCGGTCGGGTTTTTTCCGATGACTATCTTTTCTAACTGTTGATGATCAATGACTCTATCATCAGAGCCGTTGATTTCAAACGTCCTTGAATCGACGGTTCATCATTAATTTTTTTTCCTCTAATTAAAATCGGCGATTTTGGTTCAAGATTTTCATGAATCATTACTGAACCACCGGTAATTGGTTCACGACTTCAATTCTAACCGTGAACCGTGGTCAATAATTAACCGAACCATTGACCATGAAACGAAATTAGCGATTCACCAGTTAATTGGAACTAGATTTATACCTCGACAATTGTTAACCTTTTTTAGTCCCCCAATTTTTTATTGGGTTATGATGAAGTTGTAATTGTTTGGCATCATATAGATTTGACCCAAAAAGGACAATGGATGGGCCCATTAAAGACGAGTTAATAGGTAGGGTTTTACCCATTTAATATCGAATCCAGAAGTGTTTGGGCTGAATATCTTGGGCCTCTTGGCATGCTCTGGTCAGGGGTAATTGAGTTGGGCCCGACTATTAGATACAAAGTGCCTTACATTTTTGTCCTATACGAATAACAAAATAATTCTCTAGGTTAATGATAAGATTATTTTTTAGAAAGATCAACCTATTAGTATAATTATTCATTCATACTAGAGCTACTTTTCTTTTTTAATTCGTTTTTTCACTTTCTTTTCTTAATGGAAGGGGAACCTTGTGTATCATCATTTTCCCAAATTCATGAAGTATTATTTTAGTGGTTAAGATACATACATGTTTATATATTTAAAATCATCAATTTAACATCCGTGTATTATACGAAATTCAAAAAAGAGTAATATTCATTAATAATACTAAAATAATAATATCGAAAATAGTACACACAAATCGTAATATTATTTGTTCTATTTACAAGAATATCTTTTTCCACAATAAATCATTTTTACACACAAATCGGAATAATATTTGTTTAATTACAATAAGACTCATTTTCACAATAAATAATTTTTAATTATTTTTACCAACGAGTCACGAAATTAAATGTAAGGTATAGGAATATACTCTAAGCTTGACAGGGAAATCTGCAAATAATTGAGTTTGAAAAAATGTAAAACATACAACACCCGCTTCTTGCATATGAATATATGATATAAAATATTAAAATGTATAAGGCACAAATAATTCTATTAAAAAAATTTCATATATCTAACTTGTAGTGTATGTAATATAATTTTATTATTAACTTTTTGTTTCCTTCTTTTTTCTGCATAAAACACTAATTTGTTCATGTAGATATATATTGTGTGTATCAATGCATTATATTAGGATTACATAAGAAGATTTAGAATATAATTAATATTTATTTTCCTAGGCATAATAAATTTTTTATTTATTTTGTTTTGTTTCCCTTTGTTTATTCTTTTCTTATTTGGCGTAATAATAGGTTTTTATATAGGTTTTTAATGTTATTATAAATGCATTGTATTAGAATTAAATAAGAAAATTAAATTTTATAAATTTTTATATTTATTTATGTTTCAT
Organism: Phtheirospermum japonicum; assembly: GCA_014905375.1. Taxonomy (NCBI): domain Eukaryota; kingdom Viridiplantae; phylum Streptophyta; class Magnoliopsida; order Lamiales; family Orobanchaceae; genus Phtheirospermum; species Phtheirospermum japonicum. The sequence continues at coordinate 448,401 of BMAC01000216.1, forward strand.
AATATTTTTTATATAACTCGTGTTTTTTTTAAATATAATATTTAAAATTCAAAAAATAAAAATATTTCAATTTTTATTATAAATAAAAATTATTTCAACTTATATAGATCTTCTTCTAATTAAATAAGACTTATTTATATTTTTTACTAAGAGAATAAAAGTAAGATATTAAATTAGACAAAATTAAACAAAGAAAATATTGAAATAGGCAACATATAATAAAATTAAAATATTGAATTAGGCAAAATATAATAATAGGAAAATATTAAATTAGGTTAGAATATAATAAAAGTAAAATTAAATTAGGTAGATGTTAGGTTCGAATGACACCGGAGCACCAGAATTTTTTTCAAGGCTAACGAAGTGTGTAAAATAGATACATAGAATATGAGAATTTTACATTAATATAGAGAGATGTTGGGAAAAGAATAAAAACTATTTTATTTTTGGCACTCTCTAATAAATAAAATTTTATTAACTTTCCCTTGATAGTTTTATAGTCTATGTTATATACATACGAAAATATTAGTGGTCAAGATATATACATGTTTTCATAATTTTTTATCTTTTTATTGATATGTTAGTATTATGTATGTATATTTATATAGATGGTATGTATTAGTACGGATATAAAATGTATTATAATAAAATTTAATATTACAATGAAAGGGAAAAGGCTGCGGACTAAGGCCAATTTAATTTCAATATTAATCTCCTTAATTTTGGTAGCATATTATTTGTGAATCAATTTCTTAATTTACGCCACTAAATTCGATAACATTAAAAATTCCTTGATTATTTATTTACTCGCCACTCTATTTGAAAACATAGAAAATCGCTTATAATATTTAATATCGATCTATTTTTTATTTTTTATTCACTCGATTTAGATCATTCATTTTCCTTCTAAGTCGATCGAACACACTATTTGATGGTTTAACAGGTAGTATAATTGCAACAGTTATACAATTTATATTGATTAATAACTATACTAATTATATTTATCAACAATCACACATTTGTGAAACTCATTATACACATATTCGTGTGCTTCTATTAAATAATGTATTATAGTTTAGTTAATTATATTCTTTGTTGCATGGATTAAATGAGTTGGAGTTATGTGCATAAAATGTTGAACTATTGAAAGTCACATCTGTAGACAATTGCATGATAAAATTTGATCTAACAGTAAACAGTCATGTGTCAGTGTTGAACAATGTTACGTATCAAATTCAAGAATTCATTCTGGTTATATTTCAAATGGTACTTCATACGTGGGAAGGATCAAGAAAAACGAAGGACTAACTATCTCGCACGTTGTACTTTTCTTGAATAAACTGATTTTTAATCTTGACCACTTGCACGTTTCTATATCAAGAACGATCAATCGTATGTGATTAAAAGTCATGATTAGTGATGATGGAAAAAAAAATATATAGTAGCAAAACTACAAATGTTGTGTACACCAAACTTTTTCATATTTGTAAAGTACATTCATTCAAAAAATAACCTTTTTATGAGTCAATTTCTTTAAATTTGAAGATAGTACTATGTTAAGTGAAATATCAAGATCGTTTGAGTATACAATATTTAATTCTACATATATATAAAACCACTTAGTTAATGAATCTATTTCATTTAAAAAAATATTTAAGTTTCTCGTGCTTGTTAAAAAAGAAAAGAAAAAATGAAGAAGGTGTATTCAGTATGGTGCGATTATTAGAAATTACATAAATTATATTGATATTTATTAAACAAAGAGTTTTGGTCCTTTATTTCCATTTATATTGTAAAGTACTATATTTTTTATTTCATTATGCACATCAAGCTTATGTTCATGGGTTCGTTGTAAATGAACAATTACAAAAGAATTTCGTGAAATTTGGAGTATTTACACCAAAAAAACTCATAGAGGTTTTAAAATTATAAAAGGTTGTGAGATTTGATTCTCTATTAGTTTTAAGGCGTTTGCGGTAATATTCCTAAAATTACAATGGTAGTTTTTTTGAGGAAAAAAGTTCTAATGTGAAAAATATAAGATAGAATCAACTACATCAAATGATACTTTGTAGGAAAATTCTAAATTCTTACGGATAAATTATAAGATAGAACCAACTATACATCAATTAATTTTGTAAAAAAATTCTAAATATTTGTTGTTACCCCAAACCCCCTAGTAATTTTTGTAATTATATCAACCCTCCAAAAAAGATATCCTCGAGGATTTGTTTAATTATAAAAAATCTATAATGACTATCTTTTAAAATTATGATGCTTAATGATATTTGACTCTATTTTACAAAATATATTTATCTATATAGACTTATGTTAAGAGAAAAATATTTGATTATATGGATATATAATATTTAACTCTATCCATATATATATATATATATATATATATATATATATATATATATATATATATATATTCGCTTAATAATTATTATTAATCATTAAAAAAATTATATTTACATTTTTCATGTACAAAATTAATATAATTGTGAGTGCAAAGCACAAAAGAAAACTAGTAATAAGAACAAAAATGCAAAATACATAA
>BMAC01000216.1:453901-469539 GCA_014905375.1 Phtheirospermum japonicum
TTTTTCTCTTCTTCCCGACTCGATCGTTACTGTATATAAGTGAAAAGAAAAGTTCGCAATGAGATGAAGCAAGTGTATATGTGTATATATATAGGGCAGAGAGGAGACAGTGATGTTGGAGATGAAGAGGACAACTTTTTTTTAGTAGTAATTGAAAAAAAAATACCAAAAAACAAACCCATTAATGTATAGCCTAAAAAGTAATGCATAAATAAAAAAATTTCAAAATTACAAATGCCCTCTGCATGTTTCTTTTTTATAAATTACACTTGCAAAATGGGGTATTTTTCAAATAAGTACAAAGAAATCTGGGGTTGGTATAAGGGTAATTGTCATTTTGAGAAATAAATTATGATGAGGCTACACTTAAGGGTGATTTTGGTAATTATATGCATGTTATGTTGAACTTGAATTCTAGAAAGTTGTTTTTTTTTTTAATGTGCTTGTTTATTGTACTAACAAGGGTGGGCCTTCATGTGTATGTCGCAATATGCAAGACCATGTGATGATGAACGCCTGATTATCACGCATTTATTTAACCCTCTCTGTCATGGCAATTTGATGAAACAAGATAATTGTACTTTTGGTCCCCATAGTTGAAATAATAATGTTTTTGGTTCCGTGGTTTGTAATTTTAGTTGCAATATCACAATATTGAGTATAAAACATTTCGTAAAAATCAATCTTTGTGCTTTCAGTTTTACTATTATATAAGGCATCTCATAATAATCAATTGATGAGTTTTTAATTTTAAAGTTAAAAAATGAAATCTTCTAATGGGATCAAAAGTGCAAAAGAAAAAAATCTTTTAGTAGAGTAAAAGTGTAAAAATACTTTTTTTGAACCAAAAGTGTAGGAATCTCAATTTTGAAAGATCCGCAGGTGCTTTTTCTTATTTTGTTGGAACATATCTCATATTACAACATCCAAATTGGATAAAATTCATATTATTATCGTCATAAGAAGCCCTAGCTAATTTTTATAGAAATCGATTGATTTGGTATTTCAGGTGTATAAAATGATATTGTTATTGTACGTTACATTTAAATATGTGCTGAAGTGCAAATAGTAGAGCACTTTAAAAATTGCCGGTTTTATTTGGAATTTTCTATAGAACCATATAGGGTTTCATTACGGAGCCCTATATAACAAATGACATTCATCCACCGTGCATTTATAAAAAAATTAATAATAAAAAGAAAAAAATGATTAAGGGCTCAAATGAATGCCGTGTCATTTATAGGGCTCCATAATGGACCCCTGTCTGATTTTATAGAAGAACCGGTTTTATTTGTCATATTTTAGAGAAAATTTGGTTTCATTCGAGTTGTCATGTTTCTTTATCTATAACAATTAAATGTCATTTTTACACATGACCATGAAAAATTTAACAACACTTTTCTAATTCCACCCTTATCATAATTGATTCCTTTTTTTTTTTCTTTCAAAAAATAATAAGTAATATGATCATCAAATATTCATAACTATAACATTAAAAGACAATTTTAATTGTTGCAAACAGAATGAGATTGATAGAGCATATATTACAAAACCCCAATCCATATGCCTCCTTACTAGATTAATTTCCACAAAATTTAGTACGCGATATTAATTGTGTTATTTCGTTGTCTTGATTAATACACGGTTTTTGAATCTTTGGGGCTGACAGTCACGACCGCCCCTCAACTTTATAAATTTTCTGAAATTAATTTAAATAACTAGACTTTTTTTTTTAGTTTAAAATAATATTACCTCCCAATATTGTTTTTTGGCTCCCATTCTGGTCATGAATATGGTATATGTATTAGTGCGGAAAAAATTATTTTTCTCGTATCACGAAATAATAATAATAATAATAATAATAATAATTATTATTATTATTATTATTATTATAGATTTTCTTACATAGTTTAACTATTACTTTCAACAACAATGTTGGACCATTTGCAATTAAGAAGGGCGTAGTAATTATGTCGTGCGACATTAATAATAATGGACAAGTGGTGACATGAAGGGCTAAAGACTCGAGGGCACATGACTGCAGTCACACTCAGTATATAAAATTAGAGATGTTCAAATCGGTTCCGATTAATCAGAAAATTATCAGCTTTAGTTTGATCATCGATTTCGGTTAGAATCAAAATTATAAACCGGTTTCTAATAGTTTGATTTCGTTTCTGGAAAACCTTGAATCGTGAGCTGACAGTTAACCGTCGGGTTTCAGATTTTTTTTATAAATAAATAAATAAATCAACGTAAACAAAAAGACCGGCTACCCACCGGTCATGAACGGAACCAGCGGTTACAAACCGTAATCGAAACCGATTTCCATCCAATTCGGTTATGATTTGGCCTTTTTCGATTAAAAACACCGGCGGTGTGTAACCGCCGATTAAAAAATTATCCCGTTTTAACCAGATTTGCATCTCTATATAAAATTATAGAGAAAGATAGGGTCGTATGCCTTAGGCCATGTTTGGTTTTAAACACCGAATACTTTGATTGTGATTTTAAATCTCGATTCTCGTTTGTTTTAAAACTCAAGTTTTTAATATCCAACCAACAATTTTTTACACCTAACCCCACACTCGTCTTTTTTATTCCATCATTATTACATTTAAATAATTATATATTATTAAATACAATATAAAATACATTATCCACACTTTTCAAACATGATTTGATATCAAATACAATATACAAATATATTTGCATCAACGATACTGACATGATTTCATATATACAGTAAAAAGTAAAGAATTTTGGTCATACAACAAACAAGAATTCTTATATTCATAAAATTCTGAATACTTTTAAATATCAAAATCCAGAATATAAGATATCATTTATTTTAAAACTCAATGGTCCTATGTCTTTTTCGCAATGGAGTTCGTAATACCATAGTATTTCAAATATAAGATAATCATTTGTTTTAAAACTCAAAAATTAAATATTTAAGAAATACTTTATTATATTTAATCTCTATTATATACTATCCTATTAACAAATATAATTAATAATACTAAATACAATATTATAATATAATAATTGACATAAAATAAAATATAATAATACTTTATCATCCACTTCTCAAATATGATTTAATATTTATAGTAAAAAAAAGTAAAGGCTTGTTTGAATTAGCATTCTTTTAGATTCTGAATCTTGAGGTATTCATAATTGTTTGAATATTAAGAATTATTGTTTTTCATAAAATTGAAAATATTTTCACTTTTTTACTGTACATATCAAATTATGTTTAATGTCAAATCATATTTAAAGTGAATATAATATTAAATCTAGTTATATTTAATTATACAAATTATTAATTAAGTTTTTAATTTTAAATTTTAGAACAAATATGTATCTGATATTCATGATATCAAATTGATATTTCTACGCAAATGAAGTATTGTGAATTGCTCGCTACTTGATGCATGCTGTCATAAAAAATTTAATAATGAAAAATATAAAAATTACAAGAAAATTTTACATTACATTCACTTTACTATACCCATGTATTTAAAATTATTGATCTATTACACTATATAAAAATTTAAATGATTTAACTATTAAAATTACATGGGGAATGGTAACCATTATAGATACCGTGAAACTTTCCAAAATTACATATAGACACTTTAATACTCAGATCCTGAGGAGAGAATGTTTAGAAAACTTGAGGGCTGATAATTGTTTGATAAGATTATAGCCTTTGATGATGATGGACTTATTACTAATAGAGAGCGACCTGATAAGTTCAGTTCGCCTGGTCATAAACTGCTTAGCGACCTGAAGAAGAGTGCAGTGCCAGGTCGCACGGTTGGCGACCTAATGCCTGGCGATCTGGAGATGAGTGCAGTGCCAGGTCGCATGGTTGGTGACCTCTCAGGTCGCACGATAGGTCGCCCAGAGGTCGAACGTACTACTGACAATGGGTCTCAGATGAGGACAACCTACCCGACGTCAGCTGATGTCGTCAGCCCTAATCTAGTACATCCACCTGTTAGGATGTACTGTGACCACAGGATTTGAATTGATGTAATGTAGCAGTCTTAACTACATGTTTTAGGATTATCTTTATTATAAATAATGGTAACATTCCCTGGTGTAATTATTGAGAAAATGATTGAATGAAATCACAAAAAAATTGAATATCAAATATTCCTTCAAATATATATTCTTTACCTTCTTTCAATTACATGTAAAATTAATTCTATTGAGCCTTTATTTTATTTTTTGTCTATAATCTTCCAGAGTGTGTTGCTTGATGCTCGATGAGATATTAGTAATTAATAAAGTTAATTCGTTTGAGGTCGTTATGTCATATAAAATAGTATGTAATATCATATTATCTGAAGTATGGTTCGTGTTTTATTTAATTATAATTAACTTATTCAATCTTAATTTAACCAAGAATCAAACGAGTGGGGTAGGCCCGATTGCGTGGTGTCTACTACATAAAATTGAGGTTTTGTGTTCAATCATCACGCGATAATATTGAAATACTTTTTCCGTGTTTCATAAATACACTTCAATATTTTATTTTGTCTATTTCATAAAAATAATCCATTTATCATGTATGATATATTATTAGTTTTTATTTTTATATATATAATTATATTTTGAAATATTAATTTTTAATAGTAAATAAAAGATTAATGATTACAATACAAAATTTTACTATTTCAATGATAATATAATATTTTCATGAATATTAATTGATATTAATAAATTCGTAATAATAGTTCAATATATCATTTTTGTCCGTCCCATAAAAATAGTTTAGTTATCATATATAGCATATCATTAAATTTGTATTTTTATATATATCCTTAATTATATTTTTGAAATACTGGTTTTTTTAATGGAAAATAAAGTTTTTGATGATTACAATAAAAAAATTTACTATTTAAATGATAATATACTAATTCCAACACTGATTATTAAAAATAATAATTGATATTGACATATTCATGAAAAGTATAATTAAAATATACTAATCAAATTAATAATTTAATTTACATAAAGTACTCATTTTTTTAATTTTGTGTAAAATCAATAGTGGGGATTATACTAATCTTTCTTGAATTTTAAACCAGACTCAAATATAATTTTTGAAAATCGATAAAATTACACGAGAGTCTAAATAAAACACATTCAATCTTATTCGATTTGTTTGCATGTAGGGAAAAGTGGCACACTGCTACAATTAGTTAGTCTCCAGAAAATGTGAAAAAATAATAAATATTTAATTTAAAAAGCATTTACCTTTCTCCGCCAATTAATTGTTTCCTCCTTGTTTAGGACATAACCACGAGAGTGTTAGAGATTTTCATTGTCAGAACTCAAAAACAATGTCACATGTCTTCTCCACCCACCCACCACACGACACGTGGCGCAACGTGTATTGGATTTTTCCAGAAACAGGCAAGAAAAATTAAATCATGCTATTGTCGACTCTCTGTAGTCCCTTCCCCCACAAAAATCTGATCACGTGTTGAGAGAGTTCAAATCTCGTGTTTTTTTTGTTTTTTTTTTAAATTTATTTACTTTTGAGTAATTAAATTATGCTACATCTCCGAACTAAGTTTTGGGTTTAATTAAATAAATAATATATATTTAATTCAAAATTAAATAAATAAATGAGTTTCAAAAAAAATTAAAAAAATGTGGCGGGACGCGTTTGGCAAAAGCGTCCCGCCCTTCGGGACGCTTCTGAGAAAAGCGTCCCGAAACTTTTTTACGTCCCCAAAAGTTTTTGGGGCGGAAATGAAAAAAAAAATTAATTTCGGGGTCGGGACGCTTCTCCCAAACGCGTCCCGACCGAAAATGAAAAAAAAAAAAAGCCCCGGGGTCGGGACGCTTCTCCCAAGCGCGTCCCGGGGCAAAAGTGAAAAAAAAAATCTCCGCCTTATAACCCCATCAAACAACCCTAACACACTCACCACCCACTTTACAAACACACTGCACGCACACCAGCGGGAGGAGAAGGAAGGCAGCAGGGTTTTGAGGTATGTTTTCAATTCTTTTTTTGTTTAATTTAATATATTAGTTAATTAGATGTTAGTTTTAGTATTTAGGTGTTATATTGTTATTGTTGTTGGGTTTATTGTTATTTTTAATTTGAATTGTTAATTTGAATAAATTAGTTGTTAGTTGTTAATTTGATTAGATTGGTTGTTAATTTGAATAAATTAGATTAAATTGGTTGTTAATTTGAATAAATTAGTTGTTATTTTCTACCTTGAATTGTGAATCGTGAATTGTGGATTGTGAATTGTTAATTGTTAATTGTTAAATTTTAATTGTTAATTGTTTATGGAAATTGTAATTATTTGTTAGTTTTAGTATTTATCTATTATATTGTTATTGGTATTGTTATAGTTATTTTTATTAAACCTAGATTGCAATTAGATTTATTTTTAGTTTGTATTATATTACATTTTGATGTTTTAATTTTTTTTTGAATTGTTCATGTAAATTGATTATGGGAATTCTTGACCCTAACTTATTACCTTCTATTTAATTGTTTGTGAATATTTAGAAAATTTTAGCTATGGAAATTCTTGACCCTAACTTATTTTTTAGTACGAAAATGCATTAGGTTTATTTGTGAATATTTTTGTTAATTATTAATATTATTTTGTTAATTGTTCTTGTAAATTGATTATGGAAAATATTGACCTTTAATTGTTACCTTCTATTTAATTGATTGTGGAAAAACTATGAATTATGGAAATGTGTGATTTTATTAATTGTGTGGGAAATTATTTAATTTTTTGAGAAATTATTTAGTTCACTTGTGAGAAATTATTTAAATATGTGAAAAATTGAATTTATTTGTTTGTGGTGTAATTATCAATTACGTGAATATTTTGATTTTATTTGTTCATTTGAAAATTTGAATTTATAAGAAATTATTAGTTATGTGAATATAAGAATTTATTTATATTTTTAGAAGTAAGCGCACATAGGCGAATATGTCTTCTGGCAATGAATACGACGTGTATGCATCGATTTTACGAGACGAGGGTGGATATGCAAATGTAGAATTCACCGAGCATCATCCCCCACCGGTGATTTTGGACTACCCCACCGATTGTTTCGGACCAGATGAAAGAAGCGATTCTGAAAATGGTTTAGACGAACTAGATGATGATGGTCATGAAACTGACGAGGAATTCTTCCAGTTGGGGGGTAGCGTACCAGATCAAGAACCTTTTGAACCTACCTTGAATGAACTTGAACTTGTCCCTATAACCCATAGACGAGCGGATGGAGGCTCCGCACTGTACAAGAACATACTATTTTTCGATACCGTATACGCAGACGTTCCTATCGATTCTATTGGTGTCCCTCAGCCGGACTTGTACTACAATAAAGACGAAGGAGTGCTGAGAATAGGCATGATATTTAGAGATAAACGTCATTTGATGTGGGCTGTCAAAGATTACTCCGTGCGCGTCGCCAAGTGTTCGTATAGAGTGGTAGAAAGCAATCCTGTGATCTGGAAAATTGTTTGCATGTCGAGTTCACTTGGTGATGTAGATATGAACGAATCATCCGAATGCGGTTGGTGGCTCCGCGCTAGTTTTCGGAAACGGAGGGGTGCTTGGGTAATCACGAGATTAGGTTTTGAGCACAGATGTCTCGCATCGTTTACACATAAAGATCACCCCAACTTGTGTAAAAATTTGATTGCTATGCTCATAACCAGCCACGTCGAGCAGGATCCGTCATATAGCGCCTTACATGTCCAGCAGGCTGTCAAACAAGAATATGATTACCTTGTGCCGTATCACAAGGCGTGGCAAGGGTTGTCTCGGGCTCGTGAAAATGTGTACGGGATGTGGGAGCAGTCGGTCCAATATTTGCCAAAATACATGGAGGCATTGCAAATGTACAACCCGGGGACAGTGGTCGAGTGGCGACACAAATCTTCTGGCATACCCGATGTGCACATGCTAAGATTTGTATTTTGGGCATTCGCCCATGTATCGAGGCTTTTAAACATTGTCGCAAGGTGATCAGCGTTGATGGAACCTTCTTGGTTGGAAAGTACAAGCACACGTTGATGATGGCAGTTACAGTTGACGCCAACCAACAAGTCGTGCCTTTAGCGTACGCAGTTGTTGATTCGGAGAGTTACAGTTCGTGGCATTGGTTCCTTCACATGGTTGGAAAATATATTGTTCGAGACATAGAAGGGGTATGTCTTATATCTGACCGGAATGCCGGACTACTCAGTGCACTAGAACACGTTTCGGCATTCTCTTCTAACGTTTTTTGTTTGCGACATGTCTCTTCTAACTTCAACACGCATGCCAAATCGGTGAAATTGAAGGATATGTGTTTCAAAGTTGGAGTAGAACCGAGGGTTGCAGTCTTTCACAGAATAATGGAGCAGATCAAGGCGCTTGATCCGAATGCATTTGCGTACTTGGATGGCATTGATAAGAGTAAGTGGACATTGTCCCACGACGGCGGCAAACGGTGTGGCATCCTCACGACCAACATGTCCGAGTGCATCAATGGAGTGATGAAGCGTGCTAGACGACTCCCAATAACCACCATCGTCCGAATCACATTTCTTCGAAGTGTTCAAAATTTCTACGATCGATTGAAAGATGCGACGAGATTACATAACATGCAGCAATTTTGGCCTGATAAGATATACAACCTATTCAGAGAAAGACAGCAATTGGGGTCATCTTATGGTGTTAGGGGCTTTAATTGGGAGACACAGCGTTGTAGGTGGACGTATAGATGGGGTTTTGACGATGAAGCGGGCAGCAGGCTTTATTTTTTGGGACGAGCGTGATGGTCTTCATCCTCGAGTTATGTCTGTGCTACATCGCTGAGGATTTTACGGTGTCACGTGTTGCGGGGCGATATATAAGTTGGACGCACACCTGATCACCGCACTAGTAGTGAGATGGCGCCGCGAGACTCATACGTTTTATCTGCCAGTGGGAGAGGCGACAATCACTCTCCAGGATGTGGCTATTAAGACAAAAAATGCAATCCACACAGGCAGAGCAGTGTCGAAAAACCAGCGTGCAATGGTCAACGCTACTTCCACTGGTTGAGCCTCCACTATGGTCTGTTGGGAACACATCTCCAAACAGTACTTCCATTTTTGTGAGTAAGGGCTCCTCATYAAAAGCGTTGCAATAGGTTTTGATTGGACAATCCTGCATTCATCACAACAARTTAGAAYATTAATAAAATACTCAGAATACTTTTAATAATTGAAAACTAACATGTTTAACTTACAGGCAGAAATTTCTCTCGTACGTTATGATCACCTAAGACCAATTTCAGATTCCCGTTCCAAACAGTACCAGGGGTCCGAACCAGTTCTTTGAAGAACCTGAATCGTTTATGAAGTTGGACAATCCTAGTTGTGATGTCATCTTCAGATAGGGCACGTTGATTTTCGAAGCAGCAGTTAAGTAAACACTTGGCTTCTTTCACTCGGTTGTCTGGTAACAGTTCGTCATCTGGATTCCATCCTTGGATATCATTCTCAAGGATTAGGAATTCAAATAGACGTTCGTCTTTAGAAAGTGTCCACTTAGTGTTGAATTCACACCCGTAATCGAGTGTTTTCACGCGAAGTGTAGGAACGCCATCTGGGTCGTTGAAGTGGCTTGCCATTAGCTTTTTTTTGAATAAGATATGAAGTAATTGATATGTATTTGCTGATAAATTATCCATTGCATGTTCCCTGACATATTTATAGCAATGAGAGTAATTTATCATTGTAATTCTTGAGATTATTATGTGGAATAATTGAGGACAAGACAACACAATGGCAAAGCTGACAAAGYTGCAGTGAATTGAWGTGTGGGTGGGCAGATATTTATTTGGGTTCGGGGCCAAACAGTACCATTTGAGAAGACAACACAATGGCAMARCAATTATAGYTAGCAAAAGCTGCAGTGAATTGATATGTGGGTGGACAGCTATTTATTTGTGTGTCATAAAGCATCCAGATGACAAGACAAGTTAAAGGTGTGATTCCCAATTGAATGGGGAAGTGTGACTGTAAGGTCACATCAATTATAGCTGGCAAATGTACATTTCGTATTCCTTTTTCTTTTTAATTTCTCTTTTCTTTGCGTGTGTGTTGCATTGTCACTGTTTTTGAATTGAGAAATGTGACTGCAAGGTCACAACAATTGTAGCTGGCAAAGGAACAATAATGCAATGCAATCAAATGAAGAATAATAACCACATTATACACATATATCACTCCTCTATATATATGTACACAAAAACAAACTTATTCAAGASACATAAACTATACTAGCTAATATGGCTAATTTTGACGAAAACCATCCACATGTTCTAAAAATAGAAAATGATTACTACRATGGACCATGGACCATGGAGATGGAACGAGCCATTTTGGTATTTTTGGGTGCTCAGAATGACGGGTATCGAAGAGGTGCAAAAAGAGCACACGTTATCATGAGCGTCCCGATGGTAAAATCTATGCTCGAGCGTCGGTTCATGTTTTCACCCACTATTGCAGAAATTTACGACCGGATTGAGGAAATGGAAATAAGGTACGGTTGGTGGAAGGCAAGACTTTCTGAAGATGGTGTTTTTCTGGATGAAGAACGTCGGTTGATGTGTATTGATACCATTATCAATAACAATGTCTCTCCAGCCTATGTAAAGTCCACCCAGCTGTGTACATCTAATTATTTGGTTTATGTTGGTTTCATTTGAATTACTAACTTTTTTTTTTGGTCATAAAGGAATACGGTGAGGATGCATCACGGAGGTATTATTTGTATGACATCCCACCATTAATGAAGACCATGGAAGAAGCTTTCAATTGATGCGTAATCAATGTATTGGGACTCAAATGTGTAATAAAATGGGATCAGAAATGATCTTAGTTCGAGTGTGCAATTTTTTTTATGTTTAATTTGTAATGTCTGTTTGAATTTGTCACGTCATCTATTTTCTTATTTAATCAAATGTGTAATCTTTTGTTTTTTCTTATTCAATAAAATTATTTCTTCAATATTTATCTAAAATTGCTGATGACAATACCACACATGTATCAATAGGGTTTTCAGCTTTTCATGTGACAAGACCTGACATTATTCCACACGTTTTTCAACTTTATTTATGACAAGACTACACCATACGCATTATGTTTTCATCTTTAGCTGTGACAACGACAACACATTGAATACAACTGTCTTGTGAGATTGTAACTCATCTATAAATTTGGAACATTGGACTACATTCTTTACAACCAATTCACACCCTCACACCTTTATTTTTCTCCATCATCTAAGCATTCTCATAAAAAAAAAGGGAAAAAAATGAGTTCAGATCAGCCTAACAATGTACCATATTCTGAATCCGAAGAAGATTTCTTTTTCTACGATACGAATTCAACCGAATGGAGCATCCATATGGATACTAAGCTTGTTGACGACCTCCGTGAGAGTAAGCTCAATGGTGTCTATGATCCCACAAGAGGATTACACAAAAATATCACGTGGATCTTGTTGGACAAAATCAATGGTGCGTTCGGGAAAGACTTCACAATGGACGACATAACCGCTCGAGTTCAACTTCTGGAAAAACGATGCAGGCATTTTCATATGATGTTGGGAAACGAACATTGCACTTGGGATCATGAGACCAACGAAGTGCAAGCGCCAGATTGGCTAGTCCGATTTTGGAACGACGTCGCAGGCGATGCTGAGTTTACTGCTGCATATCTAAAACATGGAGAACCTTTATTTGGTTTGATGGATCGGGTATTCAATAAAAAATTACTTGAATTGCATTTGTCAATACCACAATCTCATTGGAAACCCACCATTACGAATGTGATCGTATCCGTGTAATATCAAATCACTGTAATTTTTATTTTAATCTTCGTTGTTGTTGTATCTTAATTTGATTGTATTTTTAATTTGAAATTAAAATTTCTTGTCATTTGGTTATTTATATTATTTTATTGTATTTTTTTATTTTCAAATAAACTTCTTGTAATTATAAGACATTATTTATAATATGTTTATTTATTTTAATTAATAATTTTTTGAAATAAATTATAAATATAACTAAAATCTTAAATGTATATAATATAAATATATAAATAATATGTGTATTAGGGTTAGGGTTTGGAGATATAAGGCGGATTTTTTTTTATTTCACTTTTGCCACGGGATGCGCTTGGGAGAAGCGTTCCGACCCCGGGGCTTTTTTTTTTCATTTTCGGTTGGGACGCGTTTGGGAGAAGCGTCCCGCCACATTTTTTTTAATTTTTTTTGAAACTCATTTATTTTTTTAATTTCGAATTAAATATATATTAATTATTTAATTATACCCTAAGTTTTGTTCAACACTATTTTTTTTTTCTTTTTCTTATTTTGGCCCTTAAATTGTGTGTTTTGTTCACTTATTCTCAAATTACTAGTGTATTTTTGACTTGACGGACACAAATATAACACAGATATAAGATATATGAACAATTATTGACGAGTTCTTCAGGTCAATTTCGTGTTACTCATGAATAACACGTGAAAAAATAAGTTAAGTTATGTTGTCATGTAGACTAACTCGACTGACATATTTAACACTGCAATCTTATTAATATTATAATAATTTAAATAATACAAAGAATGTTTTTGTAAAATACAAATAAATCCAAACCATAACAACTCCATAAAATTATTTTTAATACTTAGTGATTTACAATGATTATATTATTAAAAAATATTTCCTTGTCAAATAATTGCGACATACATTTTAAATTCATATATGTGTATCATGTCGTGCCGTGTCGACCCATTTAACATATAGATCATTTCCGTGTCGTGTTTTGACATGATTAATTAATCTTATCGTGTTTAGATTCATGTAAAACATGTAGTACTTATATTACGAGTTACGAACAATCCACGACATAAAACACGATATGTTTGATACCATAAAAAAATGACATATGTGTGATATTTATGAGATCTCATACATTTATTTTAAACCAATAATGTAATCTTTCCACAGCTCTAAGTAGTTGATTCTTTCGAATTAACTCCTTTATAAATGTCTCGAAATGAAAATTCTTTCGAGTTGAAGTTTATGATTCGTATAATCGTAACTTGTCAAGTAAAATATCTTATTATACACAATTCAGAAACTTACATAATGATTTAAAAAAGTCATTGTCTTATTAATTTATCTATTGAGGATATTGGAAACGTAAAAACAAAATTCTGTGTCAAGAACATAGTCAATAAAAAAATATAATGAATAAAGCAAATCTAACCGAATTGCACTCGTCTTTCAAAGGCTTACTCATTATTTGACTGTTATTAAAAGATTTGAAACATAATAGGACATGAATTATAACATACAAATGCATAAATCATGGCTTGAAATATTGATGGGGTTGATTAGAAAAAGTATCCTAAAGATTTGACCTAATTAAAACAAAATTAACTTTATAAAGAAAAAAAAAAGCCTTGAGATTTATTTTGTCATACATTTAACCCCTACATAAGCAAGAAAACATTTCAAAAACCTTTATGGAACAAGTAAAAAGATTTAACATTATCGGAAATGAATTAGAACATACAAAAGGCATAAATCATGGTTTAAAATATTGATGGGGTTAATACGAAAATACCCTTCAGCGAATTTCAGTAATCTTGAAAGTTAGTAGTTTTTTTTTGTAATTAGGTCATACCTCAAGAGACCTTTTGTACTTATCCCAATATAGATGAGTCCCTCTGAAGCTACTCTGAAAATAGGTATAAATGCMTCTGAGAAGGTTTTCCTGCAAAGAATTAGTCTCCACCATTAATTTAGAGCCTKCATCGAAAAAATTAACTAATAAAAAGTCAAACCACAGAACAATTAAATCAATAAATAGGTCAGGCAGGAATTATCAAACAAGTTTACAATTCGCATGCCACCTCGTCCCCAGGAAATATAGTCAATATTTCCAATAAGTACACCAAGTAATCCTCTGAATAGTTATCATCACAATCTCCAATCTTTGTTAGACAACATTTAGTATGAAGAATGTAATAGTAAGAAGCATCCAAATTGAATAAATAACCTAATACAACAATCTAAACTTGACAACGCATGTAATAAGCATACAAACAACATATATGTATATGTGTGTGCGCGCCRTAAACCCCATCTAAAATCTTTTCTTTGGGTCTTTCGAAAGAATATAATATATAATAAATTTATCTAAAAATTAACCCAAAATATTTAGAAACCATGTTTCAAAATGTARGCATTGGCACGTGTCAATTTGATGGGGTTAATTACAAATAGTAACCTAGTWTTCATTAAGTTATGGCCTASAAATACTTATTACAGATTCTTTCCCATTCCATAGTACTTAAACAACTAATCAAAGAGATTCGATCWCATCCTCAAAACACTAACATAGATAAATTAATCAATACGATATAAATTCAAAAATATAGTCATAAGCTTAACATAATCATTAAAGTACAACAGATGTTAAGAATATAATGGCATTAGATGAGCATAGATAGATATTTTGATTAACTTAATAGTTAAAATAAATGACAGTGCCGAGAAAAAAGGAATAAATTATACATACCAAGAACTTGTCATGATCATCTAAAAACAGGCAGAAATTCGAGATTTGCAGATATCGAATCCACATCCATGATCTCTAGGTGGATTACTGGTGTAATATTGAAAATGTACAAATTGGGTTTGAGAGTAAACTATCACTTTCAATCAATCAATCCTATTAAGAATGACACAAAAACCACATAATATGAATAATCTGGCCCACTAATAAAAGTGGACACAATCAAGAGTTCTGAAAAGTAGCCCAGAAACCTAAAGAGTGAAAAATATGATACCATACAAATACAAATGAACTTGATCCCAACAATAGAACTCAGCTTGAATTAGTTCAGGAAAATTTTGTATAGAAGCATCGGGTAGAACAAGTGCCGAACTCAATAGCTAGATATTCTTTCACCACATTCTCACCACTTCAGTTTAACATATTCAGGTATCAAAGAGAATCCAAAGAATATAGAACAATCCAAATATCAAACAACAATCATCCAGCAGAAACTCAAATAAAACAACACACCTTTTGGGAAAAAAACAAATACACCAACAAAGCAAAATTAACAAAACAAGATTTCAAAAATAGAAACCAAAACCTGCCATTGAATCTCGCTAGGTTGCTTTTTTCATATCTGTATTTTTGAATACGAAAAGTGGAATAGTAAAATGCATTTCATACATATTCCGGAAAAAAAAAAAGCAAAAAATATTTTTATTTATCTTTTTTTTTTGTGTTTTTGAAAATAAGATGATTCGTGCACTTCGATTGACTCATAGTCCCCTATTAAGTAAAACAAACTCCATTAGAGCCAAATGCAAAAACCCAAAAGAAATAGAAAAAGGAGAGAGAGCTTTTGCAAACTATCACGTGCCTGACAAATTAAAAATTAATTAAATTATGATGTAACTAATTATAAAAAATGAAATCATATAAATACTAATTAATTTCATTAAGAATTCGGTGTGTTATATGGAAATTGTATTAAAAATAATTATAATCACTAAAAAATAATGGCATAATA
>BMAC01000216.1:482665-495629 GCA_014905375.1 Phtheirospermum japonicum
AAAAGCCAAGACCATTTTATTTGCTATACGGTTTACCATCCAAGACATTGTTCAAAGTTTAGGGCCGAGCGGACGCTGAACATGAAGGAAAAAAGTCAATATCATCCAACAATATTTAAACAAAAAAAAAAAAAAAAAACAACTACCCGAACTTGGCTAAGAGTAGAAATGTTTTGTGCTCTTATAATGATCAACAAATGGCACCAACCATCTTGTCGTCACACTCTCTAAATTGCCCAGCATCCATTTATAATCCCATATAAATATCATGGTAATAAAAAAAAATCCAGACCCTACAATGTCAAATAAGTTTCAAGAAACACCATTTTTGCAAATATGGAGAAATTATATTTTTATATACATAGCAATGATATCATAATAATAAAACTTTTTAAAGAAAATCACAAGAACCAGCAATTAAAAAGGCTAAAATTATTGTAATTCAATTTTCAAGGATTGCTATATATTCTTGAAATTTGAAGAAAAAATATATTTCTATACACATATTACAGTAATCACTTTTTTTATTCTATATAGAAAACATCAGTTCCATCAATGGGAAAGATGTTAAGAAAAATGGAACTTGAATTTCAAAATTGAAATTTGGTAAATATTATTATAATAATAAAACATTTTCTCAAGAACACAAAGGAACCAGACACTTAAAAGAAGTTAAAAAGGATAACAAGAGTTTTTCAAAAAACTAAAGGAGAGGAGAGAGAAGAGAGCAGCGGCCGAACCAGGCAAAATCCCTAAAAAATTTATATCTCTATTCACACCCATCTATTCAAAAACAAGTGAATAAACATACCTACCAATAGAAATCAGATTAGAGAACAACACAGACCACGTTGTCTTTCTACTTCTTCTTCTTACAATAATAATAATAATAATAAATAATAAAATCAATTATATAACTTGTAATGATTATGTAGACTGAGAGAGAGTTGTGATTTGGAGCATTATCACATACACGCATGTGAAGGACAAATTAGGTGAAGGGGACATGCCATGGCTCTATTGAAAATTAGGTAACGAGGCCATGCCTCTATCTCCATTATTATCCTTTTCAATCATATTTTTTTATTCACACATCTCCAAGCATTGCTCCCTATTCATTAAAATCAAATTAATAAAAAAAAAGAATTTAAAAAAAAAAAAAGGAAAAACGGGTGAAGATGATTTTAAATAACAAGTAAAAACTTTCACTCAGTAATGCTCAAGACCAAGACAAAAGCTAATTCAAAAAAGTTAAATGGCAGTTCCTGTAATAAGCACCTTTCTTCTCAGATTCGAAAAAAAAAAAAAAGGTTGTATTTTCAAGACTCTGAAGACAAGAACTAAAATAAAAAAATAAAAACATTTATCTATAGAGAAATTCAGCATAGCATCAAGAACACGGAAAATTTGTTTTATGGTTTTGTGTGCATTAATTTTCAAATGGAAAGATAAAACTCTGTAATTACTTCCCATTTCTGGATTGGAACTCAATCCCTTAAAGAAAAAATGGTAGTCAAAAACCTAATTTTCTCCACAGTATCAAGAATATCCATATAAGTTCCATGATTTAAAACCGAAATATAATCATCAGCCACTATTTTCAAGCAAAATCCGTAATAAGAACAGGTTTGAAACGTGCAAACAAATCGAGGGAAACAAAAAATCAGTTAGAATCTAGGAAGAGATTGAGACTCACCGCAGTGAGAAGAGAGCAAATAATATTGAAATTGGGGAGCCTAAAGATACGATAGAGAGAAGCGGTAAGAAGAAAATAAAACAAAACTAATAAAGAATACATTAATAAATAAAAAGAAATTTACCGTCAAGCAGTTGACATGATTCATTTGAACTTAAGCTCTACTGCTTTTGCCATTACTTTTTCAATTCCCAGTTTAAGTTTCTTTTTATTCGTCTCTATTCCTCTCTTAAATATACACTCCAAATTAACATTTGGAATCAAGCCTGGGTGTATTTTTCGTGTGGAGTTTTACTGTTCTTAAATTTGAAGTTGATTTTGTTGTTATCGAGGGCAATGGAAAATTCAATGGATTCAACGGAATGGAAGGAGTTGACATCAATAATTTGGGACTGAATTATCGGATCATAAATTTTGGGATGAATTGAAGTTTCTGGATTTGTTTATAGTTTGTGGTTTGTTAGTGTGGTTTCAGAGAAACAGAAATGGAGTTGAGATAGAGGGAGACGGAGATGCAGAAAAAAAAAAAGGAAAAATTCAATTAAGGAAAAATTCAATTGTATTTTGGTAAATGCAAAAAAAAAGGTGTCAATCCCAAAAGGCCAACACATGTCAAATGGTAAGCTTGCTACAGTAACTCTATATGTTTTCTTATCTTATAGTTTAGATAGATTTAGATTAGATTAGATTTAGATATTAATATATGTATGATAAATGTATAGTGAAGACATAATAGAGGTAAGGAAGTGTACACATCTGTTCCGCTAACTGTTCATCCCTATTTTCAATTCCGATGCATGTGTAGGTGTATGGCCTCAAATAATAAACTTTAAAAAGGAAGGCCCAATTCCATACATGTCCAATGAATTCTAGTTAGGCTCCGTGGCCCATGAAGACTCACACCCATAAAATTTGCTCAGCAGTCCCAATTAATAGTATTATAAAATTAGAATTTTTTCATATATCTATCTATCTATATATATATATTAACAATATGTGGAATTTGAAAATAATAATACTGATTAAAAATATTAAAATAATTAATAATGAAAATGGTATACACACAAATCGTAATATTATTTGTTGTACTTATAAGAAGATTGTTATTCACAAAAAATAATTTTTTCACACAAACCGTAATATTATTTATTCTAATTACAGTAAGACTGATTTTCATAATAAATAATTTTCAAGTATTTTTTACTCGTGAGTCGCGAAATTAGTTATCATAAACTTGACAGAAAATCCGTAGAAAACTGAGCTTGTAAAAATGTAAAATATACATTGATAGTTCTATTTAAAAAAATACCTGTAATATTATATTATTATTATTTTTTGTTTCATTTTCTTTTTCTGAGTAAGATACTAATATGTTCACACACACACACATATATATAATGTGTCTATCAATACATTCTATTGGATTAGATACAGAGATTTAGAATATATTTAATATATATTATTCCTAGGCATAATATTTATTATTTTTTTTCTCTCTTTTGTTTTTCTTATTTGGCGTAACATAGTTTTTAATATATATCTTAATGTTATTCTCAATGTATTACATTAGGATTAGACAAGGAGATTTAAGTTTATATTTTTTATATTTATTTTTCAATTGTAATAATATAACTCATATTTTTTGTTACCGGAATGTGGATGGTGTTGTTCTCGAGCCAAGAGATCAAGTATTCAGTGTGTATGGGTCAGAGGTGTCTGTTTGGGACAGACTTAGAAGGGTTTTTATAGATTTCCCTTGACTTGAAGCATAAGAAACCCTAAAATTCCCGATTCTGGGCCGTCGCGTCGACGGTGCATCGATGGTGCGTCGACTGACGCGTGCTGGTGCTCGGCGTCAGTGCTGCCTGGCGCGCGCGCGTCGGCTGGGCGGGTGCGTCGACGGTGTGCGTCGACATCGACGCTTCAGCAAGTTGCATCGACGTTGCGTTGACATCGGTGCGTCGACATCGACGCTTCAGCAAGTAGCGTCGACGTTGCATCGACATAGGTGCGTCGACATC
Source organism: Phtheirospermum japonicum (assembly GCA_014905375.1). Lineage (NCBI taxonomy): Eukaryota > Viridiplantae > Streptophyta > Magnoliopsida > Lamiales > Orobanchaceae > Phtheirospermum > Phtheirospermum japonicum. Next base: position 486,383 of record BMAC01000216.1, read on the forward strand.
GACGCTTCAGCAAGTAGCGTCGACGCTGCGTTGACTGACGCAGATCATGGCTCGCGTCGATGGTCGCGTTAGTCGACGCGGCTGCGCGTCTGCCTCCGTCTCTTTCTATCTTTTTGCTAATCGTTCACCGGAAAACCCGTTCTCCATTTATCGAACATCAACTTCATCTAATTTAGGCGCTGAACTCGTCCGGTTACTTAGCTGTAAAGTGAAAAACCACAAATAATCACTTATTTGCATCAATTTAGGTCAAAACGCGGTAAAATAAGCTGAGAGTACAAATATACGAAATAGAGCTTAAACTACCCAACTTATACCAAAAACAATAAGAAAAAACAAGCTATAAACCTACTAAAAATAAGGACAAATATGTGCTAATCATATACATATATTATAAAAATAAAAATTTGATAGAAATATAAATACATACATGAAATATTTTGATAAGGGGTCTAATTAATAATATTGTAAAAAATATAAACACATAAATTGAACCAAAACTATCATGGGATTACAAAATAAATATGGAATTAGTGGAGTAAAGATTGATGGAAAAGATTTGGGGTCAAATTTTTTTACTTTGATGAGAAGATTAGAATGGAACTTTAAGGTAGAATTATAGATACAATTGCTTATAAAAAGAAAATAACTAAATTTAAATCATACTCAAATTAAAAGAAAAAAAACAGAACCGTGTTGCTCGGTTTCATTTAACCTTCCATGCTTACTATGACTAGTTATTTCAGTCCTTTACCAGTAGATTTAACTATAATTTCAGCTTTATTTATTGGTTTGAACAAGACGACTTATTTAAAAATTATTTATTTGAAAGAAACAATTAAAATATAAAATCTTTCTCTTAGATCTTGTGTATTTTGTAGTGGATCTTTGACCCAATTGTCAATTATTGGTTATTGACATTCACTCCAATTTGGTTTAATATATAGATATAGATATTATATTACCTTTTTTTTCTTTCTCCTTTACAAATCTTTTTAAATAATTTAAGTTTTTTTAAGTCGTGTCAGGTCTCATTCCTATTACTTTGGTTTAATTATTTGTAACTTCATATTTACAATACATGTGTGGTACATTTGATTAATTAACATTTTTTTTTAATTGGCCTCCCGACCACCCTTACACATTTGATACCTTCGCCTACAAATAAACTCATGATACCAACCCTATTGGCAATTCTATAAATTATTCGCCTGTCAAAATAATGAGCTAATTGAGTCAAATTGACCCAGTAAAAGATATTGTAGAAAAGCATTTATATAAGCACGATTATATGACCAATCATATAGAGCATTTAAGATTTTGTCCCAATAGCTCCACTTCCGCCTATTTTAAGAAAGGAATTATAATTAAGTAGAAATTCATGAAAGAAGAATAGATGGGTTTATATAAAAAGGATGCCAAAAATATTCCAAAATAGCTTATACTTACTGAAAAAGTTGCATTTTTCAAAAACTCATCGCAAAATAAAATGAAAGAAAACTCATGGACCGACCCCATCATCTCCACCCCGTAGGTAAAACTGACCATAGAACCCTATTTAATAAGTGAGATGCATTAGATGTATGTTCTCAGGGAGTTCATTAAGGATCGGAGAAGGGGAATCACTCACTTTTAAAACTATCGTTCTTAATCTTAAGGTCGCTTCCTCACCAAGAGGGAAACATCCTGAATCACCATCTAGCCTCATAAATGATCGCTTAATGATAAAGGATGTAGGGGCGTAGAGGGATCCATGAAGTTTGCCTAAAAGTACTACCCCTGAAAGAGTGCGTAATAGCTCACTGATCGATCGCTCTTGTGCTGGGGATGAACGGGATAAGCAACCTGCCAAAGCCGTGGGATGTAAATATACTTCGATAGGGGAGCGTTCCGCCTTAGATAGAAGCCTCCACGCAATTGATGGTGACGAAGTGGAAGCGAGGCTTTACATGACAATGGTCACTACTTATGGACCCAAACCTGGGTGATCTTTCCATGACCAGGATGAAGCTTGTGTAAAACTAAGTGGAGGTCCATAATGACTGATGTTGAAGAATTAGCGGACGAGATGTGGTCAGGGGTGAAATGTCACTCGAACCTAGAGCTAGCTACAGTTAACTAGACATCAAGAGGTGAAGCACTGTTTCGGTGAGGGTCACTTTTAGAGGTGTTCCAAGATGCGATCGAGTAAACAGTTTTACAAATGAGTGGATAGTATCAACTTAGAAAATGGAAAATAGTTCAAAAACTAAAGCATAGATAATGCATCCCTTATCAATTTTAACTCAAAGGTTTGTAACTTTAACACTCATACTTATCAATTAACACACACACACACAAAAACGCATCAATTTAAATTTAAAAATTCATTTGAATGTATGTAATAATTTGTAGGAGAAAACATAACATGCCTCTTAGGTTTCTTGGTAAGTTTCTCTTACTCATGACTTCAGTTATGTTATCATAATCTAATGACATTTTCTATCTCATGTTTGTTTATTTAGCATCCATAAATGGATTATAATTTTTTATCAAACAATATAAATGAGTTGATTGATAATAAATAAGTTTAAGCATCATACCGGAGATCAAATCATTCAAGTCACTTAATATGGTAAATAATGTTGGTACGGTTTGATCGGTTTAGACAAATTGAAACCATGTTGAGCTAACATTACCTAACCCATCCTTGCCTAGGGATCGATTTGATGATAAACAGTTTGGCCTAATGAATGGTCGTCCCATGTGTAGGTTTTTGGCTTCTAGGCCCAACAGTTGTTAGAGTTCAAATTACAAATTCTGAAAAAGAGTTCTAAAGGGAAGGTGTCTCCTTTTGTTAGGAGGAGATCGAGTTTCTGTATGATAAATTGATTCCTTACTTGGACGACAAGTGGTTGCCTTATTATAGATAGGGATACACACTCTTATTCAAAACTTAATCACTTTTATATACTTTATATGCGTACTATCGATTTCTACATTTTTCTAACTTGAGCATTAGAGTATTTACACTGAAAGAAGCCCAATGCTTGTTTTGAAGATCGGCCGGTCCAAGAAGATTGCTCGAGGTAGTTTAACCTAATTCTTGGTCCCCATTTTTTTTGACACATTACCACTGGTATGAGGTTCAACCCGTTGAACCAATTTAGTCATCGGTATTACCAATTTTAATAAAATATTTATTAATTTAATATTATATAAAATAAATATTATGTAGCGTACTAATATAGAAAGAAATCATAATGCAAGATCCTCCTAAATTATGTGACTGCTTCGTATGCTTTGTTTGACAAATAAAAAATTATGGTACTTTGGTTTCTTATGTGTCATACGAGCCTAATATCTACCTACTTTAATATTTTTCTTTTAAAAAAATCATGTAATAATAATTAATAAATATTGATTAGACACTGGTAAAATGCAACACGAGTTAAGAGTATGATATATTTTAATTTTTTCAATGTATGCAACTAATAATTATAAATGAATTCAACATTAAAATATAAAATAATTTCATAATAATAATTAATAAGTCTCTCTCTCTATATATATAGGGAGTGGAGTCCATTTCTTATAATGAGTCCGTAGGGCCAAATTACAGCCATCCAATACATTAGATCTAATGGATATAAATTATTTGGGTGACATATACATCTAAGTCTTTCTAAATTTGCATCAATAGATTTTTAAATATGCATCAATTAACATTTAAATGAATATTAATATTATTAACTAATATAAATTAAGTCATTTATATTTCCCTCTTTCCTCAATTAATAATTCCCCTCTATTGAAATCTCTCTATAAGTCTCAAAAAATATAAATATTGTCAAAATAAATTACACCATATTATTCCTTACGACCTAAGTAACAATACCCATACCATTTTTTCCAACAAATTTGTACTTTTAAAAATTCTAATTGAAATTATTTTCATAAACCAAATAATAAAAAATAGATATTCACTGCACATTTAGACGTATGTTATTGCACATTTAGAAGTACACTGATGCATTATTAGAATAACAACGATGTTTGCATTATCTGTCATGCTTCTCCAAGCCAATTTTCAACAGTTTTACTTCACATTTAATAGTTTTTTAATGCACATTTACATGTCCGATGATGCACAGTTAGTAGTACAAATATGCAATAATACATTCTATATATTTATTAGTCAACCATCCTCCATCCAATTTACATCCATCAGATCTACACCTAATGAGTGACTAAGATTTGGCCCTACGGACTCAATTTAATAATTAGACCCATCGGATCCAATTCCTATATATATATATATATATATATATATATATATATATATATATATATATGTGTGTGTGTGTGTGTGTGTGTGTGTGTGGATAAGGTGTAATATATATAATGGTAATGATAATAATAATCATCATAATAATAATAACAAGTGCCCCACTTTGTAGCAAAATGGGATCATTAATATTTATATATGTATGCATGTCCATGCAATTCTGTGAATAAATGTATGTTACATGCACATATATAATAAAGATGTGGACAACAAGCAATAGAATTTGAAAGATATAGAAAAAGGACTTTGATCCCACATCGAACAACTTAAAAAGGTGGTTTACTTTACTTTGTTACAAATGTGTGTATTCTTTTTCTTGTTCCCACATTGAAGACTCAAGAAAGAGAAATTGTCTCTTGCTTCTTTATATAAGAGGTGTATTACCTCTCTTAGTTACAATTAAAATAAGATACTAAATTATAATATTAAATTATAATGAGGGGTCATTTAACTAGGAAACCTTATTTTAGTATATTTTCTTAAGGTGTTGAGAATTTACCAAAGGGTTATCGTGGGGATATTACGTGTGATATTTTAAGGTACATTTTCTACTAGTCTTTATTATTTTTTCATTAACTTTGTATTCTATTTATGAGTAGTTAAAAATAGTATATTATTTTAATTAGCCTCTAGTGGTAATTAAAGTTAGCATTTTATTTACGAGTTTTTAGGTAATATATTATTTTGTAATGATAAAGTATTTTAGTAGTAATGTTTATTTTCAACAATAGTAGTATTTGTGCTTTCGATTAATTTATTAGTAATTGGACTGAAAACTCTCATTCTAACCCTAGAAATTTTATAAAACTTCAATCCAGCCTAATATTATTAATTATTATATTATTATGTATTTTGAATATATGAATATATTAATATTTCAATATATATATATATATATATATATATTATATATATATATATATATATATATACACACACACACACACACACACACACACACTAATTAAGTATACTTTTAAAAATAATTAGGTGACGAGTAAATCGAGACATAAGATTCAACCACGTGCATTCACTCGACTTTTCCACAACTTCTTTACGAGGTAGGGACCACCGACTTATCTTATGTTAAATTCTACGTGCTCAAATTTATGTGCAATGTATATCATGAAATTCTATGTTTATAAAATTAATATAGCCGTTGACCACAAAAGTTGTCCGTGTTCGGGGAAAAGAGTCATCGGGTTTATCCCGGCGCGCTATATCCAATGATTAAAACCAGGGGCCTAAAGTGCCTATGACCGGGAAAAAGGGTTATCGGGGAAACCCGCTGCGTTTTAGCTGCAGTCAACTGTCTTTCACGTTAAAAAAGTACGAATTCTATGGTTAAATGTGCTATTTCTGAGTTGTATAAGTTTGCGTGTGATATGTCGGTATATCTACTGAGCTAGTGGAAACCTCACTCTAACATTAACAAATTTCAGGTTGAGGAGACCGGGCAACGAGTGACGTTGGAGGTGGATGATTTCTCTAAGTAGAATTTCAATAGATTTAAATCTATGTCGATCTGACTTCTGGTTCGACATTTTGGTTTGAAGTATACTTAGTTCTATTTATTAATTGTCAACGTTTTATTTCAAAAGGTTATATATCAAAGTAGCGCAGCGAAAGCGTGGGCGGAAATTTATAAATGTTGATATCCTTACTTTTATTTCAAAACTTATAAATGTTGACATCCTTACTTTTATTTCAAAACTTATAAATGTTGATATCCTTACTTTTATTTTTTAAATGATATGTGTTTATACTTTGGATATCTCTATTTACTTCCTACTTTCGGTTTATTTATTTGTTTTTAAAAAGGGGCCTAAAAGTTTCATTTTAAAAAGAAGGCCTAAAAGTTATGATTTTCGAGGTGTTTTTCTTTAAGATTATTTTTGAATAGTAAATTCCATATTTTATTTTATTTTATTTTACCATTTTAAAGTTGGGTCGTTGCAAAGCGATTAAAACCCGAGACGATTCTACCTTAAAATGTCAATTTAAAACTGATAGAAATTGTATTATTTTCTTATTACTATTTCCGTTGTGTAACTCAAGGTTTTATAAAATTCTCTATTTTCTTTTGATTTTACAATTAGATATGTACGTAACGCCAATTCTACTTTATTATATTTTAAAATACAAACTATATATTTGTTTTATCAAAATTGGGGCGTTACAAGGTCGGTATGCACGTGGGTTTTTAGGTCTGTAAGGCGACCTCTTCTACAGGAGGGCGAGCGGTACATAGGAGTTACGAGCTCTTATATGGGAGTGACGAGATCTTATGAGGTTTATGGTATTATAACAGCTCGATACTGAGAGTTGTGGCTGTGTGGTTAACGGGATCTTAGGCCCTAGTGGGCTGATATGAACTATGGTGTGGGGCCCCGGCGAATTAAGGGCATGACAAGGTTATGGGCCAATGGTTATTATGGTAATTTAACAAAATACGAGAGTTCTAATATTTATGGTAACTTAGCATATATGAGGAATTCTAATTCCAAGTCGGTGGTTGATTGTGGTATTGTGGTATGAATAGGAGAAGGGAGCCGTAAATTTGGAACACGTCTCTTATCTATATAAAGAGCAAACAAGCTTCACTTTTATTCTAAGTTGATCTTTATCCTACTTAGAGCTCTCGTTTATTCATTATTAAAAAAAGAACCGACTTAAGCATTGAATGGCCTACGTAGGAGCTATCCGATTTGGATTTTGTTTTGTAGGTTGATCCAATCGTCAGAAGTCATCTGGAGGTTAATCAGGTCAGCAAGAACGAATTTTATGTCAGTGTTCTATTTCTTTGATGAACCAATCTACTTGGTCGCATCAACTACAATAAATAGAAAAAATAAAATAAAAAAGAAAAGGGAGAGCAATAAAGAAAGTTAAACTTGTATTTTTAATTTAATTTATGCATATGACTTAAATGGGAAATACAAAAAATTTGAATGATTATATGAGAATTTATATATTATCCCTATTAATAATAATAATAAGTTGGGAAAAAAAAATTTTACCCCCCAAACTATCACGTTTTTTTACAACTTACCATATGAACTATTTTTTGTGACAATCCGCCATACGAACTATGCGTTTTTTGCAACTTACCACCTAAAAGTGGTTTTGTATATTTATTACAGGTTTTTGAGGGCATTTTTGTCATAACCTTTACTTTTAATTAAATTATTATACTTTTATTTATAAAATATAAATGTATTTAAGTAATTTTTGAAAAAATAGAAATTATTACAACAAATTTATTTTGTATTAGTTAGATTTATTAAAAATATTAAAATGTATAATATCTTAAAAGGGAGTGTTTTTATTATTAAACAGAAAAGATAATTATGTTATGTAATTTTTTTTGTATTAGTTATTATTATTATTATTATTATTATTATTATTATTATTATTATTATACACTGTAAGAAAATCCACATGTTCAGATCCACGAGAATGGATTTAAGCTTCATCCCCACCAACTCCTTCCGCCATATTCGATCTCCGTTGCCRGAATACTCARASAAAGTTTGAAAATTCATCAAATWCGAGTATCCCCATTCTCTCAAAAATTAAATCAACGCCTCAATCTGTTCAAATTCAAGAATACCCTTACTCGAGATATTTAGGGTTCTTCGAGGTTCTGGCTATGGAGTTCAATTGGACTCGAGTATTGGATGGAGATGGTGGAACTGAGGAAAGCGGCGCAGCGATGCTACTGCCGTGGCTCCATCTTGTTTTGTTCTCTTAAATTTTTTTTTTCCTTTTTATTTTTTTGGCAAAGATTGCTTTTTCTGGATTTTTTGGTGTGGGCTGGTAGGATTTGGCAGTAATTATTGATTCCGAATTTTACCGTGGCTGGATCTTTGGGTATGGGCTGGTAGGATTTTGCGGATAAGGAGCTCGGTGGATTTTTGGGTACTTGCGGATCTCACGAATAGCGATGGTCCCAGGGCGGAAGCGGTGGGGCTTCTTCACACCGTCGGTTGCCGGAGCGGACTTCCTGGCGGCCTTGGTGGCCAACTGCTTGCGAGGTGCCTTGACTCCGGTGGATTTGCGGGCGGTTTGCTTGGTGTGTGCCATTCTAGGGCTTGTTGTGGTTGAAAGTGATGAAATCGGGATTTAGAGAGATGAAGAAATGGGAAACCTGAGAATGTTTTTGCCATTACAAAACACTTGAGCATGAATGAGTGGACAAATATCATAGACTGTAAATTATGGCCGAAGAACCACACTCCAGCTTCATTCTTTCTCTCTTTTTTTTTTTTTGGGAAAATTCCCAACTACTCCTAAAGGAAAAAAAACTTCTCTGTTAGTCCAGTCAAATTTACTATTCCCTAAAAATCCTAAACTCTTAAGTAGCTACGAAAATACCCTTGAAAATTGTCATCAGTGTGACACTATACATTATCTTACTCTGTCTTCTAATTAACCGTAATTAGTGCGTTTCCCAAAAACCTTAATCCTCGGCATATGTTCAAAAAATATGGCGACACACAATGGAAAGAAGAATCTGAATCGGTTGAACCCTAAGGTGAAGCTGAATCCCAAGGTGATTCTCTTGCACTTCCGTCCGAATCAGATCCCCCCACTTGCGGAAATCGATGCTGGGGAAGGAGAATTCCAAACTCCATTTGAAACCCAGTACCAAATTATTGTTCTTTATCCGCGGAAATTGAACTTGCATCTTCACATTACAAACTGAAAGAATCCGCACGAAATCCATTCCATTTAACTCCATAAATATACCGTATCCTCTGTGTTTTTTGTTCCACAACAAATCAAATAGTTTGATTGATTGGAAATTTTTTTCCGGGTGATGCAGTAATTGCACAATCCCTTCCGTTTTGGAGTTTACTAGCTCAACTATAAATAATCCTGGTCATATGAAGAAGAAGGCGAAGGCGATTCCTCGTA
>BMAC01000216.1:516886-542210 GCA_014905375.1 Phtheirospermum japonicum
ATTACAAAAAGATGTGATAGTAAGTAAAAGTACTTTGGTAAATAAATAAATGAAAATAAATATTAAATTTATGTTTAAGGTTTTTATATTTGAACAAAAACAAGATATTTTTTTTCCAGTGGTCTCAAAAAAGAATTATTCAAAATAATAATAATAATAATAAAAATAAAAAGACCTTTTCGCTGATGGCATCTTGAACAAGCAGAGTATCAGTGGAGACACTGAAAACGATATCCCCTGTTCTTGCATCTGTGTCAAAAAAGCCCACGTCCTGTTTCAACACTGCCTCCAAATATTTCCTTCTCAACGACCCCACTTGCCTTTCCCCACTATACATCCAACATGCAATCTCTGTTTGTTTTTTTTTTTGTTTTTTTTTTTTTTAATTCATCAACAAAATCAAAATGTTCAAAGTAAGCGAGAATGGCATTCAGAGAAAAAAAAAATTGTTTCTATCAGGAAAAGCAAAAGTTTTTTTTTTTAAACTTTTAATTAAATGAATAAGTCGAGTGGTAGTTAGAAAAAAAAACACGAAAATAGTCAAAAACCGATAAAACAGATAAATTATTCATGAAATCGACAGTTGAAGAGGAAAAGGACAGTAGGACGGTCCAGTAACCATGAGGGACTGATCAGAAGTTAATTGGCTTGGAACATATTAAATAATAATAAATAACTAAAATTCAAGATTTAAAAAATGAGTAAAGAAAATAAAAAGAAAAGCCCCAGATCACCAATTTCACCTGCGTAGGATGAAAAGCACACAACCAATCCAAGATAGACAAAATACAGAGCATACTGCATCAGAACAACAAAATCAACGGTCAGATCTGACTAACACTACATAAATTATTATTTTTTTTCAAAAATGAATTAATACCCAAAAAAAATAAAAACACTCAATGATAGATGACCAAACCTTGGAAACTTCATGCGTCATTTTATGCAAATCCATTTGGTTTTTACCAAAACCATTAACCATCTGTCCGAAAAGCAAGAAAAATACAGGCATCGAAGAGCCGTGAATGATAGCCCCAAAGCTGCCAGTGATCATTAAAAGATAATCATATTTATCCGCAAATGAAAACAGCCGATAAAACGGCAAGCTCTGTTCCTTCTTCTTTTCTGACTCCGCCATTGTCTTCGTATCATCATTTGTGTCCGCCATTTTTTTTTACAAGAAAGGTCGAGAAAGAAAAAATGGAGTAAAGCCTTGAAACGGACCAACCTTAAAACGAAAAAAGAAAAGCTAAAATAGGTTGTTTCTTACATGGTCATAAAATTTGTTGGATTTTTTTTCTTTTCATAATAAGAAAGACTACTGTGTATCGTATGATATCAAAGACTATCGGTAAGACTAGTGGTCAAAAAGAGATGGGAAAGCGTATGCGTGTAGTGTGAGTGAGAGATTACTGATTAGTTTACTTTATAGTACACAAGAGAATGGAGATGGGCGTTGGGGTTTTTGGTAATTAACCATGGGTTTGTATTTGGTTAAAAAAGCTCTTGTCTATGTTCAAGAGAATCTGCCCACTTTTGCTCCGGTCTGCGGCTTTTTGAAATTTGTGTTTTGATTTACATTGTGCTGATTAAACTAGATATTATTCAAGAGGAACATCCGAGAGCTCAAATGGACGAGAGCTCAAATGTAAGGATATAAAATCAATTTAAAGAAAAAATTGATGTCTAAGTTCTTTTTATATAAATAAAAAACATATTTCTAATTTAGAGTTTCATCTCCTATTGAAACTATGATACCATAAGTAATAACCGGCTTAAAATTAGAATTCTTTCTATATGTTAGGTTACCATAGATATTAGAACTCTCGCTGAATTACCATAATACCCATGGGCCAATTTTAGTCCGTCGGGACCCCATACCATAATCCATGTCAGCCCATCAGGGCCCAAAACTATGTTAACCATAAAGTTTAGCTCTTCATACTGAGTTGTCACTCAATACTGAGCTATCATAATATCATTCACTTGATAAGAGCTCGTTACCCCCACACAAGAGTTCGTCACTCTTACATGAGAGCTCGCCACTCCCAAAACAGCTCGCCCCCTTATAAGAAGGATTGCTCCTTCAAAAAGGCGAGGTCGTCTCATAAATCCATATAAAACTTGCATGTTTATCGACCTGTATATTTGATGTCGTATCAGCGGGAAGATTTTATTTTTGATCCATTATATTGGCCACTTTCCAAAAAGATTATGTGATGTTGGCCAGCATCAAATCACGTCTCCTAAGTTGGCAAATTCATCAAATAAGGTACAAAAAAAGCCCGATCGGGCCCAAATGCTTACATGGCATGACTGAATGATTTCTTATAATTTCTGATTTAAATTAAACTAGTTTAACACCCGTGTATTACACGGGATTTATAAAAAACTAAATATGAAAAATAATTGTGAAAATTATAAAGTTTTAAATTTAAAATAAAAAAACTGAAAGGATGTGTTATCAACCCGTGCCCTGTTCAGTATAATAATAATTATAATTATTGATTAATATTATATTTTAATGTTTAGATTAAATTCGTTAATAATTATACTTACATACTTATAAAAATTCAAAAAATGTCATATTTTCAACCCGTCTCTAATCTATATTAATTAATTATTATTAAATCATTATGTATTTATGTTTTGATTAATTTTGTTAGTAATTACAGTTACATACTTTGAAAATTTCAAAAGGTGTCATACTCTCAAATTTTTTCGGTATTGTGTCATTGTCTAATAAATATTAATTAATTATTATATAATTTTATTTTTTTATAACTAAATTGAGTTCATTACTAACATTTAGTTATATTCTCCAATTATTGCAAAATATATCATAATTTACATATATAGAAATTTAAAATTTCAAAATTAAATTATTCAACTTTAATTATAAATAAAATTTATTAATTATTTTCATAGATATATTTTTTTTGTAATTAAAATTATTTCATATGTAACTTGTCATTTAATTAAAATAATTAATTTAGAATTTTTTTTTCTACTAATTATATATGACTTATTTATGTTATTATTTTAGGAGTATAAAAGAAAATTATTGAATTAGAAAAAATATAAGAAAAAAACTATTGAGTTAGAGTAAATATAATAAAATATTAAATTAGGCAAGATACAGTAAAAGAAAAATATTAAATTAAGTATAAATTAGGCTCGGATGACACATAAGCAACCGAAACACCAACATTTTTTATTATCCAAGTGAAGCATACGAAGCAGACATATATATTAGGAGGATTTGCATAAATATACTTGTTTAACACCCGTGTATTATACAGGATTTATCAAAAGATAAATAAAAAAGATTTATAATAATTATTTAATTTTAAATCTAAAATAAAATACTAAAATAATGTATTCCCAACTCGTGCCCTGTGCATGTCTAATCTATTTATTAATTATTATAAATATTAAATAATTTTGTATTGAATGTTTAAATTAAATGCATTAATAATCTTAGTTACATACTCAAAAGGCGTCACAATCTAAACTCGTGTCTAATATTTATCTTATTAATTATTGTTATTAAATCGTTTCATATATTAATGTTTAGAATAAATTCATTAATAATTATTAGTTACATACTTTGAGATATTTAAAAGATGYCATACTCTCAACCCGTGTCGCATTGTACTTGTGTGTAATCAATGTTTATTAATTATTAGCATATAACTTAATATTTTCATGTTTAGATTGAATACATTACTAATATTTAGKTACATACTTAAATTATTGTAAATAACTCATATTTTACCTATATATAATATTTGAAACTCCAAATATAAAATTATTTTAAATTATATTATCGATAAAAAATATTTAATTATTTTCATAATAAAAAATTTTTAATTAAAATTATTTCATATGTAGTTTTTATTTTATTAAAATAACTAATTTAGATATTACCTACTAATTATATATGACTTTTTTCTATTTTTATATTAGGAGAATCAAAAGAAAGTATTGAATAAGGAAAAATATAATAAAAAGAATTAAATTAGGTAAGAATAAATAAAAAGAAAAGTATTAAATTAGATAAATATTAGGCTCGGATGACACATAAGCAAACGAAGCACCATAATTTTTTATTTGTCAATCGAAGCATACGAAGCAGACACATATGTTAGGAGGATTTTGCATTAATATATAGGGATGATTGCGAAATTAAACAAATTGACCCTAACTACCTAATATACCCTCAACTTCTTGATAAAAGTATCTTCAGCCCCAATTTGCATAACCAGATCCCGTTTCTTTCCCATTTTCAGAAATCGGTCGAAATCGGCAGCATCAGGCGGTTAGTTCCTGGTGACGGTGAGGCACGACGAAATTTATATATTTTGATTCCTATTCTTTTTTTTTCAGGCTTAAGTTTTTTTTTTTTTTTTCAACTCTAACATGATTATTCCAAAGTAGAAAAAATATTCTGCTGATTCAACTTAAAACAAAATCTGTACAGCTAGCAATATAGCAAGCAAATTAAAAAAGATTTAAAAAAATAATAATTAGTAACAAAACCTTTTCCCCAGCATGTAATACTAAGAGACTTCCAATTTGTACATGTCATATGCCCATTAACATCTCCGAATTATTCAATAATTATTCTCACAATAACTAACAGCTCAACCCTTCATACTTCACCGGAATAATGGGACTACTAAACCCTGTCTGCGTGAGCAAACTCCCGACCGCAGCAAGATCCCTGCAAAAAGCTCCTTGAAACATTTGTGAATTTTTAATTTCATCCCTGACCTTTGTCAAATGCAGGCAGCAACAATGTCGACAACTCCCAACCAAAAAATTGCCCAAACACCGCCGGCGGCATCCCATGGAATCAAGATGCCCAGTCTCTGTTTCGCCTGAAACCCATCTCCAAAATCCGAAGCGTAGAGGCCACGTACGCCGCGTCCACGTGGACCCAAAATCTATGTTCCCATTTTTGCCCAAATCAGTACTGTAATTGAGATCTGCTAATTCATCTCCATCGCAAATACTTTGAAGTTGCTTCAATTCCCCTATTGTTGGTGGGATGGATCCTGTAAGTTGATTCCCATAAAAAAAATATATCTAGAGAACTGCTCAAGTTTCCGATCGTGGAAGGAATAACACCTGTAATTTGCATTCTTCCATTATGAGAATCTCAAGAGATGTCAATAAATTCCCAATTGAAAGTGTCCGAGCCATACATCATTCTCCCAATAATTGAGATTCATCGACCCTAGTTTAACAATGAAAAAATGGAAAGAAAGGGAAAAAACTAAATGGAAGAGAAAAAATGACTTTTCCCTCCATTTAATATTTAAAATTAAATGAAAAATTATTAAAAAATTAAATAATCATGTCACGTCAGTATTTGGGCCCGATCGGCTTTTTTGTACCTTATTTGATGAATTTGTCAACTTAAAAGACGTGATTTGATGCTGGTCAACATCACGTGAAAGTGGAATGAAGTTTTCCCTCGTATCAGCTAGTCCCTCATATTCTACTTGATTGAAGTAAAAAATCAAGTGGAATGTAATCATGAGAAATCCCAAAAATCAATTTCACGTACCTCTTGGTAAAGCGTGAAAACCATCAGCCATTACCTCAAACTTGAAAACATTAAATGTACACTACTAATATATCAGACACGCATCGCAAGTCCATTTCCTCATAATATATTTATTCCTATGGGCCAAAAAATAAAAAACCCACAATAAATTCTACCAACCTTTACGTCGTTCGAAAAATATTTATGTCCTCTCCAAATTACGCCGCTCTCAACACAAACGCATTTTCACCTTCGTTTCTCCATATTTCAAAAAACAAAGCAAGCATTCACCATTTCCTCTGTAAAAAAAATCGAGAACTTTACAGCAAAAACACAATCACCCTAGATTCAGAAACTCAACACTGCAAGCTCATTTTGCCTCGACATCATGATAAGTAAGTCCCCTTATTTTACCATCTCCATACTGATTGTTATATTTTACTATAAATCTTTATTTTATGAATATAATTTCTTTCTTCCCCTTCCAACTGTGTGATTGTATCACCTTTTATGGTAAATTTAGCTTCATTTGCTTCTGATTCCCAAAACCCTAACTCTCCTAGTTTAGACATTCCATCCGAAACTGAATGTGTAGAACTTGTTAACCCGACCTAGGAGAAGAAAAAACATTGCGACACCCCGCTCCGGTTTAGCAAACGAACCGGCGGGAAGCCCTTCCTGGTCTGAGCTTGAAGCGCAAACTAGATCCCTAACCAAAAACATTCCAGAAGCCCTTCCTCTAACACAACCGGCAATACCCTCAACTTCTACATCCCCATATCCTTTCCTCTCTAACCCCGTAACGGTTGTACCTCCATTGGCTCATGCCGACCTGCCCTCTCTCCCGCGAGCTAACCGGATAACCATTGAAAATCCTTAGGTACTCCCAGACCAAAGTATGCTCGTGACATTCCTTGAAAGCCTCGATCCCCCAGATATCATTAAAATTGTCTAACCTGAAGCCGGCAAAAATGACCCGAACCATCCTCCTCCAAACCATATTACCCTTTTTGATGAACACTTGAGAGCAGGAATTAGGTTTCCCATGCATCCTTTTTTGATCGTTGCATCCCATAAGTACAATGTCCCCTATTCCAGATGAGCCCTAATTCCATTAGATTCATAACCGGGTATATAATTTTGTGTACATATTACAATGTAGAACCCGATGTAGATTTTTTTCCATTTTCGCTTTCAAATAAAAAAGCAGAAAGGCTCTGTCTACCTTTTTTCGCGTCAAAAGATGCGTTTCTTGGGTAGCAACTCGTCAAGGATTTGCGAGAGGCGAGCCAAATTTTTCTCCCTTTACTTGGTCGAACCCTGGACATTCCCCACAGATTGGAAGGAGGCGACCTCTCCTCAAGAGGTGGTGCCCACTGAGAAAAACCACCCCTCTCTTTTCCAACGATATTTTTGCTTGCTCGAAGAATGGAGCAAGGTTCCTTATGATGTGATGAGGCTCACAGATTCAGAGAGGATATACTCCTTTGTGGGACTTAACCAATGACCTTTGCAACTAACTAGATCTGAATTTGGTAGGTTTTGATATATCATGAATCCCTTTAATTCTAGGCTTGTATAAAAAACAGGTGATAATCCACCTTCCCTTTTTTGCAGAGCGCCTCATATTCGATTGCAAATCTTCAAACTCGGAGAGCGAAGCTATAATCCAACCGGATTCAGCTCCAGCCGTAACCTCTGCAGCTTCAACTCTCATTGTAAATGTTGATGAAGAGGTGGAGATCGCTTTATCTGCCAGAGACACACCAGTGGAGCTCGCGGAATCAGACGACCACATGCCACTGCGAACAGCAATTGGCAAAGGAAAGAAGAAAAGAACAATCCATGAGCAAACTTCAACACAACCCACATTTCCAGCTCCCAAACATCGTCGCACTCAGAAGGTATCTGACTCGAGCTCGTCGACTCTGGACAAAGGTCTTTCTCAGTGCGAAATACCGACCAAATCGAATCCTTCCTCCAGAAACAAATGATAACCCAGGTAATTCACTTTCGCAAAATAATACATCTCAATATCTTTACAACTCATAACGTATTTCTATTATTTCTTATGATATAGCTGGATCCTTAGATGACCTCTGAATCGAACTTTTTCGCGTTTAAAAATAATGAAAAGCTCGTCCGCAAGAGAACGGAGCTTTTGTATGCGATAAGTTGACTCAAGTCGAATCACAAGGAAGACTAATCGGAAACTATTCCGGTGTTCGATTTTACGTACTTAGAAATGAAAATAAAAACTGAACTAAACTAAAATAAACACACGATCAAATAAGGTTTGAAGTTTTCTAACATCTACGAGCAATGAAATAAAAAGCTTTTAAAAAAACGATTATGAAAATGAGGGTCTAGTGTGCCGGAATCGTCTCCACGATCGGGGTTGTCAATCCCGATGGTTCAAAACGACCATAGGTACACTAGACCGACAAACTTATCCRAAAACAAACATCATCATGATCAACTTCATAATAACAACGCAAGCATKATCACAACCGATAATAAAACAAACAATTAATCTAACGAGAACTAACAACTAAACTACTAAAGCCAATAACATACATTAAAAACTAGGAAAAACAATAAAAGGTTTATACTAAATTAGCAAAAGCAAAGTACATAACAACATCAAAGCAAAGATTATTAAAGCCAAATACACAAAGCAAATAAAAGTTCAGAAAACTTATAATCTAAGAAAGCAACAGCCATCGAGCGATCTTCAACGACGAGAAACGACCTTGAACATCGGACGGCATGGAAATGACGAACTACGAATTATTAAATGCTAATCTTGCTCGAATGGAAGGGTGGCATGAACCAAGGGTGCTCTGTATCATTCTGGACCTTTCCCCCTCGTCCCAGCCCCTTTAAAACGAAGAAACCACCGGATTTATATAGAATTTCGAAAATAACCGCTCAAACTGCCGGAGCGTCGACGGTGCGTCAGTAAAAACACATTGAACACCATAAGAAACGAAAAACATAAAAAAGGAAGAAAAACGATAAAAAGATAAACTTAAAACACATAAAAGCACACAACGTACGATGCAAAAACACACGAAAATCACATACAAATATGTACAAATCAACTCCCCCACACTTAGCTTTTTGCTTGTCCTCAAGCAAAATCTAATCTAGACGTAGACAAGGAAAATCTAATTACCCGATGACTTAATGACTAATGCATCCATATGATTCAAGAAGTTAATGCATTAGATCGACTAGAAACTCAACTAAAAGGACGACACGATAACGTTGAGATAAGAGATTTAGACTASCTTMCGAACACYTAAAAGTAACGAGTTGACCTCCATGTACGTCACCCATCCATGCCTCGGCCAAAATCTATCCCTGCTCAAACCGCCAAATCGTCACCCGACTAGCCCAGTTATCAAAACACCTCTTTAACAATATAATCTAAGAAATAAAAAAATAAAAGTAAGAACTAAACTTGTACAAGGTTTTCTCTTCTTGTACTTATTCTTTCTTTTTTTTTTCCTTTTCTTTTCTTTTCTTTTCTTTTTCTCTTTTTTTTTCTTTTTTTTTATAAAAGGTACCCATAAAGATATGGTACAAAACGAGTATAATATACATACATCAAAAGCGAGAGTTCATTGACTCCAATCTTATGTTGCTAAGTGCAACTGATAACATTCTTCAATAACGCACGTGGAGTTTTAACGTCTCCAAAATAAAAAGAAAAATTACATAAAATCCTATAGAGGTTAACTGAAAATGGGGCTAGTAGAGAGTATTCGACTCTTTGGAATGAAACAAGAATAGAACAAGAGACAAGACACTTCATAGATTATTTACACTTCATTCCCCACAATTACACTATTATTCGAACGAAAGTCTAAATATCCTAATCAAAGCATCTAACCACGTCACTTCGTCAAGGTTCCAATCAATATCAATACACACAACTCGAATCAACCACAAGCAAGCATACAAAAATTTACTAACCAAACCAAGGACAAACCCCCCCACACTTAAACCATACAATGTCCACATTGTATAAAAAATGAAAAATTCAGCAAAGTATGGTAAAAGGAAGAGAAAGAGAGATACATCCCTAAAATTGTGCTTGCAATAATGAGTCGAGCATCCAAACCCACCCAACGGGCTTCAAAGTCGAGGGGAACCTGAAACGA
This sequence comes from Phtheirospermum japonicum, assembly GCA_014905375.1. Classification (NCBI taxonomy): domain Eukaryota; kingdom Viridiplantae; phylum Streptophyta; class Magnoliopsida; order Lamiales; family Orobanchaceae; genus Phtheirospermum; species Phtheirospermum japonicum. Next base: position 526,610 of record BMAC01000216.1, read on the forward strand.
AAAGAAACAAAAACACATAAAAGCAAATAAAGTTAAAAGGCTTGAGTTGCCTCCCAAGAAGCGCTTAATTTAACGTCTCTAGCTTGACGACGTCCACGGGCGATGTCATCCCGGGTCTAAAAATAGATGACGGTCGTGCCACGCCTTGGTATTCTCTAAAAGCAAGAATTGGCGATGATAATCACCAAGGCGAGCATAAAAAGCACAACTCGAGATATAGAACACTCCAACTAGCTTCGGAGGTCGGAAACGCGAGTAATCAATCACCTCGAATATATCAAAAAATAATGGGCACACGGGGTGATCCTCGATCAAAGGAAGACTTCGTAGATCTTTCGAGCACCTGAAACGTCTATCAACCAACCCGTGCCCTGTCGTTCCCTTGATCACCGCCTCAACGCCCTCAAAGTCATGAAAAGTCGGATTTGGACTTAAAAGAGGGCAAACGGGCTCCTTCTCAACTATCTCATCAAACACCTCCTTCTCATGTTCGTACAAAGAATCAAGCGGCACGGCATGAGATTCAATAAATTCACCCGAAGACAACTCTCCCACACAGTCGTGTATATAATCCTCAAAAATCACGGGAGAGACAATGCTAACTTCCACCTCTTTCTTCTCACCCAGAAATCTCACATCTTCGCGCACCTCGTTCAAAACATCATCAAAGCTGGAGTTGGCATCAACAAAGGTGTAATTTTTCATATCAAAGACGGGCAACTCCTCATGACAAGGTTGGTCTACCTCGTACACCTTGTTGTCAAATCGCTCTAATTGAATATCAAGGCGTTCTATGCGTTCATCCATACGTTCTATGCGTTCATCCATACGTCTGGTTGCTTCCACAATCTCAGCTAAAAAATCTTGAGAAACAGTGACAGAATGATCGCCGCTCGAAATATACGCATTGGATGTGGGTGGAGTGTAAACGTCGTAGCTCAAAAAATGGAAATCTGGAAAAGTAGGAGCATACGAGTTCGCGTTCGGATAAGGCGGGGCAAATTGAGCATAAGAGTCATCAAGACCCGGATCATAATACCCATAAGAATCTATGCTCGGATTACAGCAATTTGAAGGACATGGGCCGGGATAGTCAAAAGCATGGACCCATTCTTGACTGCTCGGAGCATACGGGTCATAATACGATGGAGGGACTTGACAATTGAGAGTTGGAGCGTAAGGGTCATCATATGTCGAACTAACTCGATAATTCGCCATCTTCAATCAAAATAACCTCGAGTCTTCAAAAATGTGGCTACAAAGCACAACACTCAAAAACCGAGATTAAACGTACCAAAAAGAACAAAAATAAAAAATCACAAACGAACACTAACACAAACAAACAAGTAAAAGCAAACACCAAAAATCGTAGCCTTTAGCCTTCCCCGGCAACGGCGCCAAATTTTGAATCGAACTTTTTCGCGTTTAAAAATAATGAAAAGCTCGTCCGCAAGAGAACGGAGCTATTGTAGGCGATAAGTTGACTCGAGTCGAATCACAAGGAAGACTAATCGGAAACTATTCCGGTGTTCGATTTTACGTACTTAGAAATGAAAATAAAAACTGAACTAAACTAAAATAAACACACGATCAAATAAGGTTTGAAGTTTTCTAACATCTACGAGCAATGAAATAAAAAGCTTTTAAAAAACATTATGAAAACGAGGGTCTAGTGTGCCGGAATCGTCTCCACGATCGGGGTTGTCAATCCCGATGGTTCAAAACGACCATAGGTACACTAGACCGACAAACTTATCCGAAAACAAACATCATCATGATCAACTTCATAATAACAACGCAAGCATGATCACAACCGATAATAAAACAAACAACTAATCTAACGAGAACTAACAACTAAACTACTAAAGCCAATAACATACATTAAAAACTAGGAAAAACAATAAAAGGTTTATACTAAATTAGCAAAAGCAAAGTACATAACAACATCAAAGCAAAGATTATTAAAGCCAAATACACAAAGCAAATAAAAGTTCAGAAAACTTATAATCTAAGAAAGCAACAGCCATCGAGCGATCTTCAGCGACGAGAAACGACCTTGAACAYCGGACGRCATRGAAATGAYGAACTACGAATTATTAAATGCTAATCTTGCTCGAATGGAAGGGTGGCATGAACCAAGGGTGCTCTGTATCGTTCTGGACCTTTCCCCCTCGTCCCAGCCCCTTTAAAACGAAGAAACCATCGGATTTATATAGAATTTCAAAAATAACCGCTCAAACTGCCAGAGCGTTGATGGTGCGTCGACAGTGCGTCAGTCGACGCGAGCCAGGCTGCACGCGTCGACAGGCAGTGCGTCGACTGACTGGCCTAGGATCGACACTTCAGAACCTTTGCGTCGACGGTGCGTCAGTCGACGCGAGTCAGGCTGCACACGTCGGCAGGCAGTGCATCGACTGATGGGCCTAGGATCGACCCTTCAGAACATTTGCGTCGACGGTGCGTCGATAGTGCGTCAGTCGACGCGGGCGTAGCGTCGACAGTGCGTCAGTCGACGCACCTGCATGGCTTCGGCTCGTCGCTCGTCCCGTTTTCCTCGTTTTGAACTGAGGTATTAACATTAAACAAAATTAGATTATTTCATACAAAATAAAGTAAAAACACATTGAACACCATAAGAAACGAAAAATAAAAAAAAGGAAGAAAAACGATAAAAAGATAAACTTAAAACACATAAAAGCACACAACATACGATGCAAAAACACACGAAAATCACATACAAATATGTACAAATCAACCTCCCTATCGAGTCACCTGCTGACAGCGACCTCCTAAGGGGAATGAAAGAAAACTTGCAATGAGCTGACAGCTCAAGCTGTAAAACAGACTCAACAACTATCCTTGACTCAAGGGGAGTTGGATGAAGCTCGTCGTCAGCTAGTGACCCAAGGATAGGAGCTAAACGTCATAAGAATCCATCTAGAGACAATGAAGGATGAGATCACTCAGTTAGGGAGGCACCAGATAGAATTAGAGGACCGACTACTAGCAAAAGAGATAGAGAGCAAGGAAACAGCTATGTGGCTCGCCAACAGGGATTAACTGAAGGTCGTCGAACTTTTCTAAGAAGCGAGGTGGGTCAGAAACTCATAGTTGCATACAGGACCAATCTGGTTGCGACCTATCGGCAAACAATGACCTTTTTGCAAAAGGTAGGAGGAGGAGCTAAATCGTGGTTCAACATCACCGTTGAGGGAGTCAAAGCTTAGCTCGAAGCGGCAGAAATCAAATTCGAGCTGAATGTGGAGAAATTAAAGGACAATCTTCAAGCCTTCACATTTTGACGTGGTGACGAAAAGCAGGACCCAAAGGCCGCTTGGTGGAATACATGCACGAGCGAGGCGAACTGAAGTTCGGGCTTGTCGGTGAGCTTGACGCCCCTCTTGACGACCTTGTTCCTCCTTACCATGATGTATAGATTTTGGACTCTCCCCATGTAATAAAAACTCTCTTATTGTGCTAAAAACATGGTTTAACTTGCCATAATAAATTTTCCCATTATGTCTTTGTACCTTAGCACCAACATCATTGTGTTTCCTTATAAGACCTGTAACCATGGTCGACTGGTTGGCAACTTTTAAGATTAAGGCGAGATCAATAATAGATTTCATAGAAGAACGAATGCCTGAACAATTGTTTCAAGAGGATGTTGATGAAATGTATGGTGCAATCGAATTGGAGGATGTTGATTTCCAACTTAATGATCCACTTAATGATGAAATCGATGAAATTTTCGATGATGCCGATGCCGAACTTGTCGTCGATGATGCCAATGCCGGACCTATCGATGATACCGAAAAATGAGTTCATGAGCGAAGAAGAGACAAACAATAATAATTAGTTTATAATTTGTGTCAGTTAAAGTTATAACATTATATAATCAATTAACATTTAAAAAATAATACAATGTTTTAATTTAAGTTGTTTTTAATTTAATTTCAACAATGTGTTCGAGGTCGTTTAGATGTTTAGAGGGAGGGGGGAGAGTATTGATAGAGGTGGTTGTTCAGGATCAACTGATCGTTCAGGTTCTGGTCTTCCTTCTAACGGTGACTCCTCGTCGTCACAGCCAGTTGTGGCAGCCTCCTCCGATGATTTGATCGACCAGTTGGACGACGTGGATCTAGACGGACCTACTCCTCTCGAGACCATACCCGACACCCCTCCTATTTATAATGAGTCGTGTCGACTTTCCGGAGGCATCCGTGTTTATATCATCGGTCGGAGGTAATTATTAGTGTTTAATAGTTTTTATTGATATTTATATCATTATGAATTGTAATCAACTTCTAAAAAATGTTCATTTTAATTTATATGTTTTAAGAGTACGGATTAGGTCTTCAGATTCACCTCCTTTTCTTAGATGGATCCACGAGACTCATGTGCACCCAGTTGGATGGAGGTATGTCCATATTTCTTAGTATCATCGTGACATGTGGTGGCCTCAATTCCAAGTATTTATATTAAATAAAAACTTAATTTATTGCATTATATATATTTACATTTATATAACTAATTACTTATTTTATATTGTTTTAAATATGCTTTATTGTAGAGTTCATGTTATTGGGACCGGAGTCGATATTCTGATGATGTTATGCGCCAAGTATTTTATTTGTCAATATCTTATGCTTGGTCTAGCAGTCTTAATGAGTGACGGCAGCTGTATGATTCAAAGGGAGTCATACCCGCTAGTGTCGGCGAGCAGACCTGGAATGCTTGGCAGGAGGTGTGGGCGAGGCCAGGGGAGGTTGAGAGATCACGGAGGGCTAGCAGGAATAGGATGAGCGAGACGGATGGTACTGATACTGGGATATCTAAGCATAGAGGCGAGTCTCGGTGGGCGAATCGCATACGAGATGACATCGTAAGTTATATATATATATTAGAATCATGTGAAAACTAATTTTCTAGTTATATATTGGTTCCCACCTAGAAAATTGGTTCTCACATGATCCTAATATATATATATATATATATATATATATATATATATATATATATATATATATATATATATATATATATATATTAGGCTCATGTGAGAACCAATTTTCTAGGTGGGAACATAGGAACCGCTATATTATATTATGTATGATGCTAATTTAAATAATTCAAATGCTATTTATATCTTTGCATTGCTATTTTTATATTCCCTTTATTTTTACTATTATCTTAATTATTACTATTATCTTAATTAGTATGTACATGATTCATAAATAATGTAATATAGCAGGTTTTCTAGGTTCCCACACAAGAATTGGTTCCCATGTGAACCCACCCCTATATATATATATATATATATATATATATATATATATATATAAGGAGTAAAAAGGAGTAATATTCATTAAAAATAATAAATGAATAATATTGAAAATGGTACATACAATTCGTAACACTATTTGTTATATTTACAAAAAGAAAATCACAATAAATAATTTTTACTCACAAATCAGAACATTATTTGTTTCTAATTACAGTAAGACTGGTTTTTACAATAAATAATTTTTATCTTTTTTTTACCGTGAGTCCGAAATTAGTTGTAGAGTATATCAAAATACCCTACACTTGATGAGGAAACCCACAGAAAATTGATTTTGAAAAAAATGGAAAACATACAACACCCGCGTGTCACAAATGCGTATGTGATATAAAAAATTGAAATCTATAACGCACTGATAATTTCATTGAAAAACGTCATACATCTAACTTCTAATATATGTAGTATTATTATTTTTTTATTATTATTTGTTTCTTTTTTATTTTCTACGTAAGACACTAATTTGTTCGTATAAATATATAATGTGTGTATCAATGCATTATATTATGATTAGATAAAGAGATTTAAAATATATCTAATATTTATCTTTTTAGGCGTAACAATTTATTATTATTACTTATTTATCTTTTTTGTTTCCCTTTTTCTTCTTTTTTTTGACGTAATAATTATTTTTCATATATATTTTTAATATTATAATCAATTCATTATATTAGGATTAGATAAATAAATTTAAGTTTATATTTTTTATATTTATTTATCTTTTGTAATATTTATATTAGAAGAATAAAGTAAGATTTTGAATTAGGAAAAAATATGTTAAGAAAACATTAAATTAGGTAATATGTAATAAAAGAAAATTATTGAATTAGGCAAAATATAATATTAAAAAGATATTAAATTAGGTAATTATAATAAAAAGGAAAATACTAAATTAGGTCAAATATTAGGCTCGGATGACACCGAAACACCATATTTTTTTTCCAAAGCTAACGAAGTGTGGGAACTAGACACATAGATAGGGAGATTTTGCATTAATATATAGGGGATATATATATATATATATATATATATATATATATATATATATATATATATATATGTGTGTGTGTGTGTGTGTGTGTGTGTGTGTGTTTTATAATTTATATTTCAAATAATATATATATATATATATGTATGTATGTATATATGTATGTATGTATGTATGTATATATATATATATATGATAAAATAATAAATTAATTGTTACAGCGTGAGGAGACGGGTAGGGAAACCACTGCGTACGAGCTTCTACTGAGTCTGCCATCAGAAAGGCGACGGCTCGTTTATAGATCCCAAATCTCAGCGAATAGCTGTAAGTTTATTTAATTTGTAAACTCAAATTAATTTATATATTGACTTTGTTTCTGTCATTATTATGCATGAAAACAATTAACGATTTTATTTTATCTATCAGACGGAGGTTCAAACTATATTGGAGAGCAGGAGTGCTGCATCACAGGAGTCTGGCACATTTGTTGACCCAAACGACGTCTACCTCTCCGTTTTCAGGCCCAAGAAGGGGCGACGATTTGGCACGGGATGCGTCACCAATGAGTTCGATACATGCTCCAACTCTACGTTATTCCAGCAGGTCAATTCTCGTCTAGAGCAGCTGCAGACGCAATTCGAGGAGGCTGAGACGAGGCATCAGGAGGAGTTGCCGAGGTTGCGCGGTGCACAAGCGCAGTCTCAAGAGGAGTTGCAGAGAATGCGCGAGGCACAGGCGCAGGCGCAGGCCCAGATGAATTTCAAGCAACGACTCCAGCGACAGGTTGAGGAGCGTATTAACGCTGCGATGGTCACACGCTGGCATCACGGCCTCCTCCTCATCCTCCTCCCCCTACCCTCATGCTGATTAGTTTATTCGATTAAGAGATGTTGTATTATTTTTGTAGAATTAACTTGATTGTGATTCAAATTTATATTTATTTAATTTATTTTGTATTTGTGTTTTTTTATATTTGTAAATAGGTGGTTGAACAATAAGAAAATGGGTTCATTATTCCAATTAATAAAATATTAGGGGAAGAAATAAAAAAATATATTTACCGATGGACATGAAAGTTGTCGGTAATATTAAATGGAATGATTTACCGACAAATTAATAATCCGTCGGCAGTATATATTATTTTGGTTTTGTTGCAAAAATACCGACGGATACATGTCCGTCGGTATAAAATAATATTGATATTGATATTGCTTTTACGATTAGCATCATAAAATAGTATTTCTCAATTTCATATGATCCACCTATATTATAATGTTATCACAACAAACAATAATGTCCACTCCCAGTAATAAGTCAAGATATATTGACTATTTTTAATCCCAAAAATAAAAAAATAATAATTAAAAAAAAACTCAGTCCATTATTTTTATCTCCTTGAACCATCACAACCTAATAAAAACACAAATTACTTTCTTAATATCTGCACCAATTTTGCGGGCACGTTGTCCGGCCCCTGACCAGCACTGCATGGCCAGATGGTTTATACCAAATCCTTGTTAAAGCAAATGACTATTTATATTTTTTAGTACGTGGTCTAGATTTTTTTGATAAATAATTAATAAGATGGATTAGCAGTTTAATTAAATGCATAGTCTGGTCCCAAAATTCGGCATTGTCCAAAGAGAGAACCTAGGTAGCTACGGTCATAGGCAAGTATCTTATACCAAATTTAATAATTAAACAACAAAAAATAGTAAATCATTAATATTAGGGGATACACGTATGTATAAAATATAACTTGCTGAGATTATAATGATATGGTTATTTTATCCTATCACATAGTAAGAACTATGCACAGTATATGGTTCATGATTCCTGAACGTACACTATGACTAAAATAATGTAAACTTTCCAAATAAAATATTTAGATGATTCAAATTACTCCCCGAAATAAACAATTTGCTTTTGTTTGAGTTCAAATCGCGAAGAGTGAGGTGGTGACTTTATTTTCCCTATGAATTATGCTACCATGCGATATGCTTGTCATATAAAGGGCATTATTGTCACTTTTCATCATAAAACATGGCAATGCAATTTATTTGTTTTTAGGAATTGGACATTTAATTGTATTTCATCCTTTTTAATCATTTCAGGTAGGTGACATAATGAATGTCCCATGCAATGAAGGCCAAGAGTAAATTGAGTTTTCACCTCACTTTAACTATATATGGTTTTTGTTTTTCTTTTAAATGTTATTTATACCCACGCTTAAGTGAAGCATAAGACATCTTCTGTTTTTTTCTCAGAATTTATATACGCGTCATATGAAATGGAGAGTAAAAGAATATTAGTAGTAATTAAAAGGTTGGTTAATGTATTGGAATATTTAAAAAAAAAATAGCTAAATTATTCAACAACAAATAAATTGCATAAGTTTCAACTGCTTATATAGATCAATTTAATCATATTTAAATTGATGTAAGCAGTTCAATTACACGTACTTTAGGCTGTAAAGTCAGATTAATAAATACGGATAAGACCCCAATTGTCTGCAAAACTTTTGACAACAAATTGTACTTCTCCTTTTAAAAAATGTAAATATAAAAAGAAAAGAAATATAAAATAAATATGTGCTTCTTTTATTCCCTAACTCCAAGTGGTCCGATAAGAGTACAACTCGAGCATCTAAATGTGTTAATTAGCGGTTAGTGAAATAATAAGACCCATATTTTCCTTTAACCTTAGGTGATTTGTGAATAGCAATTATTTTTATTCGTGATAATATTTGGAGTCATTTACCTTTTTTTTGTAAATATTAAATATTAATTTGATATTCATAATATAATATTAATTTTTAAATTTTAAAACAAATAAAAATTCGGCATTTGGAATTTGGTTTTTCAAACCCAGGCCAAAGCCCTTTTAAGTTATTAATTAATGTTATAACAAATTGGAGATTCTTTTAAGTGGATTTGGTTGTGCTGTACTTGCTTTGGGGGACACCAGATCCAATGTGGTGTATAATATAGGCCTAGTTTAATTTTTCTTTAGCACCTTGTGATGGGCTAATATTTGGTAGGCATGTGCTTAGCCCATAGTAAAAAAGCATGAACCATTACTCAATAATATTAATCCCTTTTGTTTTTGTATATAATAACACCACGATATGCAATTTAGTTTTACACAATGACTTTAATCTATTGGTGAAGTTTATTTGCAAATCAATATGAAATCGCGTAATTGCTGTGCGATTTCAGCAGGCGAGACACACTAACATTTGTTCGTTATTAAATAAATTTACAATGAGTCCCCTTATAATGAGTCTACAGGTTAAATCCTATGATATAAATTAAGTGAAAGAAAAATATATGTAATCTTTTTTCAAATGTGGATCAATTGAAGTTTTAAATGAGAAATAACATTAATATAAAGTCTCTCTTTTTTTTCTTTCTCTCCCTTTCGTCAATATACATCTTCCATTTAAGTATCTCTATATCTTTTGAGAAATACAATTATTTTTGAAATAAATTAAATTGTATTATTCCTTATAACATACTAAACAAAACGCGTACAATTTTACCCTACAAAATTCTAATTTTAAGAGTTCGACTTGATATTATTTCGAAAATCAATGAAATATACAATTTTTTTTAAATGCACATTTAGAAGTCAGTTGAAGCATATTTAGATGAACTATGACATTCAAATACATATTTTTTTCAAATTAAGTTAATCTCCGACAATATCATTGCACATTATAAAGAAGTTATTGTAATTTAGACGTTCATTAATGTACACTTAGAATAATATATAATGTTATATGTCTATTAGTGAATAAATTTTTAAATAATTTAAATATATTAGATCTAAGTTTGTTGGGTTGCTGTGATTTGATCTTACGAACTTATTTTAAGAATTGTATTACACGAGATTTATAAAAAATATTTGTGAAAATTACAAAGTTTTAAATTTAAAATAAAAAACTGAAAGGATGTGTTCTTAACCCGTGCCCTGTTCAATTTATTAATTATTATAATTATTACTTAATATTATATTTTAATATTTATATTAAACTCGTTAATAATTATATTTACATACTTATAAATATTCAAACTATGTCACATTTTCAACTCGTCTCTAATCTATATTAATTAATTAATTATTATTAACTCATTTTATATTTTTATATTTAGATTAAATTTTTTTAATAATTATAGTTACATACTTTAAAAAATTCAAAACGTGTCATACTTTCAAGCTTTCCCGCATTGTGGCATTGTCGAATAAATATTAATTAATTATTATTATATAATTTCAATTTTTTATATTTAGATTGAATTCATTACTAATACTTAGTTACACACTCCAATTATTGCAAATATATCATAATTTACCTATACAGAGTATTTAAAATTTTTAAAAATAAATCATTTCAACTTTTATTATAAGTACAATTTATTTAATTATTTTCATAAATAAGTTTTTTTTAATTAAAATTATTTCATATATGCTTTGTCTTTTAATTAAAATAATTAATTTAGGTTGTTTTCTACTAATTGTATATGAATTGTTTATATTTTCATATTAGACGTATAAAAGAAAATTGTTGAAATAGACAAAATATAATAAAAGAAAACTATTAATTTAGGCTAAATATAATAAAAAGAAAATATTGAATTAGGAACGATACAATAAAATAAAAATATTAAATTAGATATATATTAGGCTCGGATGACACGTAATCAACCAAAACACCAATTTTTTTTACTATCCAACAAAGCATACGAAACAGACACATATATTAGGAGGATTTTGCATTAATATATATTTTTTTAACACCCATGTATTACACGTGACTTATCAAGACATAAATATAAAAAAAATATTTGTGACGATTACTGAATTTTAAACAAAAATAAAATAAAATAAAATAATGTATTCTCAACCCGTGCCTTGTAAATTTCTAATCTATTTATTAATTATTATAAATATTGAATAATTTTGTATTTTATGTTTAAATTAAATTCATTAATAATCTTAGTTACATGCTTACAAAAATTCAAAAAGCGTCACATCTAAACCCCTGTCTAATATCTATTTTATTAATTATTATTATTGAATCATTTTATATATTAATGTTTAGAATAAATTCATTAATAATTATTAGTTACATACTTTGAGATATTCAAAAGATAACATACTCTCAACACGTATCGCATTGTACTGTTATCTAATCAATGTTTATTAATTATTAGTATATAATTTAATTTTTTTTATGTTTAGATTTAATACATTACTAATATTATTTACATACTTATATTGTTGTGAATAACTCATATTTTACTTATATAGAATATTTGAAACTCCAAAAATAAGATTATTTTAAATTATATTATCATTAAAACTTATTTAATTATTCTTTCATAATATTTTTTTTTTTGTAATTAAAATTATTTCATATGTAGTTTGTCTTTTAATTAAAATAACTAATTTAGATCTTATCTACTAATTATATATGATTTATTTATATTTTTATATTAAGAGAATCAAAGGAAAGTAATGAATAAGGAAAAATATAATAATAATAAAAATTAATAAGATACAATAAAAAGAAGAATATTAAAGGGCGCGGATATACGCACCCCAAAAATTTATGAGTTCACCCCAATGATTAGAACACCCCAAAAAATTTTAAAATAATTATTTTTTACTAAATGAATCCCCAAATGCCCTATTTTACCCCCCATTTAATATAATATAATATATTATTATTATACTATCTGTTTTATTATTATTATTATTATTTGACCACTGCCTCAGGTCAGCGCACTCCGACTGCCTGGAGCTCCTGGAGGACGCGATGGATCTCCTATCTCGCTCGCTCACCGTCGTCGCGCCCGGCGCCGAACCGGCCGGTCCAACTCAGGACGTGCTGACGTGGCTCAGCGCCGCCTTAACAAACCCGGAAACCTGCGTCGGAAGCTTGGAAGAAGCGAAAAACCAGGGTGGCGGCGACGTGGAGAAAAAAATGTGGGACCGGCTGAAGGACTTGTCCGAGCTCTTGAGCAACAGCCTCACCATGCACGCTGCCTCCTCCGGCGGAGATTTCGCCGGCGTTTCGATCCAGGGCCCCGGCCGGCGGCTCCACGACTCGGATCTCTCTCTTTCTCTCTCCCGTTACTCATAGGCTCCCCTCTGGTTCTAAGCCGCGCCGCGCGAAGACGACGGCAACGGCACGCTCGGGGACGCGAACTTAGGGTCCTTCCGCAGCAGCACGTGTAGCTCAGGCATCGGAAGCGGCTGAGGTTTCAGCTTCTCCGCCGCCGCAGACGACGACATGGCTGAGGAAGACGAATGCTCGGAGCGGCTCCGGGAGCGCCACGATTAAATAATACTATCTGTTTTATTATTATTATATATTATATTAAATGGGGGGTAAAATAGGGCATTTGGGGGTTCATTTAGTAAAAAATAATTATTTTAAAAATTTTTGGGGTGTTCTAATCATTGGGGTGAACTCATAAATTCATGGGGTGCGTATATCCGCGCCCAATATTAAATTAGGCACATAAGCAAACAAATTACCAAAATTTTTTATTTGTCAAACCAAACATACAAAACAGACATATAGGTTAGGAGGATTTTGAAGGGGTGATATTACGTGTTATATATTGGTGTAAAGGCAATAAAAGATTGATTTATCCGATTGGAATATTTAGAAGAAAAAATACATACACGATTCATGTATATATAGTGTCTTAATTTCGATTTCTTATATTTGCACTATCAGTTTAGGTTAGTTGTACATGTTTTCTTTCCGATATATTCACGATATAATTTACCTCGTTGAAGTGATAGAATAAATAAATACAAGCAAAGCAACAAAGATTTAAATAATTAGTACGTCTATTAAGGACTTTTTTTTGCCCCGAATTGGTATTATGTATATATTTAAATAATTAGTACGTCTATTAAGGACATTTTTGCACCGAATTGGTATTATGTATATAGAGTGCTTGTTTGTTGTAATATTTAAAATATAATTATTATATTAATAATTTTATAATTAAATAATTAATATTAATATATACAATATTATAATTTGAAATTTTTTATTTTCAGACGTGATTTCACGTCAAATACAATATAATAATTCAGTGTCTTATAACATATGATTTGACATTTACAATAAAAAGTAAACGATTCAAGATTTTATAATAAATAAAAATTCTCGCTATTTACAAAATTCTAAATAACTAGAATTTAGAATATCAAAATTAAATATCGCAATCAATAATAGTCCAAACAGGCGCGGACCATAATTTTGCACAATTTTTTGGGAGTTTAGAGTTTCCGAAAGCCATGTCCAGGTCCAATAACTATACACCCGCTTTAAATAGTTAAAATTTGAGGTATAAAGTTTGGGTCATAAAAATGATTAGGTTTCCAACCCAATCCATGATACTAGTAAGCTTGGTATAATTATGGATACAGACATTCATAAGCCTGTTTTGCTCTGTCTCTACTCCCTTGAAATGATTGCTTGGCGTGGCCCTTTTGACACATGCTAACAATACATCATGCTTATGAATTATTTTAGCTTTTAAAAAAGAAGCGTTTTTGCTTTTAGTATTTTTTAACTTTCAAGTGAAAAACACACACACACACAAGTTTTTACTTTAATCTAGCTAGCGTAATTTGCAAAATGTTGCCAATCCCATGCATGCATAATGGAAGGTAATAGTAAGTTTTTTGTTAAATATATATAGAGAGAGAAAGAGAGATCCTTTATTATCAATATATTCATAGTATGCCTTTGATTTATACATGAGCTCATCATATTTCTCAAATTCAAGGTTGTTAACACTTGCAACTTAGACAGCACCAAATTTGATGACTTATTAAGGGAAAAACGAAGTAAGAACATGCTATTGAAGACGTTGCAACATATGTCGGGAAGGCCTCCKTTGATTGTGTACGAACAAAATACGAGTCGAGAGGCAGGGTAAGAAAGGGTTTAGCTAATGGAGATATCAACTCTTTCTGAAACCAGTAACGCGTAAACCATGTCAAACCAAGACCAATCAATATACGAACGGAACGGATTCGAACTTCTCCTGGAATAGTCCTTATAAGCCAAGATGGTTGGCGACGAAAAATTGCGTAAACCAAAAATTGGGGGTCGACATTTATAATTACCAAGACAGTCATCTTATTTAGATATTCGTCTGAGCGGTCAAAACAAATATATATATATATATATATATATATGTTCAAATGAGAACCAGTCATTATATGTGAACCTAGGGTCAATTGTAGGCATTAGATCTAATTAAATGGATGTATCAGATTTTTTGTGTATTTCCTTATTTGATTAAAAGCAATAGGATTGTCTAATAAAAGTACTGCTGGTATATAATAAAAACACTAGTTCGCACGCAAGTTCACATATAATGATATGGTTCTATTTGAACCCACTCCTATATATATATATATATTATGGTCGACATTTACCTAGACAATCATCATATTTAGCTATTAGTCTAAAATAAGTATATTAACAAATATATAGCTGTGTGTCGCGTAGTAGAAGCTAGACACGAGCTGCTTCCCAACTATTGCAAAGCGACTTATCCAATATTATTCCAATTTGCAACTATAAATGATACAAAACACGAATTTCACTTATAGCTTTGGGCATGTAGGAGACATGAAATGCAAGTGTTATGAGTAGACTATAAGTAGTTGTAATTGGAGTAAACTTTATGAGAGATGACCACTAAAACGACTTTGTTGACACTATTAAATCACGTTTCTACATCACCGTCTCGTGAGCATTTCATTTTCTAAAAGAATCAATGGAATTTCATTTCTCTCTATATAATTCTTTTTCTTTTTTAATTTCATGTAGTCTGTTGTATACCCGGTGACTTATCGGATTTTGTTCTTTACATATGCAGTTCGATCACAGTCTGTTAATGAAAACTTGTATGCAATTTTCTGTCATAATATTTTATTTCATCTTTTTTATTTTATTTTAATCAATCAATGTAAGTTACTATAGATAATGTTCGCATGGATTTCCCATGTTAATCAAAGACAATTACCCTATCCTAAATTTAACTAATAGATGTATGCGTAAAACTTATGAACAAACAAAAGTATTAATAAGCTAGGGGGCAATAAATAAGTAATGTATTCAATAACTGAACAATGATGGGATGAGGCAAATGCAGAAGTGAATTTGAGGGAGAAATGTCTACCGACACAAGAAATATTCGTCATTTACAGGGATAGTTTCGGTGATGGAT
>BMAC01000216.1:549013-572215 GCA_014905375.1 Phtheirospermum japonicum
TCGTAATAATATTTTATAAACAACACGTTGATAGACAATAAAAGTAATATCAAATTATATTGTATTTTGAATTTTTGTATAACTTAATTAAATAAAGTGATCAATTTATTCTCGAGAAAACGTGACGAATTTGATATGTTGGATTCGAAATGAAAAAAAAAATAACAAAAATAAATTAAGAAAATAACTCAAAATGAAAATCAAAATAACATATAAGTGATTATATATATATATATTATATATATGTATATAAGATATATATATATATATATATATATATATATATATATATATATATATATAATATTAATTCTTATTATTTTAATATTAATTAGAGCATCTATTCTAATTATGTTAAGAAAATTCCTATAATTAAAAGAGGAAACTAATCCAAGGTGACTTTTTAATTAAAAAAAGAAACCAAATCATAATAATATTAAATAAGGTATCTATCATAATTATGTTAATAAAATTCCTACATAGCTAAAAAAAGAAAATAATCATACGTGGCATTCCACTCATATTTTTTTCTCTCTCCAGACCTCTGCTTTAATATATATATATATATATATATATATATATATATATATTATATATATATATATATAGAGAGAGAGAGAGAGAGAGAGAGAGAGAGAGAGATAGATGGATTGTTATTATAAAGAAAGAATGTCAGCTAGAGAGCGGGGCTACTCGATAATAAATTCAATATATTTCCAATTATATTCAAATAGTTAATTGTAATCATATTGGATGAAAATTGGTTCTAATTCCGATTTCACTGGTTACGGGTTCCTTTTTTTATTACTTATATATATATATATATATATATATATATATATATATATATATATATATATATATATATGAGTGGGTTCAAATAGAACCATGTCATTATATGCGAACCTGCGAACTAGTACTTTTATTATATACCAGCAGTGCTTTTTATTATACAATCACAGTGCTTTATTAACATTTTCAGTTATATACACCAGTAGTGCTTTTATTAGACAATCCTAATGCTTTTAATCAAATAAGGAAATACACAAAAAATATGATCCATCCATTTAATTAGATCTAAGGCCCATAATAGACCCTAGGTTCACATATAATGACATGATTCTCATTTGAACCTAATCCTATATATATATATATCACTCTTATATATTAATGAAAAATCCTCCTAAATTATGTGTCTGCTTCATATGCTTCGATTAACAAATAAAAAATTATGGTGATTCATTTGCTTATGTGTCATACGAGCCTAATATATACCTAATTTAATACTTTTCTTTTTATTGTATGTTACCTAATTTAATTATTTTATTATATTTTTGCTTATTCAATACTTTTCCTTGATTCTCCTAATATAAAATAGAAATATGTCATATATAATTAGTAGATAATATCTAAATTAATTATTTTAATTAAAATAAAAACTACATATGAAATAATCTTAATTAAAAAAAAATTATTATGAAAATAATTAAATAAATTTTATAGATAATATAATTTGAAATAATTTTATTTTTCGAGTTTCAAATGTTATATATAGGTAAAATATGAGTTATTTACAATAATATAAGTATGTAACTAAATATTAGTAATGTATTAAATTTAAACATAAAAATATCAAATTGTATGCTAATAATTAATAAACATTGATTAGACATCAGTGCAATGCAAACCGGGTTGAGAATAATTATTAATGAATTTATTCTAAACATTAATATATGAAATAATTTAATAATAATTAATAAAATAGATATTAGACAAGGGTTTAGAATGTGACGCCTTTTGAAATTTTGTAATTTGTAACTAATATTATTAATAAATTTAATTTAAACATCAAATACAAAATTATTCAATATTTATAATAATTAATAAATAGATTAGACATGTACAAGGTACGGGTTGGAAATATATAATTTTAATTTATATTTAAGATTTAAGATTAAATAATTATCACAAATATTTTTTATATTTATCTTTCGATAAGTCCCGTATAATAATACACGAGTGTTAAACAATTATATATTTATGCAAAATCATCCTAATGTATATGTTTGCTTCGTATGCTACGCTTGGATAATAAATATTTTTGGTGTTTCGATTGCTTATGTGTCATTCGAGCCTAATATATACCTAATTTAATATTTTTACTTTATTGTAACTTGCCTAATTTAATATTTTATTTTTATTATATATAGCCTAACTTAATAGTTTTGTTTTTTTTGTCTAATTCAATAATTTTCTTTCAAACTCCTAATATAATAACATAAATAAGTCATATATAATTAGTAGAAAAAAATCTAAATTAATTGTTTTAATTAAAAGACAAATTGCATATGAAATAATTTTAATTACAAAAAATTATTATGAAAATAATTAAATAAATTGTATTTATAATAAAAGTTGAAATAATTTAATTTTGAAATTTTAAACATTCTATATATGTAAATTATGATATATTTTTAATAATTGGAGTATGTAACTAAATATTAGTAATGAGCTTAATATAAATAAAAAAAATAAAATTATATAATAATAATAATTAATTAATATTTATTAGACAATGACACAATGCGAGAAGTATTGAGAGTATGACACCTTTTGAATTTTTCAAAGTATATAACTGTAATGACAAACAATATTAATCTAAACATAAAAATGTAAAATGATTAATAATAATTAATTAATATAGATTAGAGACTGGTTGAAAATGTGACATCTTTTGAATTTTTATAAGTATGTATATATAATCATTAATGAGTTTAATCTAAACATTAAAATATAATATTAATCAATAACAATAATAATTAATAAATTGAACAGGGCACGAGTTGAGAACACATCCTTTCAATTTTTTATTTTAAATTTAAAACTTTATAATTTTCACAAATATTTCTCATATTTAGTTTTTTATAAATCCCGTGTAATATACGAGTGTTAAAAGTGTGTGTGTGTGTGTGTATATATATATATATATATATATATATATATATATATTAAAATGAGACTTAAACAAAATAATTTTTAAATAACGATGACTTGAGTTTAATTCTAATATTAAAAGTTAAAATTAAATATTATTACTATAAATATTACAATTAACTTCTCTACTTATTCTCGTTAAAAAATCATATCCTACATAGTTCATATATGTATTTTGAAAGAAAAGAAAAGGAGATTTGAACAAAATAATTTTTGGAGAAAAATTAATTAATTTAATTCTAATATTAAAAGTTAAAATTCCAAGTTTTAACTCAAAATTTTGGAATTAACTTGCCTACACATCCTCGTTCATCGATCAAAACCCACATAGTTCTTATATTTACCTTATAATCTACATTGGGCCGAATATGGACAGTGGAGGATGCACGCCCTTGTTCATTCATCATTGCTTCCCAATGTGGTTGTATCGTATTGGTCACTCTCTTCACATTCATCAAACTCTGATTGTTGTTTGCGTTTTTCGCCTTTAACCCAATCCACGAGCAACAATTAATTTTATGGATTTGTAGGCAGTAATCTAGATCGTCGCTCGTCTACACATAGCCCCTGTACTAAAAGCTTGTTCAATAGAAACTGTTGACGAAGGGATGTAGAAAATCTCATTTGCAATCTTAGAAAGTATATGAAAAATAGAAGACACCACTACAAGAAATTTGAGATAACGTAGATAAACACGGGGTTTAAGTGCATTTGAGACTTATTTAGTTAGGTTTCAACTACCATTTGTGCTTTTATAACGTCTTTTAACTTCATTTTATATTATTCGAATGTTATTACGTGTTTGGTATGTTTTGTTGTTTTGTAAAATTCTTGGAACTTATTTGGGCCTAAAAGAATATACAAGGATGATAATAATGGAGGTTTGGGCCAGAGCTAAGGGAGAGAAAGATCATTGGGCCAATACTGAAGTAAGCCCATGAGCCCACCGAACCAACGGAGCCCAGAAAATCACTATCGACCCCATTAGCGGTCGATAGTTGGGGCATTATTGTATGTTGTTTTCATGAAGACCGTTAGCAACCCAATTAACGATCGCAAACGAGGTCGCTAATGGGTAAAAATAGTTACAAAACGGCTCATAATCAGAGTTAATGGCGGAGCTTTATTTTGAATTATCAAAGGAGGCCCATAACCTATCTAGAAACATCAATCTTCTATCAGTTTTTCATTAGACAACATCATCCACCATAGTTTAGTATATAATTTGTGAGTTTGAGGGTTAGAGTACTTGGAAATGAGAAACAATTGGAATCAAAGATCTAAATCAACCATTACGGTTATCTCTGTCTTTGTTTTTCACGATGAATGTTAAATGTTCGATGAATTGTTTGTTTGGGTTTATGAACATGTCTGAGGATGAATAATGTTTTGATAATTATTTCAATTCAAGTATTATCCTTTTGCATATTTTGTGTTTTGATTTTATTGGTTCATAAGGGCTTGACAAACATTTGTGTTTATAAAAGTTACGATTAATTGGCAACTTTTCAAAATTACTAGTTAGATAAATCATAATTCCAGAGATAGGGTTTATCAATAGACTTTCGAACACAAAACACCCTAATCAACAAGACCGTGAGTCTTTTGATTAGTAGTGAAGTCGTAAAGGTTTTTAAAAACCTTTTGGAGTTCTAAATATGATTTCAAACGGATATGTTGTTTTATATTTAGAATTTACAGTTTAATCACTTCGAGAGAGAATTAAGCTACTATTGTGATTGGTTTATAAGTGATTTGAATCACAATATACTTGATTAATTTGAAAGGATGAATATTGTGAATTCATAATGACTCGAAACCCCAAAATATTCCTTAATGATTGAGTTTCTCAATTTTACGAATTGTGCTTTGATCTTGGATAATTTGTTAGTTGATAATTTATATTAGTTTATATTCGCCAGTTGTAATGATTAAACTCAAATCATTTTCTATCGTTCAGATAAAACTCCATCATTTGTATTATATTACTTGTTTAACATTAAATCAGTATATGGTCCTTGTGGGATTCGACCTTGACTTTTTTCGTACTATATCGACACTATATACTTGAGGTGAGATGGAGTATATAAACGAATAAGTTTTCATAACTCGAACTAATTTCTAGTCAAAATAGGAAGAAGTCAAGTTTTTGGCGCCGTTGCAGGGGACCATTAGATTTAAGTTGGTGATAATATAATTGATAAATTAGTTTTAATTTAAAGGCTAATTGTATTTTTTATTGGTTTTAAATTGGTTGAATTGCATGTGGTCATGTGCACACTTTCTAAAGGGGAACCTTTGAACCCTATCGACTCAGAAATCGAAGCAACTTGTATACGAAATAAGTTCAAAATAAGTATAGGCAAGATTGATGGAAATCCAAGAAATGACCAAATTAATAAACTCCAACAACGACTTCAATCATTGCAAGCACAAATACGACAACAAGCACAACCTCAACAAAATGAAGATCTAACCCATTGCTAACCAAGCACATGGAGGAGCAAATGGGCCATCTACTCAAGTGTTATGTTTATAGTATTTTCCTGTAATTTTCTGATTTTTCTGGGAATTTGTTATGTAACCTTAGTAGTTGATAGAAGAAATGGGGGAAATAGAATAGACTTGGAGAGGAAGAAAAGCTGGAAAATGGTTGTAGTTTCTTGTTATTCTCTTTGGTTCTCATCCGTTCATACATATAGCACCTGGGGGGACCATTTTGCACATGCAAGGCCCCTTAATTCCCGTCCATAATCCTAACAATAAAACAGCTAAGATAAATGACTACAAAATAAGATATACTGAAAATAATAATAAAAAAGATAGATTGTAATTAATTTATGGATCGCCACATGTCTGCCCATCTCCGCTGGTACCCGACCCGAGAGACCGCTCATAACCCGCAGCTAAAACGACACTTTTCTCCTCAAAATGAACAATCGAGCCCGATCCCTTTTTCTTTTCGAACCCTAATTTCGCCCTCAACTCCTCCGGCGATGGTGAACACTGCAAATTCATGACAATACCGGCCCCGTTTTTAGATCCTTATCCCAAAGGATCAAACTTTGGAAATTTACATCGTAAGTATTTCTCATCCTCCCAAGTTGAATCCGTAGAATCTCCATTACACCATTTGATAAAAAACTGTTGTGCTTCTATATGCTTTCGTTTGACTAATCTCTGGCCAATTGTCTCCTCAGGGTGTACCTCGAACTCTCCAACAGTCCCGGTGATAGGAAGCTTAAGACTTGGTAGCACAGCAAGGCCTATTTTTAGCTTCAGCAGTGATACGTGGAATATGGGGTGAATTCGCGCCCCTTCCGACAACTGTAATCGGTAAGCAACCTCCCCTATCTTCTCAATTATTTGAAATGGGCTGTAGAATTTGGCCGAGAGTTTTAATTTTCTTCTGAGCACCATTGAGTTTTGCCTGAAGGGTTGTAATTTTAGATAAACCCAGTCACCCACCTCAAAATGTTTCTCCTTCCTCCCCTTATTCGCAAAAAAATTCATCTTTTGTTATGCTAACTGAAGGTTGTGCTTGAGTTCTTGAGTTAATTGTTGTCTGTGTTGAACAAATTCTGTTGTGTTTCTCTAGGAAGGTAGAATGAGGGGTGTAACCATAGAGGGCCTGAAAAGGAGTAGACTTTAGGCTTGAATGGTAGTTAGTATTGTACCAATATTCAGCAAGGGGTAACCATTTGTGCCAGGTTCTAGGGGTCTGATGCACCATGCATCTGAGGTAATTTTCCAGGCACTGGTTTAATCTCTATGTCTATCCATCTGATTGAGGATGGTAGGCTGAGGTGAAGTCAAGGTGAGTGCCAATTGCTTTAAATAGCTCCTTCCAAAAAACAATAGTAAACACTTTGTCTCTGTCAGTGACAATGTGGAGTGGTTGTCCATGCAATTTGTAAATTGTGTCCACAAATAGGTTGGCCACAGAGCTGGCTGTGGAAGGATGAGATAAGGCTAGGAAATGGCCATATTTGGTGAATCTGTCAACCACCACCAAAATCACATCCTTTCCTGCAGATTTAGGGAGACCTTCTATGAAATCCATTGATATGTGAGTCCAGGCTTGGTGAGGTATGGGTAATGGTTGGAGTAACACAGGATATGCCCCATTCTCAGACTTGTTCCTAGCACACGCATCACATTGTTTGACCCATGTCTCAACCTCCTTCTTCAAGAGTGGCCAGTAGAAAACCTTATCAACCCTCTTATATGTCCCCAATATCCCAGAGTGCCCACCATAGGCTGAATCATGCATCTCCTTCAAAATAGTGCTCCTGAGCTCAGAGTTATTTCCCACTCCAATCCTCCCTTTATGCTTAATGATTCCTCCTTGCAAGTCAAAATCAGGATAGGTAAGTGGATCTAGGGATTTGGCAATTAGGATCTTGGTGAAAAATGGGTCATCCTCATAGCTGGCAACCACATGTTATACCCAGGTTGGAGTGACAGTGGTAGTAGCATAGTGAACTGTGTCTTGTAATACTTTCCTGGAGAGGGCATCAACCACTTTGTTCTCCACCCCTTTTTGTACTGTATTTCATAATTAAGCCCCAGTAACTTAGTTATCCACTTCTGCTGCATATGATTCATAATCCTCTGGTTTAAGAGATGCTTGAGAGCTTGCTGGTCAGTCTTAATGATGAACTTGTAACCCTGTAGATAATGTCTCCATTTTTGTATTGCCATTAACACTTCCATGAATTCCCTTTCATATATGGAAAGTCCCTGATTCTTCATACATAAAGTTTTGCTCATATAAGAAATAGGTCTCCCTTCTTGCATCAATACAGCCCCTAACCCACTGCCACTTGCATCTGTCTCTAGGATGAAATGCTTGGTGAAATCAGGTAGTGCCAATACAAGAGCTGTAACCATGGCCTGTTTTAACCTTTCAAAAGCTAAGTCTGCCTCTGTTGACCAGCAAAATCCCCCTTTCTTGAGTAAACCAGTGAGTGGTTTACTCAACACACCATACCCTTGTATGAACCTCCTGTAATACCCACTGAGTCCCAAAAATCCTCTGAGTTTCTTAACATTAACAGGTTTAGGCCAATCCAACATGATTGAAATCTTAGTGGGGTCTGTGGCCACTCCTTTCTCAGAAATGACGTGCCCTAAGTATTCAATTTATTTTTGCCCAAATTGGCACTTGCTCTTCTTTGCATATAGTGAGTGTTTCGTAAGTAAACTTAGGACAGATCTCACATCATTGTAATGGTCTCCTTCATTCTTGATGTATATAAGAATGTCATCAAAAAAAAAAACAGCACAGACTTCCTTAGCATAGGTTGGAAAACTTGATTCATGAGAGATTGGAAGGTAGAAGGTGCATTACACAACCCAAATGGCATTACCAAAAACTCATACTGCCCATTGTGAGTATTAAAAGCTGTGAGGTACCTATCTTCAGGTTTCATTAGGATTTGGAAATAGCCTGACCTCAGGTCAATCTTGGAAAAACACTTAGCCCCATATAACTCATCCAATAGCTCATCAATGATTGGAATTGGATAGTCATGCTTTATGGTTAAACTGTTTAGGTACCTATAATCCACACATAATTTCCAAGTAGTATCCTTCTTCTTGACTAAGAGGACAGGTGAGGCAAAAGGTTTGTTACTATGCTGTATAACCCCTGATTCCAGCAACTCTTTCACAATTCTCTCAATCTCATTTTTCTGACTGTGTGAAACTCTATATGGATATTGGTGTTTAGGAGAGCTCCCCTCCTTGAGAACAATCTGATGTTCCACCCCTCTGATAGGAGGCAACCCTTTTGGTTCTTCAAATACATCCTGAAACTCCAGCAACAATTCCTGCAACCCCTCAGCATACTGTTTTTTCATTAGGTTTAACTTTGATCCAGTACATCTCCTCAATTTGGTTTGGCATGTCTTGGTGAATCATTTTGTAGAGTGAAGGTCCAGAAATGAAGTGGCATTCACTTGGGTTAGAGATAGCTTGGATTTTGACTCTCTTTCCCATGAGGGTAACAGTAAATGTCATTTTGTCATAGTCAAACTCAATAGGAGTGCAAGATTTCAACCAATCACCTCCTAAGATCAGATCACAACCATCATTACTCAAGATCCTAGGTGAGAACACAAAAGGTTGTCCCTGCATTTTCCATTTAAAATCCTTCACCCTACTGGAACTAACCATTCTTTGTCCATTTGCCACCTTGACCATTATTGGCTTTGCTCCTTCTAACTTTAAACCAAGCCTCTGAGCTGTAGGTTCTTGGATGAAACTTAAAGTGCTACCAGTATCAATAAGGATGTGTAGTTTTTCTACCCCCACTGAGCCAATGAGCCTCATAGTAGTAACTCCTCCTTCACCAGTTATAGAGTTTAGGGCCATTTGAACCTCCTCCAAAACTTCGGATTCCAAACCCTCAGTCAGCCCCTCCTGCATAAGTTGCTTCTCTTCTTCCTCAGTCATGATCATGTAGGACACCCTATTCTTGCATCTATGTCCACTTATGAAAGACTCATCACAGTTGTAGCAAAGTCCTTTTTCTCTCCTAGAGGCCATTTCAGAGGCTGTGAGCAGTTTGAACTGGGGCTTGTTGATAGTCTGGAGTGGTTTGGGAGCAACAACTATTTCAGCCTTCCTTAGGTTATAAGGCAAATTAGGTTTAGCTGTAGTTCTTATCCTTTTGGTCAAGGCATCCAGGGTGTGTAACTGTATTTGTCCCGACTCAATTGCTTGTTGAAGGGTGGTGGGAGTAAACATGTGCATAAAGGACTGAGTGGCAACATGCATGCCCCGAGTTCTTCAAATTTCTCCACATACTCCAAATAAGACTGAGTGTGCTTTAATTTATTGAATTCTGCAATTATCTTTGATTCCTTAAATTCTTCAAATCTTGCTGAAATTATTTCAAGGAACTGGGACCAAGAAACCTCCAATTGTTTGATAGAAAATTGTTGATACCACAGTGCAGCCTTACCTTCAAAGTGCATAGATGCTAGAATAACCTTTTGTGAATCTGATATATTCGGAATAAGCCTGAAGTAACTATGGCATTTTAAAATCCAAGCCCTAGGTTGAGATCCATCAAACCTGGGGAAATCCAATCTGGGCATAGGACTTATGATA
Organism: Phtheirospermum japonicum; assembly: GCA_014905375.1. Classification (NCBI taxonomy): domain Eukaryota; kingdom Viridiplantae; phylum Streptophyta; class Magnoliopsida; order Lamiales; family Orobanchaceae; genus Phtheirospermum; species Phtheirospermum japonicum. Next base: position 559,127 of record BMAC01000216.1, read on the forward strand.
TTTGTGGGTGTTTGATCCCGTATCATCTTCATATTGTTGAGTTGTTGTCTGGTTCCAGATCTTGGTGATGTCCACTCTGAAACAAGTTCACCAAGTATAGATCCTTCTTCAGGAGGTTTGGGTCCTTTGTTGAGATTAAGGAGCTGTAGTTGAATGGAGGCTAGGGTTTGAGATAGGTGGTCGAATTTGCCCATCATTTAAGTGTTAATTTCAGTAATTTGCTCTTGCATCTTTAATTCAGAGGCTTCTCTCTTAGCAGCTTCGGTTTGAAGGATTTGGTCTAACTTTTTTTGGGCTTCTTGCAGGTCCTTGAATCAGGTAATTTCTGCCATGACAGAGGATCGGTGGCTCTGAGATACCAAATGTTATGTTTATAGTATTTTCCTGTAATTTTCTGATTTTTCTGGGAATTTGTTATGTAACCTTAGTAGTTGATAGAAGAAATGGGGGAAATAGAATAGACTTGGAGAGGAAGAAAAGCTGGAAAATGGTTGTAATTTATTGTTATTCTCTTTGGTTCTCATCCGTTCATACATATAGCACCTGGGGGGACCATTTTGCACATGCAAGGCCCCTTAATTCCCGTCCATAATCCTAACAATAAAACAGTTAAGATAAATGACTACAAAATAAGATATACTGAAAATAATAATAAAAAAGATAGATTGCAATTAATTTATGGATCGCCACGTGTCTGCCCATCTCCGCTGGTACCCGACCCGAGAGACCGCTCATAACCCGCAGCTAAAACGACACCTTTCTCCTCAAAATGAACAATCGAGCCCGATCCCTCTTTCTTTTCGAACCCTAATTTTGCCCTCAACTCCTCCGGCGATGGTGAACACTACAAATTCATGACATCAAGCCAATAACTTTGAGTTAAAAACGGGGTTGATAGTGATGATTAAACGGAACTAATTTGAGGGAAGTGCCACAAATGACCCGAACGTACATTTGGCGCAATTTTTTGAGATATGAGAGACCATCAAGATGAATGAGATCCCGAAAGATGCAATAAGACTATGTTTATTTTCTTTTTCATTAGGGGATAAAACAAAATTTTGGTACAACACACTCGGTTATGGAGCCATTGACACATGGAATGAGATGTGTCGAATATTTTTACTCAAATTCTTCCCACCGAGCAAAGTGTTGAAATTAAAGAGCAAGATTACTCAATTTTTCCAACTAGATGAAGACCCAATACGCGAAGCTTTGGACAGATTTAGAGAATTATTGAGAAAGTGTCGTCAGCATAGTATTCCCGAATACCAATAAATCTGTTACTTTGACAACGGGTTGAGCGGGCACACGAAAGTTATGGTATATGCCTCACGCGGAGGTGCTTTATTAGCGAAGAGCACTAATGAGGCAATAATAATTCTTGAAGAGATGGCGGTCAATAGTTATCAATGGACGATGGAACGATCGATGATGAAAAAAATCATCATGGTGGGCGAGAATGATGTGATGACCGCTATGACATAACAATTAGTAGAAATAAATAGCAAGTTCAACATATTTATGTCGCAAAGATCAGGACTTTTAATGAGCCAATCAAGTGGGTTCGCCATGAACGAAGGAATTGAATATGTTAATATTGTCAGCCAAATAAACTTCAACAACAGTTATAGAGGCAACTAAGGTACAAATCAGTACCATTCGAGGATGAGAAATCATCCAAATTTCTCTTATGCCAATATGAACAACACACTCCAATCACCACCAGGTTTTTTAGTGATAAGTGGAGTGATAAACGAATAAGAAGCTAAGTATAGAAGCGTATTTACGGGTGAAATGAAGTCTTATATTGAGAAGGATGAAGCAAGGATGAATCAGATGGAGGCAAACCTAAATCAGATGAACGGGTCAGTTGGGACCCACATAAAATCACTCGAGACTCAAATTTAGCAGTTGGGCACCATTATTGGGAATCAACATAAGAAGGGGCAATTTACAATCAACACATAGGTAAACCTCAAAGAACAAGTGAATACAACTTATTTGAGAATGGGACGCGTTACGAAGGACCAAAGATTTCGGACATTGAACGTGAACTTATAACAAATATGAAAAAAGATGCCAAAGAAGATGTGGTTAAAGAAATCGAAAAAGGGTTGAGAATCAAAAAACTAACTCCACTTCCTTTAATTCTTATAATTCATTACCATTTCCAAAATTTACTTTTAAAAAAATAGATGAGCATTTTCTAACTATTTAAATATTTTTCAAAAAATCCATATATACATATAATTTGTTGATGTTTTAATGCAGATGCCAAAATACGGGAGGTTCTTGAATGCATTGATAAGCTAAATGAGAAGACTTGAAGATTATGAGACCATGAACCTTACGGAGGAATGTAATGCAATCATTCAAAAGAAATTACCTCTCAATATAAGGACTCCGGGAGTTTCAAGATCCCATGCACTACCAGGGGAAGTTTGTGGACAACTGCTCCTTGTGATCTCGATGCAAACATAAATCTTATGTTGTTATTAATCATCAAGAAATTGGAGATCAAAAATATCGAGATGATAAATATCATGTTCCAAATGGCGGATAAATCCTTGATGTACCAGAAGGCTATAATCGAGGATGTGCTAGTAACAATCAATGACTTTTTCTTTCCGGTGGATTTTATAGTGTTGGATATGGAAGAAGACAAGAATGTGTCATTGACTTTGGGATGGCCATTTTTAGAAACGAGCCAAGCCCTTATCAATGTTGAAAATAAAGAACTCACATTACGTATCAATGATGAGCAGAAAATTTTCAATATTTATAATTATATGAAAATATGTGATGCGCCTCGAATTAAGAAGTGTAAAAGGATAGACGATTTCAAAACAAATGTTGAATATGTCTTCATTACACCATCAAATCAAGTTGTGTACAACTCACTTAGTTCTTGCTGTAATGTTGTGAAAAATATTGATTGTATGTAGGAAACACGAATGAATGAAGGTGACAACTGGAAGAAAAGGAACAAGAAGGTGATGGCGTCACCGTTTGTAAAACTGCTCTCTTGACAAAAGAGATCATCTAGCTAAAAGACAAACAAAAAAGCTCTTGTAAAAGACAAACAAAAAAGTTCTTACATAAGTAGATATTTTTATTTTAATAAATAAAAAAAATTGAGGTTTCTAACCCGTCAGCAACCCGATTAGCAATCGCTATTGTGCACTATTTTTAAAGGCAAATACTAGCTATTCGAGTATTGATCGCTAGTGAGCCCGCTTCTACGTATTTTTTTAAGACACCTATTTGCGACCCGATTAGTGACCACTAGTCAGGTCGCTAACAAGTCACAGAACGGGTATAAACCTGGAATAAAAAAAGAGAGAAAAAAATACACTTCATTTTTCTCCTCTCAAACTTGGCAAACTCCTCATTTTTTTCATCGATTTTCTTTAAATTCTCAACAACTTGTGTTTTAAACACAAAACACATCAAGATCACTTCATCATCACAAATCCAACAACAATGTATGAATTCTTCAAATTCTCAACTAAGGTTCTTAATCTTTGAGTTTTGGGACTTTTATTGAATTGGTTTAAATTGTGCATGTATACTTGTTTGTTTATGCTTAGGATTGTATATGATGATAAAATTGTTTGATTCGGTGTATGGGCTACTTCAAATTTAAACTTTAGTTTGATTTTTTTTTTTTTTTTTTGAGAAATTTTGTCAAATAATTGATATGCATGCTAGTTCTTGGATGATTATGTATTTTTGAAATGATTGAAGCATACTAAGATAATTTTGAGTCATTAGAATGTAAATTCCTTATTATTGTAGCCTTTAGATTGAATAATTTGACGTTGGGGGGGTATTCATCCATATGGGGAGATAATTGTTAAAACAATGATCAATTGGACTTAAAATTTTGAAGTTAACTTGAAATTATGCATGTTTATCACGATTAAGTGGCTATTTGAGTTTATCAAGTTCACTATGTGTTTATTTTTTATGAAGAAAATAAAGATATTTTTAGATGTTCGATTTTGGTTTTGGAATTGAAAAAACCAAATAATGTTAGTATATCTGGAGTCGAGTTTAATTTAAGAATCTTTGTAGGGAATGGCTTCACGACGCACTCAACGAGGAGGTAATACCTCGCGAGCACTCCAAATATAGGAATCGATCTCTTCACCACCATCATCGCCTCATATCTCATCTGAAGAAGAAGAGGAGTACATTCTGATACCGGCTACCGATCCAGAAGATTTTAAAGTGCGACTATCTTCACTAGAGAGCCAAAATACATGGGATCGTTTTAGCATTTTTGGAGTCCGAGTGACGAAGTATGCAAACTCCGAGTGCATGCAAGCGCTCGAAATTCATGCACTCGAAATTGAAGATGATGTGAACCGACTCTTTGATCATATTGGGTGGAACAATATTATGAATGGAAAATGGTCAACGTATCAACGGATGACATTGCTGTTTTTTATCACTCTCGAGGCCGAGAGAGTGAGGACGATAAGAGATACAGTAGCGATCTCATTTCGATTAAAAAACACTGACTACCACCTTACTTTGGTCCAAATCACGGAACTATTTAACCTCCCCGATGGTGGTTTTTGTGATTATTTATGGGCGAATTAAAACCAAGTATATTTTTGAGCTAATATTATAAAGAGAGAAGGGGAGGAGGCAAATTATATCGTATTCAAAAGTTTAAAGTCTTAGAGATTCAGAACCCGATGTTCCGATACATTTAAAGGGTGATATCATCAACGATACTCACCTGTTACGAAAATGAAGGCATGTGAAATTAAGAAGTGTTGGCATTATGATATATGCTATCGAAAACAATGTTTAATGTCGTATGGGCACTTGTCGAGCAATTTCTTTTACAATTGAACAATAAAAATGGCTCGATTGCATTGGTGGCTTTATCACACCCATTTCCAAAATGTTAGGATTCCGTCATAGCCATTGGAGAGTCACCAAGGGAAACAGTGATTTAAACCTCGAACAGTTGAGGATAGCCTGAATGATCATCTCACATGGTGATCGCTTTATGTTCTAACAACAGGCGAATGACAACTTTCCGCTCCCTAATAAGACGCTTACCTCACCGGAAAATCTCCAAAAAGAACTGATTGGATTCTCAACTCGCAAGAGCATCAAGAGGTTGCACAAGCTTTTGGAGGTCCGAGGCTCAATGAGGACAAAGCAGGACTCTCACGATGCCGAGTGAGTGAGGAGCACAATTCCAACCAGATCGGTAGAATGAAATAACGTGTGAATGAGATTCACAAGAATCAAGACGAGGTTTGGTGAGATATGCGAAGAATGATGAGGATGGTGAGTCGAATGGACAACTTCCACATCACCTGAAATAACTATGTTGTCGAACCCGAATCGCCTTGAATTTTGAGTGTCTCAACCAAATTAAGACACTGACTTTCCTTCAAACTTATAACTTCTTAGTAGCAAATAAGTTTGGGGGATGGAGTGCGGCTTACCTTGGTCATGTATATTGCATTTTTATTTTTGCATTTTCATATAGAATTAGTTACTTTCAATATATTTTAATTTTTCTTATTTCAATCGTTTGCATATTTAATTATTTTTAGAGTTAAAAATAAAAGTATGGATGATTATGAACCATAATAATAATATTTAATCTTACATAGACGATATTATATTTGTATGAACCTCTTTTGTGATTGTGTTAATGATGCGCTAATAATGAGTTGATTTTTGAAAAATTTATATGTTTATAAATCGCATGCATACAAGGTTGTTATGTCCTAGCTGAAAAATATTTACCTTTTTTCTTTGAGAAAAATATGACATGCTTTTAAGATTTGAACCTTTTTGACTAATAAATAAAAAAAACAGTCATTTTCTTTCTTGTGAGAATTATCGGTTGTGTGTGTATCTTTTTAGAACCTGGTTTGGTTTTGTCATAAGGTTGCAAGTGTACAAATTAATTTGAAAATGATATAGGCAATATATATATATATATATATTTTTTTTTTTTTGAGAAGATTTTATCCTTTTATTTTGAATAAACTACTACACATGAAAATTTTCATAGTTAGCCCCGTTGAGCTTTTATTTCTCATTCTCTGACAGCTGCAAACTTATTACATGCTCTTAAAAAGCCTCATAAAAGTTTTTAACATTTTGTATGGATTTTGAGAGACTTATTTTTGAGGTATAATGATGATTGGGTGGGGGAATTAAAAAAAAATTATACTTAAATGCAACTTTTTATCTTTTAGTTAGTGAATAAAGAAGCAATTTCAAAAGTTTCAAGTAAATAAAAAAAGTTAGTAGTTTTGGGGTTTGGTTGAGATACTATTTTATAAAGGCTAAGTTTTAAATAAATTGGGTGTTTGGGTTAAGGTGAAGCATAAAGAGTGTCAAATTTCCAATTGAGAGTAGTTGTGGTATTTTTGTGCATTGGTTCGTATTATAGTCAACTTTATCCAAATATTTCATAGCTAAAGAAAGAGCCTACATCATAATCTTAATAAAAGTTGTATTTATATTTTGAAAATAATATTTTTGAAGCAAAATACATCATCATCACCTTTGTCATGTCTATACTTGTGTTCATTTCTATATTTTCTGTATTTTGTTTCATCGGAAATGAATAAACTCCTAGGTTTGTAGGAGTTGATAAACACAGATTTTAAGCCCATTATGGAACTTATTTAGTTAGGTTTCAACAACAGTTTATACTTTTGTAACGTCTTTTAGTTTTATTTTACATTATTCAGATATTATTACGTGTTTTTTGTATGTTTTTGTTGGTTTGTACGATTTTTTGAGCTTATTTAGACCTAAAAGAACGCGAGGATGATAATAGTAGAGGTTTTGGCAAGAGCTAAGGGATAAAAGAGATAATTGGGCCAATACTGCAGCAAGTCTATGAGCCACCGGACCAATGGAGACCACAATACCACTGTCGACCCCATTAGCGGTAGATAGTTGGGTTGCTACTGTGTGTTATTTTCAAGAAGACCGTTAGCGACCCAATTAGTAATCACTAATAAGGTTTCTAACGGGTCAAAAACGTTACAAAACGACTTAAAATTAGAGTTAATGGCGATAACTTGTTTTGAATTATGAAAGGAGGCCCGAAATTTGTCCAGAAACATCAATCTTTTATCAGTTTTTCATTAGACAACATCATTCACCGTAGTTTAGTATATAATTTGTGAGTTTGTGGGCTAGAGTGATTGGAAAGGATAAATAATTGGAATCAAAGATTCTCATCAACCATTACGGTTATTTATATATTTATTTATCATTATGAATATTAAATGTTCGATGAGTTTTTTGTATGAGTTTATGAATATGTATGGCTAATTTCCTTTATAATAATATTTTGATAATTCTTTCAATTCAAGTATGATCCTTTTGGTTATTTTGGTGTTTTGATTTTATTGGTTCACAAGTGCTCGACAAACATTTTTGTTTTTTAAAGCTACAATTGATTGATAACCTTCACAATTACTAGTTTTATAAATTATAATTCGAGAGATGATGTTTATCAATAAACTTTTAAACACGAAATACTTTAATCAAAAAGACCGAGAGGTTTGAGATTAGTAGTGAAGTCGTAATATTTTTTAAAAGCTTTTGGAGTTCTAAATAAGATTTCAAACGGATACGTTATTTTATTTTTAGAATCTACGATTTAATCACTTCGAGAAAATGATTAAGCTACAATTTTGGTTGACTTATAAGTGAATTAAATTACAATACACTTGATAGATTGAAAAAGATGAACATTAGGAATTCATTATCATTCGAAACCCAAAATATTCCTTAACCCTTGAATTACTCAATTTTACAAATTGTGGAATTATTAGCTGATAATTTAAATTAGTTTTTGTTGTTTGTAACAACAAAACTCAAATTATTTTATACCGTTTAGATAAAACTATGTAATCTATATTATATTACTTGTTAACACTAATCATTATATAGTCCTTGTGGGATTCGACATTGCTCCTTTGGTACTACATCTACACTGTATACTTGCGGTACGATAAAGTATATAAACAAACCGGTGTTGCTATAGTCCCAACCGCTGGTGCCATATTATTGCACCAGCGGCTTATGTGGAAGTCCACAAGGCCAAAATGTGAGATCAAGAAAAAATCGGTCAACGAAATCTCACTCCTTTTTTTCTCCTTTCCATTCGCCTCAAAATTCTTTCAGCATAACAAGTATCAACATCCTGATTCTCTTTACTGGATAAACATTATTCTTTGCTTGAAAACCCAAACTCTACCAAACCCAAATCCTGCCAGATCGAAAAAAACAAAAAAACTCAAACCCATTTTCTCTTTCTCGGAACAACTTTCTCACTAACACCGATCTCACGTCGGCGACGAAGGAGAGACTAGAGGCTGGAGTTTCTTGGATCATTAACAAATCAAAATTAATTCATGTTTAGTTAAGTGTTCACAACTACAAAAACACGAGTGAAATAAAGTAGTTTTTTAAGTGAAACAGATCTATGGAAAGGAAGAGACGAACCACTGTCTGCGTTTTTTTTATAAATGAAATAAAATACTCATAAAAAAGGGAATGAGCAATAAAGAGTCGGCCTTCAATTTTGTAGTATGTTAATTTGTTCACCATGAATCTCAATTTCTTCGTCGTCCGTAATTTTAATTTCTAATTGGGGGTTTTGAAATTCTCTCGTGGATAGGAGAAAAGGAGAGAACAAATAAAATATCTTATCCTTTAATCAGGAATCTCAGATTTTAGCTTCTGTGCGCCGACATTCTTTTGTTGTGTAGAAAAATAGAGATAAAAAAGACAAAACAATGTTGACCCTTTTTTTTCTTAATCTCAAAATTTGCCTATGTGGATTGCCACATAGGCAGCTGGTGCATAATATGGCATCAGCCGTTGGGACTATAGCAAAACCGATAAACAAACTAGTTTCTATAACTCGAACCAATTCCTAATTAAAATAGGAAGCAGTCAAACGTGATAACAAAGTTCGTCATATAAATTTTCACTTTTTTACCACTAAAATTATTGCGTAACAAAACTAAAGCGTCAGAAAGATTGCCACGGTAGCGCATAATAAAAGGTATAAAATGACAAACATGTATATTTGTCACTGTATGTATGCTATTGATGACGCTAGTGAGCGTTGTCATCATGTGTTATTATTATTATTATTATTTTGTGATAACTAATTCATCACCTATATGATCATATATTTGTTATCTTAACATTTGTATTATCACCATATGTTAACATTTTAAATGACAAATCTATACCCTCATATTCATGCTTTTAGTTTTAGTGACAAACATAATTATAGTGACAATATTCACCGAGTTCTAATTACGGTCCAAATGTCATAATGTGTATTAAATATTTATCAAAGCTTTTGATTTTGGTGACAAACATAATCATAATGACAATATTCATCGATTTCTAATTATGCTCCAAATGTCACAATGTGTATTAAATATTATCAAATATAATATAATAATCAAGGAAGAGTTTTTTTTATAATTACAAAATGTTATTGTCACTTAATAAGTAAATGTACAATGACAAAATAATGTGTCACAGTTTACTATAAAATACTACAAGAAAACTAATTTTTAAATGCAGGGAATTTCAACACTATATATCAAAACCTATCATTAAAGAGTTTTAATTATGAGAAATTTACCAACACGACCCTCATTTCAGGATCCGCATGTAAAAGTAATAATGACGGTATATAGGACCCTACAAGAAAACTAATTTTTAAATACGGGGAATTTCAACACTATATATCAAAACCTATCATTGAAGAGTTTTAATTATGAGAAATTTACCAACACGACCCTCATTTCAGGATCCGCATGTAAAAGTAATAATGACGGTATATAGGACCCGTCAATTTAATAATTCAATTACTCATCATAAGGTCATTAATTACCCTTAATAGAGGTTTTTTTTTAATTATGAAATTTAAATTTTTTATTTCACATAAATTACTCATTTGATAACAACACCACTACAAATTTTAAATAAAATTAATATTTTTTATATATATTTTGAACAAATAATTTTATACAGGGAGATCCATAAACTTTCTACAACGAGGGCACAAACAAAAATACGATGAAAATACTAGACCAAACTTCATTATAAAGTAATCAAAAGTCAACAAATGATATTAGTAGCATTTTAAATAAACATACAGGAGCACAATATGTATATTTTTACTAATTATAATTTTTATGAAAAAATAAAATATCCAAAATAAAAAAAAAAAACATATTATGGGGGTACGTGCCCCCTCTTTTGGGGCTGTAGATCCGTCTTTGGTTTAATACATAAAATTACATCTACACTTACAAAATTATAATTTGTTCCAAAATAAGGATTTCATCACAACGGGTAGCTAAAGATTTTTCCATACACCTTGGCGTGTAAACATATAAATCACTTGGTTGCTTAAAAAACGTTGAAACAAACTTTATATCCATACTTGGATTTTCTTTATGAACAACCTGCAAGAAAATCCAAAAGGAAACCGAACATTAATTCCAACAACAAATAGTATATCAAGGGACTAAAAATGTAAAAAATAATGGACGAAACATATTTTATTAAAAAGATAAATAATTCAATATCATGACCATAAATGTAATTATAAAACATGTCAAGAGATACATTATTACAACATGCATCTTGTATATATCAACCACAATACCAAATTGAAGCATAGAATAGGTTATATCATAATGTCGAACATAATTTTTATTGTGCAAAACATATATAAGTTACTTCATCCTTGTTGTCATTTTAGATTAACTTGACATTATTCGACTTAATAAACTCAAGATGTTTTTAAGTAAAATCTAGAGCACGAATATCTACAAAAAAGCAGAACACATTTAATCCAAAAGCTTAATTACTACAGTATATGTCATGTAAATAATACAAAATTTTACATTATTTATTTGAATGTTGAATAGGATTTATCCAACTTCCCAAGCACATGAGAGGATGACTTCAACATGAACTACCCAGTTTAAAGTTTAAGAAATAATAAGAAGAATAAATGAAAGAGAAAACGAGTGAGGGAATGAAGAAATGCAAGATTGGTGGTCGTCACCTCAACAAAATAAAGGCAACAACAAACATACAAAAGTAAGGATGGAAAATAATAAACAATCGCTCGAGTTTTTCAACAATGGCGAAAAGCACAACTAATTTTCAACATCATTCTTCAAAGTTCAACCCTTCTTATTAGGATTTATACATGGTTCATCTCGTAGCTTTCTATGTTTGTGTTAATAATCCAGTAGTAATTTGAGTTTTATTGGATTGGAGTAATCTTGTCGTTCATATCTTTGCTCATTTGGTTTCCTAAAATACTATGGATGAGTAAGTGGTTTGATATAAAATGCTCACATACATAAAATAAATAAATAAATAAAAATGAAATTAAGCAGTGAATCAATGGGCATATAGAATCACCTCTTACAAAATTGACAATCTAAGGGTAATACTATTTTATCATGACTGTTAAAACAATAATTTGGAATCATTCAAAATTGTAGAAAGTGTGACATTTTCATCAAATTCCTGTCTTGCTTCACTCAACTGAGAAGTCATTTGAAATCAAAGGCCCCTTTTTGAGAAATGTTTAAGATATTAAAAGAAAATGATATGAATGTCTCTATATTAACTTATTTCGAAACAAATTTAACATTAAAAACAATTTAAAAAGAAAACACACCTATATAATTCTAATCAAATTTAGCACTGAATTATCAAACTAATGACATGTAATTCACATATAGTTATTTTAATGAAATGATTCGTCCTAATATCTGAATATATCGAGACTCCATGCAATAAATTAGCAAAATCAGAATACAAATTATATTTGTATCATTCTCCAACAACCTTTCATGCCAGATCACGAGTAACCTTGTTACGTGAAATCTTGGTGCTCAATAGATTAAAACATGGCTATTAAAATCTTCGTAAAAATCATTATCACAAAATTTAAAAGAAAGTCCCATAACATGCACAAAATTTGAAAGATTTATTCAATGTTTTACTTGGTATATTGAAATAAGGAATTCGTACCTTGATCCCCGATGATAGATGAAGATGTGGAGTTTAGTTGTATTTAGGAACTCCCAACGCCCATTTATCGGGATATTCTTTTCACCATATGTGCCATCATCGTTCTGTAGTCGATATTATTACCATTAAAGACGCAGTGTTTTTCGCAATAATTGCATTTGGTACGAGTTTCACCATCGATCTTTGTTTTTTTAGTGTAGATGGTGGACTTGATTGGCCTAGGAGTCAGGTTTTGTTGTGCGGTGATGACATAGTACCGCCTCCATCTTCATCGTCATCATCATCAAGATTGAAAGAGTCAGCTTGGTCGGAGTTATCGGATGGTAAATTTTCATTAATACCAAAGTCAACGTAATTGTATAATTCCCCGACTTCTTACGCCGTTCCACCATTGAAAAATAATTGCCAAAAACCGAAGGTCCTTGACCTCGTAGAGGTGAGACTCCCCTACGACCACTCATTCTCGTAGTAGGACAAGAGCTTGCCATAATAATGTGAAGAAAATAGATTATAGAAACTAGAGTGAGCAAACAGATTATAAATATTTAGAAACGAGAGTTGATACTTGATACTTGATAGTATTTTTACAATTTAAATCGTAATTTGTAAACTTAAAGCTTGGAAATATAAGAGAATAAGAAGATTATAAATGAATTCATGTGAGAAATGGTGTTGGGAAGAGGGGTATTTTTATGTGTAGACACTTGTTTAAAAAATTAAGAAAACTGACCGGTTGATCGCCTATTTTCCTTTTTTTCTTGTAACATATATCTCCAATTACAACATTGGCTGGTAGGCTTATGTAGCAAAAAATATCGACAATATAATAAAAAACATTCTCGAATTCAATATTGTTTTTATGTTATATATGTGTAGCTTTAAATGTAATGTCTTACGAAAGAATAATACCTAGTACTATCATGTCACGTCCAATTTTTTGTCATTTGCCATCATGATTTCATGCGCTGCAAAGTTCTATGATGTGGCCAAACG
>BMAC01000216.1:582795-594107 GCA_014905375.1 Phtheirospermum japonicum
ACGTTAAATTTTGAAGACAAATTCTGGAGATCTGATCAAAATAAGAGTAACAGAAGTTACATCATAGGAGCAACCAAGTACAACCGCAATAGGAAATGAACTTCTCAGGTGAAGAAAATTACCATTCGTATACGACCCATATTGTCATAGCTAATTTCAACAACCTTCCGCAAGCTAAAAACCCGAGATGGGGACTGTTTTAATTCCTCTGCTGATACACCACACAAAGCAGTAAAAAACTCAACCACTGATTCACTGGGTAATTTGACACTATTTGCAAACACAGATTCTGTTGGTTTTCCACATAGCTCTCTCAAAATCCTCTCTCTACTGGCGTGAAGTTCTAAAAATAGGTTAATCGTGAATCCAGAAAATAACATACTCCAGTTGACTAATCTATTAGATGCACTCACTTGATTAATCACTCAACCAACAAATGTAGCCACAACAGTCTTGATCTGCACACGCATAATGAAATTCCAAAAATATATATCCTATTACAATAAAATATAAATCAAGCACTGAAATTAGGTTGGTAAGATCTACCATTGATTTTGAAACATACTACCAGAAAAATTGGCACCAAGATTTTATAAAATTAAATAAAAGAAAATAAATCAGATATACAGATCTCATCAATACCATCAAGATTTTATAAAATTAAATAAAAGAAAATAAATCAGATATACAGATCTCATCAATACCATCATACCCGCAAATCATTAGCAGCATCTTTAGAGAAAAAAAAAATTAAAATATCACAATGTAAAGAACAAAACAGATCATTGCTGGGGCATTAAATCATCGAACCCAATCCCATCGAAAATAGTAGCTAAAGCAAAAAAGGAATTGAACGATAATTAATAATCCAATAAATTAGAGAAAAACCTTCTTCCTCAGACCAGAAGTTCTAGGTTTCTGTCCATCGAATGGCGTAGTCTCCACGCGCGCAACCTTGAAAACCACCATCTTTATTCAAAAGTGGAAATATCGAACTGAAAAACAAAAGGAGAGTTCAGAAGCAGATCACGCTGTGTATACAATCACGCTAGTGTGAAAGAAAAATCAAACCGTGTTCTCTCTGAGATGAGAAAGAAAAGAAAGAAAAAAGAAGAAGAAAAAATAAGAAGAAAATGGATGTTCGTGAGAAAGGACTACCGTGAAAAAAGGTGGGCTGCAGACTTAACAAAAAAAAAAGTTCTTATTTATAGGGGGTCAAAATTTTAGCCTCATCCCAAAATAGACCCCCTACGAACCACAAGCCGACACGTCATTTTTTGGAGATTTTGATTGGTCCACATTAGCCTTAAAATACTCTCACGCCGACACCTCATCATTAATAGTTAATACTATTAACAAAATGGAGGATTTTCAATTACATATTTCATTTAATAAATAGATATATGAAATTGACTCCACATACTATGCAATTAATCTGTTGGGGATATTGAATTTGGTAAAGTAATTTTTGGTATCTTTGACCAAATATTCCAAATGTAGACGGGTCGTTAATTGTGTAAACGAACGTCAAATTGTTAATCTACGTTTCGAGTAGATTATGGTGGTATATTTACTTTCACAAATCCATTTTTGGGTGAGTGAAAAGTCAATGACCAAGGTTGGACATTTGGAAGGTAATGAGGGTAAGGAATTTTTTAAGTTGATGGGAAATGTCCTATATATGAATGGTATTCATTATTTTGTGGAAATCAAATTATTAGAGATGGTGGAGCGCAAACTATTTAATTCCTTGGGCTTTAATTAGTTTGGGCCTCTTCTGAAAGCTTCTAAGTCTTTCTTATTGAGCAAGATAAGGAGATTGGCTTGTATTAGGAATCCTAATTCATATAGATTTCCTACCTTGTTTAAGGGTCCCTCATATCTATAAATACCAACTCCCACATAGTGTAGAAAGACTTTTGCATACATCAAAACACGTTTCTAAGAGAGCTCTCGCATACATGTCATAATCCTACCTGCCTCACGCATCATATAGTTTGCAGTTAGGATTTGCTCAGTTGTCTGCCCAATCCTCGTTCGCCAGGTTGACTGGATTGTCTGCTCCGTCCAGCTCCGCGTCGTTGTATCTTGGGAGTTGCTCAGTTGTCTGCCCAATTCTCGTTCGCCAGGTTGACTGGATTGTCTGCTCCGTCCAGCTCCGCGTCGTTGTATCTTGGGAGGTTCATTGCTATCAAACCGTGAGCACGTAGTACGGGGCAATAAGAATCTTAAGGAAAGAGTTCCACGGTTACCTTTTCCTTTCGTTTCGTTATTTAATTATATTATATATTTATTATGTTTATATATAATATATCTGCTCGATTGTGTTAGATTTGTTAGTTCGATTATTCCTCAATATTATCGCAATATATTACTGTTTATCCAATATAATCTATGAAAAAGCTTTTAAGATTACATGCAAGTATGTATGGTAATGACTTAATAATAATTTCTTGGATTGTCCGATTATACTTCAATCTAATGTTTTAACTTAAGAGAAAATTCCCATATAAACCATTAGTGAAATATTTTTTCCCAAATAGGCCATTAAAATTTCAATTTCCCATTTAATCCAAAAATTATATAAGAGTACTAAATTACCCTTTATAAATATTTTACTTTGTTTTTCGAAAATTCAGAACTACTCGTGTAAAAATCAGAACTACTTATGTGCATTCAGAAATACTCGTGTAAATTCAGAACTACTCGTGTAAAATTCAAAACTACTCGTGTAAATTGTCGAACTACTCATGTAAATTCAGAACTACTCGTGTAAATTTCAGAACTACTCATATAAATTCAGAACTACTCATGTAAATATCAAAACTATTCTTCGAAAATTCAGAACTACTCGTATAAAATTTAGAACTATTCGTGTAATTTTCAAACCTACTCGAAATATTCAGAACTACTCGATTAAATTTCAAAACTATATCATATAATTGATCGGTCAAGTTCCAAACTACATAGAAAATAATCATACTACATTGAGAAATTTTATACTACATTTTCAAGTCTAAACTACATATTCCAAACTACTAATTCAAATTCAGAATACATAACACAGAATTCCAAACTACTTAAACAGTTTGTAATTATAAAACAGCAGAGTAGCTTGTAATTATTCAAACTACTTATACAAAACAACTTATCTAGACTACCTCACCAACATATTGCAAACTACCTATCCAAAATACTTATTCAACATGTAATTTCTCAGTAGAGTAGCTTGTAATTTCGAAATGACAATTTCCCATTTAGAAGAGTTGACTTGAGTGGCTCCTTCACTTTGTTAATTGCGTCAAGCTTGCGTGCAATCTGAACAAAACCAAAATATGTCAATGCCTGAATTGCATGAAAAAATCAAATAATATGAATTGCCCTAAAAAATTAATAAAAATTATAATGTGTTCAATTCAACAAATTTCATAATATATCCATTCCCGCCCGATCAATACGCTGCTAGTCCTCTGGAGTGGCAGTGGCACCGCGGTCCATCAGCGAAATAGCATCGAGAAGCTCTTGCTTAAGGCTATCAATTTGAGAGTGTTTGACCAATAGATAGGAAAATAATGAAACCTCAATTCACCATTTCCCGGACTTGCACGATTCTAGGGTTTGATAAGTACTGCTGTTTGCTAATGGAAGTGAGATTTCGCGGCTACTGGGTCTATTCGATGAAGAAGGAAGTAGGCGGCGACTGGAAGAAGATATTTATTGATTAGTTTATAAGAGTAGGGTTAGTATATAAGAGTTCTTAAAAGGTGTAGGGTTAGTTTTGACAATTTAAATGTATATGGGAATAAAAAGAGTAATTGGACTATATGGGAATTGTCTTTTATGTTTAATAGTATATGAGAATTTTCCCTTAACTTAATACTGGATTCCCCATAATATGGAGTAATTTTCTCTATTTTACAAAATATTTTTTCCTAGTGATTATATACCATGTAAATCCACATTGGTTTCTTACTATATCATAGATTACCAATTTAGCCAAGAATCATCATTTATTGTAATATTCCTCATTTAATAATTAAGCAAATATTTCATACTACTATTTTTTAATTATGGTAACTCACGAATAAATCTGACATTTTTTCTCAACTCGCCTTTACAACTCACAATTCCTGATTTGATTGAGATATCGCTCTGGTAGTAGTCATTTCAAGCAATGAAAAAAACAATCTTGGCTTTATGCAGTGATGTTTTGGGTGATGATGCAGTGACTGATAATTAATGAGTTTTGTTTTTCTTTTCTATTTTGTTAGTAATTTAAGATTTTTTTGGCTTTATGAACTTGTTAGATTATTTGGTTATAGATTCTTTTGATGGAAACTAATTAGAACTTATTATGAAACTAATCATTATGGCTGTTGCTTTATGGATTTAAATCTTGTATGAGTAGATTAAATCTTATTTATTCTTTTTTTGTTTATATTTTTTTGACATCTCTCAAAAAAGAAGAGTCTGAACTTTCATGTTTAGAGAGTATAAGAAATATTTTATTCAATTCTGCATTCAAATATGCAAAAAATAAAAATAAAAATGAAAGACTAACGGGCTAGTCCGCCCAACCCGTGGCCCAAGGCGGGGTGGGTTAGGGTTGGGGTTTTCTCGGCCCGCCATCATGTTGGGTTGGCCCGCCCCGCCCCGCTAAATGGTGGTTTATGATGGTTTATGGGCTGGCCCGCCCTGCCAACCCATTTTGACAGCTCTACCCTCCACCACAACGCATAAGTATGAGACCACAAAGAAGATTGAGAATTTATATCATATATGAATCGTCATCTATAATCAATCTTGAACCAAAAAAAGACTATAGTTTTATGGTTTGCTTTGTCGATTCTCATCTTAATGAAGTGTAATCCCCATATTTAGGAGGGGGAGTGAAAAAATGGGGAGTGATATCAAATGGTACACATCATCTTTGTTGCACTTTGACTCTCCTTCAAAGCATCTTGAACTGGAAGTTCAAAAGATTGTGCACTTCACTATAAAAAATCCCAGCTATACTGGCGGAAAAACTGACGGCCTGAAGGCCGTCATAATTACTGGCGGATTACGTTCCTGAAGGATATGCTGACGGCCTAGGTTGTTAGCATTTTTACCCGTTAGTAACCCCTCAGGGAAAGTGCGGGAATTTATCCCGCTTAATTATCTTGATGGCCTTGCCCGTCAGGATATAATTTAAAAAATATATATATGAAAATACATCCTGACGGCCTTGCCCGTCAGCGTATAAGTACCGGATGTCCTGACAGACATGGCCGCTAGGATTCTAACCTAAAAACAACGTCCCTTTCTTCCCCGCCTCATTTTGTCAAAACCCAGCTGATTCGAACTTTTGTATTCCTACTTTATAAATATTTCTCAATTATTCAAAAGTTCGCTCGCAAGAGTACGAGTTCGCATGTAGGTTGGTAAGTTAAACCGAGTCGATCTCTCGAGGAAGACTAGATTCGGAAGTTCGTTTTGTATTTGATTTAACGAATAAGAAAATAAAAATAAAACTAATCTAAACACGTGGACAGGTTTTTTTTTTGTTTGAGAGTTATAAGAACTAGAGATTAATTAAACTAAGCGCAATAAATTAAATCTAAAGATTACTTAAGTTATGACCTAATTAATTAAATTTAGAGATTATTTAAACTATGAACTAATTAATTAAAACGAAATATTATTTTAACTATGAGCAATTAAATTAAATCTATAAATTATGTAAATTAAGAGCAAAATAATTAAAGACCTTAAAATGATTTAAGAAAACTAGGGTTCTAGAGTTTCGATTCGTCTCCACGACCTCTTGGGAAAACCCAATTGATGGTTCACAACGAATCTAGACTCTAGACCCATTAGATCTAGCTAACAATTATCATCAATCTCAACTTCACAATCTCAAAGCAATCATAAGAACGATTCGTCATGGAAGCAATAATTATTCTAAGAAAATTAATTAAACTAATCAAAATCATGAAAACTAAATTAAAGAGCGAAGGAATAAATACTAACTAATTAAACGAAGAAAGTTGCAGCGTTCCAAGCGAAGTCTTGAATCTAAATTATCTAAACTATTTATTCTAATCTAAAATCTAAGAATTTAAAACTAAGAGATTTAAAGAGTATTTAAAGAAATAGAAGGGCACTTGTTGGGGTTGTCAGCCCCCAAAAGGCCTTGGAACCCTAGGAATATGATAATGTGTTTTAAAAATCCGAAATACATAGGGGTTTATATAGTTTTTGCAAAACTTGGGCCACAAGTTAGGTTTAAGTCGGTTTTCTGGGCCCGATAATGGTAAGACTTAGCGGTAGAAGTTACCGCTAAAGCTATCGTAAACGTCTCAGTTGCTCTTTAACGGTGCTGGTGACGGTAATGGTTGTAACCGTTAAGTGTATCGTTAAGCTCTCAGTCTGTCTTCAGTGGTAAGGTAACGGTAAGGGTTACCGCTAACTCGCAATTTCTGCTACTTCTTCGCCGAAACGCTCGATTCTCATTTCTTAATTATTGAACCTCGTCTTTTATGCGCTGAGCTTCTCCGGTTACTTAGCTATAAGATGAAAAACATTGAATAATCACCTATTTGCATCAATTTAGATCATAATATGGTGAAATAAGTCGAAAGTATAAAAGTACGAAATTAAGCTTAATCTACTCAACTTATACCGAAAATAATAAGAAAAACTAACTAAAATACTAATAATAATAAGGACAAATATACGCTAATCACCAGCCAAATAACCTAAAAATCAACTCCGTCGTCGTCGTCCCAGCCCAGCGCCGTCCGTCCGCCGCCGTCCAAGCCCAACCCAGCACCGTTGTCCCAGCCCAGCCCCGTCCGCCGCCGTCCCTTCGCCGTCTGCCGCCGTCCCTTCGCCGTCTGCCGCTGCCTCCACAGGTATTTATTATTATTATTATTATTATTATTATTATTATTATTATTATTATTATTATTTATTCCTCTCAATTATTATTATTATTATTATTATTAATTAGGGTTTTTTGCTTGCTTAGTTTTTCTTTATTTCTATCTTCTTTTGTGCCACTAAGTTTTTCTAATTATGAAATTATTACTTGCTTATAATTTAGCCTTTTCTATGTGTATCGATTTGGTTTTATGTTCATTAGCAGATTCTTAATTTGTTGGCTTATCGAGATTGAAATTGCATACTATATTTCCAGAGGACTAGACCACTAGAAGTTGGCTTTGTATTGAAGTGGAAGGAATTAAAAATAAATAAAAAATAAATAAGATCACTTTCGTGATATTTACTTGACCATAATTAAGTTAGTTAGAAAGAACATAGAAGTACACTTGGTTTTAGTCTTGTTTTTCAATCTGTATTTAAAGTATATTCAATTTTAAAGTATTTTTAATATAAATAAAAATTACTAATTAAAATTCTATCATTATTTTTAGTTTTAATTGAAAAATCTATTTTAAATTTGTCATCATTTTTTAAAAATAAAAATCTATTTTTTTAAAATCAAATTTGGGATTTAAATAATTTTAATAGAAATAAGAGTTAATTTATCATTCTGTTTTTATTTTAATTTGAAAATAAATTTATAGTTTTTAAAATAATTTTAAATTAAATAAAAAGATATTTAAATTTTTTTTTATTTTCTAGTTAAATAAATAGGTTTCAAATAGAGTTTCATTTTGAAATGAAGTTTTGATTTCAAATTAGGGGTCTAATCGTAAATAATTTTAAAATTAGGGTTAAATTGGTAAATTTTTAGGAAAATACGTACACAAAGTATATGATTAGGTAGTTATGGTTTAATTTAGTAAACAATTAGAAAAATAGGGTTTCATTTTATTAACTTAGATTGTTAGGATCCGCTTTTAAGTTTAGATAAAATTTAGGGATAAATTAGTAAATAATTAGAAAGATAGGGTTTTATTGTATCCAATTATTACGTTTGATCTGTAATTAGTTATATTGTGATATATGTATGCATCCATTATATTGTGTATATTTGTTCATGCATGAGAGGCTGTGGTGATCGGCCTTGGTTTAATTTTGTTTATATATATTACTGTCATTGGTGTTGTTGGTTGTATACCGTCGGATGTTGACGTGGGTTACGGCGCCGGCCGGGAGGGTTTTCCCTCAAATAGCGGTTTTCAATTTTTTTTTAAAAACGTGATAGGGTGTCACGTGGTTTTATTTAAATTTTCAAAATTTTTTAAAAAATGTGACGGTGGTAATTGCTTATTTGGAACCTTGGCGAAGTGACGCGATTCATATTGTTGTAGAGAATCAATTATATATAGATCACTCGTTTGAGAATTAATATCAAATAGAGAATTTTGAAACTAAGTTTCGAAATATTCTAATATTCTTTAGACCCATTTGAGATTTAGTATCAAATATAGAGTTTGATACAAAATTTTGAATTGTCCCATTTTTGGACAACTTGAGAATGTGACTTGTAGTATGGTTATCTTATGTGTATTTTTTCTTTAGGTTTGAAATTTCAGTTTCTACATCTCTCTAATTTTTTTCGGGTGCACTGAAATATACGTGTACTACGAGAACTGAAGGGAGATGCTGCCAAAATTTTGAATCTAACAAAAATGCATATTTTAAGATAATACGATGAGAATTCCATCAAGACGGCATTCTATATAGCGATGCGGAGTTCTTATAAGAGTCGTATATACGAGTGGAAGAAGGCGTATCGATTGGAGGGGATGATACCTTCCTGCGTAGGGGAGACGAACTGGAATAGATGGCTGGTGGAGTTTCAGAAGCTTGAGAAGGTAGAGAAGTCTGAGAAGGCCAGACGCAACAGATTGAGTGAGCCCGGAGGCCCTTCGACTGGTATAGTGAAGCACCGAGACGGGTCTATGCCGACAAATTGGCAAGCCTCCAAAATTGTGAGTTGATAATAATTTTATATTTTAAGTAATTAATAATATTATTGAACATGTATAATTTTATATTTTAACTAATTCATATATTATTGTAAATTTATTTTTATATACAGGATGCTCGGACGGGTACGCAATCCAGTAACTACGACTTCTTATGAAGTATCATCGAAATCCCGATGGCACATTTACGGATCCCAAAGCACAGAGGATAACTGTAAGTTTATATATTATATATACCTGAGTTATTTAGTTTAAAATCTGTTAAAAGTTGTTTATTAATAGTAGCTGAAAATTTTTATATCAGGAGGACTATGAGAGGGCTTTGGAGTAGAGGCGTGCTGCGTCGTCTGATGATAACGGCACTTAGGTAGACCCGAATGAGGTCTATCTACAGGTTGTTGGGATTAAGAAGGGTCGACGCTATGACCTTGGATGCTTCGGGAAGGCTCAGAAAGGCAATACTTCTTCCACCTCCACCGCCGATGTTCATCAACTTCAGACGCAGCTCCAGTCCCAGCAGACGCAACTTGAGCTAGCAAACCAGGAGATTCAGCGGATCCGCCAAGAGCAGGTGCTGGAGATTCAACGGATGCGCGAGGAGTAGGAGCGTTCCCATTTGGCGCTCCAGCAGCAGATTGATGCCGCTGTTGCCCTGGCCATGTCTCGTCAGCGTCCTACTCAGCCTCCTACTGATCCGACGTTCAATGGTGATAATAATTAGATGGATGGAGAATTCAGAATTTTTTAATACTTTGGAATATTTGAATCATTTGTTTTGATTTTTGAATATTGGATAATTTTTTTTGATTTTCGATTATTAGATAATTTATTTTGGATTATCCAAAGTTTTATTTGTTTTTTGTTTTTTTTTAATTTAATTATTAATTAATATATTAGAAAACTTTATAATATTTCTAATTCCTTACTGACGGCCTACTGACGAGGGGAGCCGTCAGTATATTTTATGGTTTGCTGACGGCTTACAAACTGCCAGCAATGTTGATGACCACTTGATCGTCAGGAATACTGATGGCCAACCCCGTCAGGATGTAAGCTCCGCCAGGAGTATTGACGGCCAATTCCTAACGGCCTTGGCCATCACTAAAGTCGTCATGAATACTGACAGGGACATTTACCCGTCAGGATACTATAATACTGACCATGAGAATGCTGACGGCCAATATCCGTCAGGAGGCCGTCAATATTCTATATACTGACGGCTTCCTGACGGATATAGCCGTCAGCATAGCTAAACTATTTTGTAGTGCTTGCAAAATATATCAAATCGATCACTGAATGTATTTAAAGATACATAAAGAGTGATAAATTTATATGTACTTGCTGTAAATGCTTCGACTCAAATTGAATTTTCAAAAGGCGACCAAATGAAAAAAAATGACAAATGAGTCTAAAACCACGTATTAAGCAAAGAAGACTAGTCAGTTTCAGATATAAAAATCCTCGAAAGAAAAGGGATGCTATAAAAAATTATGAGCTTAAAGAAAATGAGCGTGCTGTAGAAGATATATAAGAGCAAGAAAATCAAGAAGCTCATATTAACGAATAAAGCACTGAAGACAAAAAAAAAAACCATGTGATCTCCATTGATTACATCAATAATGGGAAAATATGGGTTCGAAGAAAAATTCAAAATATTAATGACAAATTCTGTTATTCAATGTCGTAAAAAAATTAAAATTGGAAAAGAGGATCTAGAATCAGAATCTATAGCCGAGTGTCAAAAGAGACATAACTGGACAATGTGGAATATGTCATACATATTGAGCTGGATTCACTGAATAAACGAAATGTATTTGGACCCATCTATTTTGTTATTTCGTATCACAAAAATTTGAAAATAGAAAAGAGGATCCACAACGAATCTATATCTAAGTGTCAAAAGTGACATGATTGGACAAAATGGGAAGATGCCTTACAAATTAAACTGAATTCGTCGAATAAACGAAAAGTGTTTGGACCCATTGTTGCCACACCTGAAGCTGTGAAACCTATTAGGCATAAACGGGTCTTTGTTTGAAAATGAAATAAAAAAATGATTGTAAGATACAAAGCACGTCTTGTTGCACAAGATTTTTCCCAAAAATTGGGAATTGATTATGAAGAAACATAAACTCTCGTCATTGATACCTAACATTTAGATATCTAATAAGCTTATCAATCTCAAAAAATATTGGGATGCATCTCATGAATGTTAATGACTGCTTATTTATATTTACATGAGAATATCTAAAGGATTTAAAGTGCCTGAAGCACGAAAGTCAAAGCTCGAAGAATTATGTGCAATTAAACTACAACTATCACTATAAGGACTGAAGTAGTCGATATGTACGTGGTATAATTGCCTAAGTGAGTCTTTGTTGAATTACAAGTATCTGAATGATCATTTGTATCTTGTGTCTTTATCAAAAA
>BMAC01000216.1:596983-616420 GCA_014905375.1 Phtheirospermum japonicum
ACCCCAATATTTTTTTCCTCACAAATTCCACCCTCAGGAGTGGTGTTTTCGTTAGATAAATTTTGTAATTGTCAAATTTGAAATTATCTCAATTTTGTATTTAGGCTATTTCATTTTATTTCGATATGATAATTTTTGTATGTTTTACTTGTAATTAATTTATTACATAGATGGAAAAACCTTCAAGAAGCCTCGCCGGCCTTACGAGAAGGAGCGTTTGGATGCTGAGCTGAAGCTCGTCGGAGAGTATGGACTTCGTTGCAAGAGAGAGCTATGGAGGGTCCAATACGCGTTGAGCCGTATCCGTAACAATGCTAGGGACCTTCTCACACTGGACGAGAAAGACCCTCGCCGTATCTTTGAAGGCGAAGCCCTTCTCCGCAGGATGAACCGATATGGGCTTTTGGACGAAAGCCAGAACAAGCTCGATTACGTTCTTGGCCCTCACTGTGGAGAACTTTCTGGAACGTCGTCTTCAGACACTGGTGTTCAAGGCTGGGATGGCCAAGTCTATTCACCACGCTCGTGTGCTCATCAGGCAAAGGCACATTAGGTACTTATTGTGAACTGTACCTATCTTTATTTTATAATTATTTTTTGCTGTCATTTACTTTTATGAAAAATGATTTGAAAAAGAAGACCAATGCAACTAGTGATCTGTTTTCGAAGTAGTACTGTTGAAGAATATGCTTTGTGCTGTTGGAAGATTAGGGTTAAAGCTTCTATCTTTGTTTTTACGTGTTTGATTTTGGATGGTGATTTTGGGGAAATAACAAGTTTTATGCTGTTTTTTCTGCTAGTTTATTGTGCCTCTTTTTCTTTTTGCCCTTTTCATTAAATGTTAATAATTGATTTTGTGCTGATACCCTTTTTTATGAAAATCATTTGAAATGCGAAGTTAGTGATCCAAATAGTGTGCTTTATAATCCGTTTTTCTTATAAAATTGTTGAAGAATATTTTTTATTTTATATATATATTAAAAATATTTCAAGAAAATACTGCACAATCTTTCTTAGTGTGGGAGGTCTATGTTATTTAGTTAGATTACTGAGGAAAACAAACACACTTGAGGTTATTTAAAAAAATATTTCTTAGTGTGGGAGGTCTATGTTATTTAGTTAGATTATTGAGGAAAACAAACACACTTGAGGTTCAGTCTAATTATTTAAAAAAACCAGACTATCTCTCCCAGTATCCCTTTGATTTTTTTTTTTTACTATTCTTTGGGGTTAATTTTTATAGTTATCCCACGAATCACGAAAAAGTACTATAGAATGGAGGTTTAACTATCATCCCTATTTGTTGTTTGTTTTGTATCTTATGCCTGGATTGTTGTGTATATATGACGGACACTTGTACATCAGGGTTGGGAGACAAGTGGTGAATGTGCCGTCTTTCATGGTGAGAGTCGATTCCCAGAAACATATCGATTTCTCACTCACGAGCCCATTTGGCGGTGGCCGTGCGGGAAGAGTCAAGAGAAAGAACCAGAAAGCAGCTGCTAAGAAAGCCGGTGGTGGTGGTGACGAAGAGGAGGATGAGGATTAAGCTGAGTCTTTTTTACAATAACAAAACTGAAATATTTATTAGTGTTGGATGCTTGCTTTTGCTTTAATTTTGTAAAAGGAGTCATGGTTAAAGTTTTTATTTTTGCTGAATTTTATCTTCATTTTATTCCATGTCAGATTTGACCAAGAATGCTCTGGTTTATGTTGGAATATCAGTGAGATATGAGGCTTTTCTATACATTTGTTACTATATATTTGATTAGTTGAATTGTGCGCTAGTATGAGTATGCATTGTGTGCATAATCTGAAAGTTAGAAACAATTTTTTTTGATCTTTTGAAGATACTTAAAACCAATGTTAATTTGTTTTTCTTTGTTTTCTTTAATGGGATTCTTCTGAGGGTTTTGCTTACTTCTGAAAGTTCACAGAGTAACCGAAAAAAAGGTGAAACTGTAATTTATATATGTGAAATATAACACAAAAATTCAGTTTCTGTTGCTGCTTTTTTTTCAGAGAGATTTTGTCCCAAGAGTTGAAAGATGATATGGGCTCAAAAGTATCGCAGACACAAAATAGTAAAAAAGAGAATTTAAAATAACGAAAAAGACAATACTAAAGAATTAAGAGTTTGTTTAACCCTAAACCCATAGATTCTCAACGTGGAATTTAATTTTTTGCTCGCATTATTGAATTATAATTTTCCCAGCCGTAACATAGGCTTCCGTGGATTTATTAGGAAAAGTGAATTATGGAAATGATTAATCAGGAATAATATTGCTACAATTTTGATTATTACTTCCTTTTTATTGCGCATTTGATACTTGGTTTTCAAATTATATCATCAGGAATTTTTCTATAGAACCAGATAGGGTTCCATTACGAAGCCCTATATAACACATGATATTCACCCCACCGTGCATTTATAAAAAAAGAAAAAAAATAATTAAGAGCTCAAATGAATGCCATGTCATTTATAAGGCTCCATAATGAAGCACTATCTGGTTCTATATAAGAACCGATATCATCACTCCCCTCCTGCTTGAAATCAGAAAAATAGTATCGAAAAAACTTGAATATAGGCCAACGAACAAGAACTTCTGGCGTGCCATGGAGCACCGACCCTTTCCTGAAAGTCTATGACTATTTATAGCTATTACCTTGACACCAAAGAAGAGTTCGACCCAATGCTTTAATTTTGTTCTAGTTGATCTTGATTCGATATTAGAAGTATATTGATTTTTCTCCAATAATCGAATACTTTTATCTGTAAATACTGCATTCTTGATTCCATCCATAAATTGATTTGAGGCTTTGTTTTTTTTACAAATGCAACCAATGCAAAACTCTTTTATTCCCACAAGTGAACAAAACCTCTTTTCTACCTAATTTCAATAGGAAAAGACTAAAATATCCGACTTTGGTTTGAAGAGATTAAAGATGATAAAGTCTCCCAAACGTTTTATTATTATCGTTCATGTTTAACTCGTCCAATTAAAAAAAAAAAAAACGACGATTTCGAGGGGATTTCGATTGCGAGAATCAAGATTAGAGTTTTCTGTATGCACAATGTAAGTTCTTCAGTTTTGTATTTGAAATTTATCACAATTTGGCCTTACAATAATTCCCAGGGTTTTTCTGTTATCTGCTACGCTACAGTACTTATCCGCATTTTGAATGTAGAAATGTAATTCAAGTCGAGCAGTATCATTTGCACTAGTCGACCCTAACATTACATCTCGACCTGAAAATTGTATACTACTCGAACCAAACATCAAAAAAAGATTGCTCAACCCTAAAATGCCCTCTCGCCCCAAACATTATTTACTACTCGACCCAAACCTATATATACTACTCGAGCCAAACATATAAAAATACTGGTCGACCCTAACATTACATCTCGACCCGAACATTATATACTACTCGACCCAAACATGGTTATACTACTCAAAACAAACATCAAAAAAAGATTGCTTGACCCTAACATGTCCTCTCGCCCCAAACATTATTTACTACTCGACCCAAATCTATTTATACTACTCAAACCAAATATAGAAAAATATTGCTCGATCCTAAGATGCCCTCTCGCCCCAAGAATTATTTACTATTCAACCCAAACCTATTTATACTAATCGAACCAAACATAAAAAAATACTTCCCGATACAAACATAACCTCTCGCCCCAAACCTTATTTACTACTCGACCAAAACTTTTTTGTACTACTCGAAACAAATATAAAAAAATAATATTCGGTCCAAACTTAACCTCTCTCCCCAAGCCTAATAATGATGATTTTGATTTGGAACAAATCTCATGGCAGATGGAGGATGTGAAGTTAACTATTGTGGATCGTGGTTATTGGGATAGAAAAGATTACATGCTTGGGAAGAGACGATCATTTATGTATCATTACATGATATGAGTTATGATGCATTTTTTTATGTGATTCACTCGACGGTGAGGGGTGATAGGAGAACAACTGAGTATTCATTGCATTGTTTGATGTCGAATGAAGAAGGAGAAGATCAGGAAATTGTTATATTGTCAATTTGTGATCTACAACGTGTCGTGATGCAAACTCGTAAAGTTTATGTCACTGTAGAACCAAAACAACAACCATTTGATTGCGGCAAAATTTTCGGCGGTGGAAGCTCTAGTTCTCCGCAAGCGAGGGGTGGAACTGTGGGCAGTCAAATTCCGTTTGGCCAAGACATTGTAACGGGAGTGGCCAATTCATTTTCATTCGACTACACAATAAGTGAGTGAAGCCTGGAGTGCTTCTGAACGTGCACATATTTTACCAACTCCTATGTCGGATATCCCGGGTTTGATTAAAGCGACTTATGAATCTTTTGGTGTGGGAAATCATCGTATGAGTGTCCAAAATTATGAAATTCACTACAACAGAGTAATCGAAGAGTCCGATGAAGATGAGGGAGATGCAGAACGTTCTATCATATTGGTCAAAGAGTGTGAAGACCACCTCCGTTAGTTAATAATCAAGGGGACATCCATGCCGATTCAAGGTCAAGTGCTTGGACAATTCCTGAAGCGTCATTTCATACCAATGATTTCGATGCAACCCAGTTTGAGAAGGAGAATGGTTATCATGAGAATGTTGGTCGTGACCTTTATGTTGGCGTAACCTTTCAGAATAAACCTGATCTGCAAGTTGCGGTTGGATTGTATAATGCAACACAAAAACATGCTTATCGAGTTAAGGCATCTTGTAAACAACAGTACTATATCATATGCAAGTATCGAGATTGCGCGTTTATGTTACGCGCATACTTAAAAGTAGGAGGCATTTGGATGGTGACAAGATTGAACCCTGAACACACTTGTCAGTTTGATACCAGTATAAGTGCACCAAGACAATTGCCTTCTAGAATTATCGTCGCGCTCTACGCACCCAGATTACTCAGGGAAGGTCATTTGCTTCGGGCTAAAGAAATTCACGATGATATAGCGACTGAGCACGATATAAATATCTTGTATAATAAGGCATTAAAAGCTCATCATTTGACCCATGCAATGATATTTGGCGATCACCAACAGTCTTGGGAAATGTTGCCTTATTTTTACATGCTTCGACAAGAGAATCCTGGATCGGTGACCAGTTTGGAGACTAATGATGATGGTACATTTAAGTACACTTTTGTAGCCTTAGCTGCATCTATTTTCGAATTCAAAAAAATATTGCAGACCGGTTATTGTTGTTGATGGTACACATTTGAAAGGGAGATATAAGGGTATAATGTTTGTTGCTGCAACTAAAGATGGAAATGAGCAGATAGTTCCACTTGCCGTCGGTATTTGTGATATAGAGAACGATGCGTCATGGTGCTGGTTTATGAAGTAATTGATACTTTTGGGTGTCCGCAGAACTTGGTGAATATTTCAGACGCTCACAAAAGCATAGAAAATGCAATTAGAGATGTGTATCCCCCGACATTGCATCATGCTTTGTGTGCTTTCCACATCCAGATGAACATGCATCGTTACCGATCTGAAGTTGTTCTTTTATTCAAGAGAGCAGCACATACATATAGAGTGTCGGTGTACGATGCATCTATGAAAATCATAAAAGATAAAGACCCACTAGCCTGGTGGAAGCTTGTTCGTGCAAAGCTCAAAAATGGGCACGTGTTCAATGTCCAGCGCGTCATTACGGGTTCATGACTTCAAATATTGCTGAGAACTTGAATTTCAAATTACTCTGGGTAAGAAAACTACTAGTATGTTCTTTGCTAGAATTTGTACGTAATGTTCTGTAGGTTTGGTTTAACGAAAGACGAGATGCAGCAGAGAAGATTGACCACGAACTATACCAGTAGTTGCAAAAAATTTACTGGAATTAATGTGAAAGACGCGACTCGCTCATACATCGTTGATTTACGACAACGAACTTGCACGTGTTATGTATTCCAACACGACTTGATCCCGTGGGCGCATGCCTTGAAAGCCATTTGGTAATACTTTTTTCCAGTAAATATTTTACATTTTTTTAATTTACCGAACTTCTTTAAACACGATCCCCTTTTTTGTTTATTTTTATTTTGTAGTGAGGCGAACCAATCTGTTTTTGGGTATGTCCACGAGTATTACAAAATAAGCACCCTACGCAAGTTATACTCTCTGATAGTGATGCCAATGCCACACCCATGTAATTGATTTGTCCCAACCCCTGTCCGACAATATATTGTACTTCCACCGGCAAATCAGGCTGGACGTCCTAGAGTGAGGAGATATTTATCTGCGTGTGAGCATACAAGACGCCGCTGCACACAAACATGTTTTAGGTGCAAAGGGACTGGTCACAATCGTGCTACTTGCACTTACAAGAATACTGTAGAACTACCACCACCAAGTAGCACATCTCACGGTGAACGTCGTCCCATAAGGTGTGGTAATTGTAGCGAAAATGGATATCGGCGTAATAGATATCAAGCTCAAGTATTCAATCATTACCATGGCATTTATTTTAATTTGTACGAGAGTAATATGTACATTATTGACTGAAAATTGTAGTGTGATTATTATATTATTTATGCATGGGACATTTAAACGCAATATTGTATTATTTTTCTTATGTTATATGTCTAACATTTTTTTTAAAATCATATTATATTTAAAATTAAATATAATACTCATAATACATATAAGGTGATAGGAGAATACATATAATTAAACTAAAGAGAAAAGAGGAAATCTAAACCTCCAGAATAAAAATTAATGATTAAGTAATTTGTGGTGAGTTGTAGAAATAGCTTGGGGCGAGTAGTGTTGTTTGTTTCTAACCGTATATTTCAAGTTTAGTTGAATATTAGTTGAATATTTTAGTATTTACTAATAGATTCATAATCAAATACAATAATAATATATAACAACCGTAATATAAAATAAAAATATAACACTGGAGCAACAAACGCACGACCTACGGTAAAAGACACTGACATTCTTCACACCGATAATAAAAACAATAAAAGCCTACTACTTGTTGCATTTGTTACTTGTCTGTAAAGTCCCTTCGCCAGGCGAGTAATTGAACATTGGTTGTTGAGGCATACGTGATTTTGGAATCAAGATTGGTCGTTGCATAAATATTGTGCCCATCCCTTTCAGGAATGGTGGCTCTTGTTCCATTCTTTAAACTGCTGATAATTCAGGATCAACCTAATCACAAAAAAATTGCTTGTAAATTATGAATTTAGGAATAGGCATTTGATAACACAAAGTTGAATACATACATTTGTAAAATCCATTAATTGTTGGTCGGTTGCATTCACAACTTTTGATTCAAGATCCCAAGTGACACTCGGGGTTTGAATGATTTGCTTGAAGAAGGTATAACGATGTTTAAGTTGTTTGACAAATTGACTAACCTCATTGTAAGTTAGCTTAATTGAGAATTGTGAAATGACAACAGATCTCACAATCAGTATGGCATAAGTTTTGTTTTCTTCATCAGTGAACCAGTTATTAGTGTTGTACTGGTTCACGAGACATTCAATAAGCAAAGTGTCCATTGGAAGAGTCCACTTGGTCTTATTTTCATTGTAGAGTATGGTTTGAAGACCCAAACTCATATTTCATGAGAATTGGATGAAGTGATGACTTTTCCATTGTGTTTCAATACATATTTATAATGAGAATAGTCTGTCTTGTGTTTTACATGTCAATGCCACTGTTGTGGTCAATCTTACTGTAGTGGTCATAGTTACTGTACATGATCATTGTTGTTGTACATGTCAATGTTACTGTTGAGTTCAATCTCATTGTAGTGGTCATAGTTACTGTACATCATCATTGTTGCTGTACATGTCAATGTTACTGTTGAGGTCAATCTCACTGTAGTGTTCATAGTTACTGTACATGATCAGTGTTGCTGTACATGTCAATGTTACTGTTGAGGTCAATCTCACTGTAGTGGTCATAGTTACTGTACATGATCAGTGTTGCTGTACATGTCAATGTTACTGTTGTGGTCAAATGTACTATAGTTGTCATAGTTACTGTACATGAACATTGTTGTAGCTAAAGTTGGACAAACAGATAAATAAGATAAATAAACAAAGTTAATATATGGTAGATTTGTGTTTTCTTTCTTGAAAACTTTAATTCAAAATCCAAAATTAAAATTCTATTTTAATTTATTTTCAGGGGATGACACCTTAAGTGTTTGGGCCGAGGGGAGTGAGTATTTGGGTCGACGTATGTAATTAGTTAGAGGCGAGTGGCTTTGTTTGAGTCGATTTTATTTTTAGGGGATGAAACCTTAAATGTTTAAGCTGAGGGAAGTGAGTATTTGGGTCGACGTATGTAAATAGCTAGGGGGGCGATCATTAGGAAGTGTTTAGGGCGATTCGTTTTGTTTGGGTCGATCGAGTAGTTTATTTTCTATTTAATTTTTCCACAGATGCTATTGTCCATCGGAAACCTCAAAAAATGTCCGAAAAATGACTCTTTGAATGCTTCTAACCGATCAATCTGCTGCAATCGATCGGCTATCATCGTCATCATTGACATCTGCCCAAAACATTTAATTTTTTCTAACCAAAATTGTTCCTCCTTCCATCTTCACTCCCAATTATCCTAAAAAAGAAATATAAAATATAACAATAAACATACAACTCAAACGAATTAATAACTACTCGACCCAAATATTTTGAACTACTCGAGCCTAAATGAATCTCTCGCCTCCAACCAAATTTTTGCACTGATCGCCCCAAATAATTATCACCTCTCGGCCCAAATATTTTTTCATGAAATACAAAAAAAAATTATCTGTCGACCTAATAAAACAGATCGCCCCAAACATTAGATGACTTTCGACCCAAATAATTAAACAACTCGCCCCAAGCATACATAAACATACTTGGGTCGACCCAAATAAACCAGATCGCCTCAAATATGAAACTACTCGACCCAAAAAACTATCACTTCTTGCCCCAAATATATATCGGTCGACCTACATACAACTACCCACCCCTAATTATTGAACAACTCGACCTAATTTTTTGTTAAGAATCTGACCTATTTCAACCAGCAAAAAAAAAGTAACAATATTCAGATAGCTAATTTGCGGTACCTCGGGGTCATAATGGCGTGTTTGTTGCGGCGGTGCGTCGTCGTTCTTTTTTGTCCTTTTAGTGTTGTCAGCCTTCTCACTCATCTTCCTCATCCCTTTCGCAGCACCAGTTTCCTCATACTTAGACATTTTGTTTGTGTTTTGTTTTGAAATCGCTGGTTTTGTTATGATATTGCCGGAGAAGAAGAAGTGAAAAGATAAGATTAAGATTAAGATAAGATTACTATGTTACATTCGTTTGAGTCGATTGTTTTGGTCGATTGAGGGAAGGATATTTTAGACCTTTCAAATTTAAAAAGTGGGTATAAAACATCTTTTTAATAACAGTGGGCACAAAAGAGTTATGGCTTACATAAATGGGTAATTTAGATGATTTCCTCAATCGATTTTCTTCCCTGAGTTCGAGTCTCAATAATACTGCTACTTCTTATTGTTCATATATTATGATATGTATATACCACAACGATCCATTATGTATGGATGATGAGATTCCATTGATACAGAGCCAATCCCAATAGACATATTGGAGGGTCTCATTGGCGTGCATCCAGTAGGAATTGAACTTAAAAATCCGCCAATTATGAGTTGGGCGCTTTAACCATTCAGCCATGGATGCTTAGCGGGGATCCTCGTACATGATGAATAACCAAATTTGAATTGAAATGAAATCATTAGGATAAATCAATGCAATTTAGGAGGAATCAATGAAAGAACATCGATTTTCATTTCAACTCGAAGATCCAGGATAAATCAATGCGATTTAGGAGGATATCCATTCAAATCCTAGATTTTTGAATTGAGAGAGATATTGAGAGAGATCAAGAATTCTCACTATTTCTTAGATTTATGGACTGGCCGCAATAATATTCGACCAGATACTACATTCATTTTATAAATGATTTCACCAGATACACTTGGATCTTTCCATTAAAAGCTAAATAAGATGCTCTTATTGTATTCAAGAACTTCACTGTTCTCATGGAAACTCTAAATGCTTACAAACATATTGGTGAGGAGAATATAGGTCTTTTGTTCTATTAGTTACTCAACTGGGAATTAATTTCAGATATCCATGTCCTCATATCCATCAGCAGAATGGTAAGGCTGAAAGAAAACATCTACACATTGTTGAAATGGCCTCAACTATGCTTGTCCAGGCCAATATGCCACTTAGATTCTGGTGAGATGCTTTTGCTTCTGTATTTTGTCATAAACAAACTACTAGCTGAAACCTTACACTTTGTCTCTCCACATCAAAAAAAAAAAAAAATCATTCAACAACACTTCAGATACAACTCCCTCACCTCAAGCTCCAAATCCTCCTCCTATACATCTTGTAGCTCCTCATCCAGTTCTTCCCTCACATATCCCTACTCACATTATGAAGCAAGGTCCAAAACATGAGCTCTCAAATCCAAAACCTGTATCTCCTCAGTTACTACCTAGTATCTACTTCATTTTCTGAGGCTCTCACACATTTAGAATGGAAACAGACCATGTAGGATGAGAAAAATGCCCTCATATAGAACAATACATGGGTTCTTGTTCCTCATACTCTTGATAGTAGTGTCATCACCAACAAGTGGGTTTTTAAAGCTAAACATAAAGCTGATGGGACTTTAGACAGACTAAAAGCATGATTTGTAGCAAGAGGTTTTCAACAAAAAGCTGGGGTGGGTTTCTTTGACACTACTCTCCTGTAGTTAAGCCTATCACCACCAGGCTCATGTTCTCACTTGCTTTTACTCATAATTGAACTGTGCAACACATTAACATCGATAATGCTTTCTTCAATGGAGAATTACAAGAACATGTCTACATGGCTCAACATAAAGGTTTCATTGATCCTGCACACCCTCATTATGCCTGCAAACTTCAAAAGTCCCTCTATTGCCTTAAGCAAGCTCCTAGAGCATGGTTTGACAAGCTTAAAGGTTTCTTCGTCTCATTAGGTTTCTAGGTTTCTATGTTTGACAAGCTTAAAGGTTTTGGTATCTAAAAGGAACCAGAACAATGGGAATTGTCTTTACTCCCACACAACAGCTCAGATGGAGGTCACTGTGGTCACATAGATATCCAAAAAGCAGCTTGTAGTGTCAAGCAGCAGTGCTGAGTTTGAATACAGAGCCCTAGAAAATATTACAACGAGCATGGTCTGGCTTCACTCATTTCTCAAAGAAATAAGATTCCATGTTGATTCCTCTTCAGTTATCTGGTGTGATAATTAGAGTGCAGCTCAAATCCACTTTTTCATGCACGCACCAAGCATATAGAGCTCGATTTATATTTTGTGAAGAACAATTCTGGCCAAAAGAGTTGATATCCGTTTCAACTGCAGATTTATTAACCAAACCTCTCTTAGCAAATCGTTTTCAAAATTTGTTCAACAAGCTTGTGATATAGTTAAAACTAACTATGAATTAGTTAGATATTATAGTTAGAAGTAATTAGCATAAATTCATCAAAATAGTTAAATGACGGTTAGTTAGGAGATTAGTTGTTCTAACTAACCCTAAGCTTGCTCACTACTCAAGCTACTTGTATGAACTTGTACCACTGATTGTAAACATAATACAATGAATATACAGCTTTACATTTCTTCAATTCTCAATACCTTCTCAAATTCCTCTATAGCTCTCGCATGAAAACTAACGCATGGAGCACACAAATTTCATTTAACTTCACACACTATCATAAATGTCCTCGCATGCACATTGCACGCACGCAAGCTAGCTTCTCATTAGATTTGATCTTCTACTCTTAAAAAGTTCGTGTCAAGTGCAATCTGTCTTATCCCAATGTGACTTTACACAACAAGATAAAGAGATTACAAGATCATAAATCTAGAACAATTTGGAAATAAAATGATATTGAACAATTAGGAGCTAACACCAACTTCCCAAGCCGGATATACTCCAATACTACCTTGCGACAACGCTCGGTGTAAATTTTTTTTTTTTGGATAAAAATAAAATAAAATAAAATAAATGATGATTGTTACAAATTAAATAAAAATAGCAAACTAGAAAATCAAAATTATTTTAAATTTGTAATATGTTTATAGCTATTTTTCCCATATATACGTATTATTTATAAAAAATATATCATTTTAAATGCATATACATTAATATTATATTAAAAACATAAAAATTACACTATCATATATATTATGTACAACACATCTTAAATATATCAAGTAAAAAATAAGAAAAATCTAGGTGACGAGAAGTGATATCACACCCGCTCCACCCAAATATTGGCCTCACAATGCGGGACATGTTGGATCAAACGCGAGTCAAGTCAAAATAGTCATCAACACAGAACATATGTCCAAGTCATTACGAATCATTAGAATGTCTGAGTGGGTGTTTTTAGATGTCTTATAAATTATAGTCAAATAGGACCGGGTACAACAGTACTAATATGCATGTACTGGGTATAGATTATATATAAAATATAAGAGTAATCTAGACATCAATTGTCAAGATGGCCGAGCGGTCTAAGGCGCCAGTTTCAGGTACTGGTCCGAAAGGGCGTGGGTTCAAATCCCACTCTTGACACATCTTTTATGTGTTTTTACTCTTCCCCCTTGACGCTTCTTAATCTTTTCCCTTTGCCTATAAATAACCATCTTTTCGTAAATATTAGAGTGAGAAATTGCTAGTTTATTATTATTTTCAGTGGGATGGACCCTAATTTCTCGATCTTCTTTTTTCTTTTAGTTGTATATTTGCGCATTTTGTATTTTTCATTCTCGAGAATTGATACATTTCTCACAGCGATTCATGTGTCATGGATATTTTATGATATTTATATCATGCTCCCAATTCGTTTTCATCACTCACTACTTCCATATTTATCGCATATCTCTTATATATTCACAAATGTATGGTAAATATACAATAAATGTGTGATGAACGTAAATTTATAATTCTAATATGGTGAATATACAAGAGATGTGATGACTATAAATTTATTATATTTATCACCTATTACTTGTATATTTATTACACATCATTTATATACTCATTTAGTATGCATCATATACTCGGATCCATGATGTACAAACTCCTATTTCAGAGGCTATTTATTTTTTCTTTCCTTTTCTTTTGGCCAACAATTCTTGAGAGCAACTTATGATCGTACATTGATATAACTTTTTGTCCGGAATGACCCCATTGTTTGTTGTTGTGTCCATGTCTTCTTAACTTAGCCATCTTGAGATTAAAAATAAAAAATTAAAAATATCACTGTAATATTTTTGTATTATGATATATTAGTTTTTTATTATAATATATTAATTTTTATAATATAATGTATTGATATGAAATTTTGACATAACGGATGCCTAGAGAGTGTTGGCCATTAAAAATATGAAAAGTAAGTGAAATAACAAATAATAAAAGTAGAGAAAATCAATAAAAACTTTCTCGTCCAAAATCTTGCTAAATCAACAATAAACATAACTACTTACCAAACTAATTACAAGGGAATAGCAAAAAACCGGGTTCAACACTGACTTTCCTATTCAGAAAATTAATCCTACTCAACTTATTTCGACACCAAATCAATTGATCTCTTGTTACTTTGGACATGTTAAACACCCTAGACACTAATTTCATATCTACTTGGGCAAAAAATTGAAGAACTTGATCCCAATCATTTTCCCTATTCTGTTGAAATTTCCTCAAAATGCAATTTTCACTCCTCAATATATCCTTGAGCTTCTTCTCCTTCTGCATTACAATAATAAAACTATTAGTTTGATTTATTAATTATAAAAAAATTAATTATTTAATGCAAACTTTAAAGATACTTAAAACATAAATTGCATGTGTTGAGTGCATGCAAGAAATTGATAGCCCAAAACCAACCTTTTGAAGAATTTTTCTCACTTCTAACAACAGCTTGAGGTCTTGAGAATTATGAAGCTCAGCCAGTTTCTTGTGTCTATTGATTGCTACAGAGTTGCAACAATCCTTGTCAGATCGAACAAATCGCCAAAATATTTGTATTGATTCTTCAACCATCTCCACCAGCATCTCACTTGTGACACCATATTCATCATCTCTTTCTTTTTTCTTGGTCTTGTTTTTGTTTTTCAAGTAGTCCTCTGCAAAGAAGCCAATTTTTCTTGAAAAAAGTATAGGGTGATTCATTACGGTAGAATGAAAATTAGTTCAAAATAAAGTGGTAGTGTTAATAAATAAAGGTTAAAAGTTGAATAATATAAAAGGAAGTGTTTGGTGATTACATTGCATGAAATAGTTGAAAATTAAAATGATAGTGTTTGCAAATAGAAGTTAGAAGTTAAAAATGTTTTAAAAAAGTTCCTGACGATTAAGTTGAGAAAATGCTTTATACTTCAGCTTCGATCCTTTTTTAAATATCATTTTAGAAACTAGATTTTATATTAAATTAATTGTCGTTTTAGTAATTTTTATCATTTTTTCCAACTTTATCCCGATTTATTTAAAGAATCAAAATAAATTTATGAAAATAATATAAATATGAATAAAGAGTGAATAGATGTTAGTTAGAAATATTATTAATTGATTAGAAGTGTATTAGTCAAATTAATAGATTCCTTAATTTTTAAAATAAATTTTAAAATGACATTTAATAAGGCGGAGGGAGTACATATATAAAACAAGAGTCAAATAAACTATAAGCAGATCAGAAACCTAAAGCACTCATCGGTTCAACTTTTACATTTTAATTAAAAATTATTTAGAATTTGAAAAAGAAGTTAACACTTGAAGACACTAAAAATTACTTTGTGATAATTAAAAAACCTACCCCCAATTGATTACAACTTGAGTTATCTTGCAACAAATAACCCCTAGAGTACTACAAATATCCCATGTGTACATTATTTGATAAACCTCCTCTTCAAGCTCAATTTGTAAAAGAGAAGCATATATTGTAATTTTGAAAAGTAGTGAAGGTTTTCTTTAATTACTCACCTCTTATGAGAGGAACTTGAAGAAGATTACGAAGAACGCATCGACTCTTAACATAACTTTGCACCCTTGGCCCTTGGAAAGATTCATCCTCGACGAACCTTTCCATGAGCACTTGAAACTGCTGGAACTCCCCCGCGACCTCATTGTACCGGTGGGTCCCACTCGGATCCGAGTTCCACAAATCCAAGACCTTATCATACTGCCAATGTAGGAATTCCCACGACAAGCACATTTGCCCCACGTACACGACCTCAAGATCGCCTTGCAGTTCGTTTACGAACTTCTTGATTAGGTTGCTCTTGTGGCTTTTGTGTTTGAACAACCAAAGGCTTTGGGAGACCAGGGATTTTAGGGTTGGAGCTGATGGTTTTTGTTGTGATATTGGTTGAAAATGATTGTTGAGTCGAAGAAACCCTGTAAATTTATGCGATATTTGCATACGAGTATTATTTGACTTGTATATAAATATGCAAAACAATAATTGGTTTTGTTTAAAAATAATATGTATAATAAACTTCACTTGTAGTCATTTTAATTATAAATAATAAGCAATTCATGATTTTTCAAGATAACAATGTAAAATGACATTATTTTGCTAAATAGAGACATTGAAATAACAAAACGAATAGAAAAGTAATGATAAATGAACTTACCCATAGCGTACATCTTTTGGTAGTTCAAAATATCGAATTTGCGCATCGATTGCGTATAGCCCTGGTGGTACGACTTGTGAAGCTCGCCTATACGATCTTCGTTCTCACCAATTTCCCATGGCTTTTCTTTTATTTTAGGAGACTCGGGCTCTTCTATAATTGTGGCCAAACCCGTTGCCCTAACTTTTCTAAGTTCCATTTTCAATTGATCAATCAATTCTTGATGTTCCCATAATGACTCCAATTTATTTGCATCATTTTTTGTTTCTAAATTCATTTTTTCATTTTCAAAATCCCCCCTAAAATCATTCTCAGACAAAAAATCTGAAATTAAATTTTCGGGATTGTTGGTCGATTCTTGATTTTCTAGAAAGCCCGAATATTTAAGGTCACTCTCCAATATTATTTTCTCATTTTCACTATCAATATTTCCAAAATCTCCATCACACAAGAAATTATCACTTTTTTCTTCGCAACAAAACTGAAACTCATCATAAAACTCATCGTCCTCGGTTACTTTCCCATTTTGCCCTCCTATATCGTCAATTTCATTTATAGGCAAAGTCGCGATTTTCTCAATGACGGCATAAATAGATTTTTTCCCAGATAAAAACTCGTACTTACTAGTGCTTGCATGAGCATGACGCACCACTTCAGAATTAAACAATAAACTACTTATTTTTTCTTTATGGATTCTGCTAAATTCTTCAAAAGATGGAAATTTGAATTTTAAATGTACCTCTGATTTGTTCTCTTTTTCCTCAGCATATTTATCAAAATTATCTCTAATTTCACTATGGGGATCTGATTTTTCAAGAAGAATTATATCCTTATTATCGTTCTTTTTTAAGGAACCACCACATTTTTGCAGCCTGCTGTCCGAAATAAAATCCGGGTAAGCAATAATAACAGTAATTACAAAACAATTAAATTATTTTCGGGTTAATTACAAAAATGCCCTTCAAGTTTTGATTGAACGATAATGTGAAAAGAAAAATGTCTTCCAAAAGAACAAACAGTAACATATTTCGATTTTGTATTTGTAATTAACACAAACAGTAACATATAATATAAAATAAAGATTGAAATGAAAAGAAATATACCTGAAAATGTACTTGGAGATGAATCTAACGAAGAGCAGCAGATAAATTGAAACAATGTGAAACAAAGAAGCCAATTTATGGCTAAGGACCCAATTATTACTAAAACCCATGTTTAGAAAACGGAAATTAAGGGTAAACTCAAATGTGTTTCAAAAAAAGTCCATCAAACTTATTCAGGATTAAATGTAAATTCAGATGGAAGCAAAAGGCAAAATTTTCTGGTGAACGGAATTAATTTATGGCATCTTTGAAAATCTCAAAGATGAAATGGACTATACACCTATAAAAGAAATTAAAGGAAGATAAAGTAATAAGATAAACACCAAGACTTTGGATAAAAATAGAAGTTGAAATGTGACCTAATTGGAAAAATTCAAAGGTGTTAAAGATTGGAAGCAAGAATTGAGGATAGATAGTTACTTGCTAGCGACTAGGACTTATAAGCTCAACTTTGGTCATTTGAAGTTTATATGCGTAAAATATTTGTATGGGTGTTTTTATATTTATTTTGTTTTAATTTGTTTTGTGCAGGTTTTGTAGGTCAGTTTGTAACGTTGTTCCTTAGAGCGACTCAGGTCAATTTGAATTAATCGTAGCCAAGAAATTCAGTTCTATGTTAATTAGAATTAGTTAAAATTACTATAATTGTATTTATAATTTTGTGTGTGTATATATATGTACTTAGGAAATAATGCCGTGGAACGCACGTCCTTGACCCAATGAAAAATTGAGGTTTATTAAATAAAATTAGAATGTTATAAGTAATGTGTTTGTGTTTATAAATATTATATATTGCCAAAAACTTAATAGCAATAACTTCAGTTAATTAACAAAGAAGAATAGAAAAATGTATTATCGACTTATACTAAAAATAATTTTTTTTTCTTTTGGGATAAATTAGCTACTACAGACAAAATCACGTGTCACTACATTGCCTTCTGCAAAAGCACAACCCTTGAGTGGTCAAGACGAACGTGATGACCCATCTGTGGTGATGCGTTTTTTATTACGGTTTTTGCGAACGAAGTAGT
Source organism: Phtheirospermum japonicum (assembly GCA_014905375.1). Lineage (NCBI taxonomy): Eukaryota > Viridiplantae > Streptophyta > Magnoliopsida > Lamiales > Orobanchaceae > Phtheirospermum > Phtheirospermum japonicum. Next base: position 614,835 of record BMAC01000216.1, read on the forward strand.
CTCATCTTTCAACCCTTGAGTGGTCAAGACGAAGGTGATGACCCATTTGTGGTGATACATTTTTTATTACGTTTTTTGCGAACGAAATAATCTCATCTTTCGCAGATTTACATCCTAGATCCCAAAAGAAAATTTCTAATGAATTAAAAAAAAGAACAATGAAATTGACCCATACATGTTTAAAAAGAAAATGAGCATACCAATAAATGCCCAAAAAAGTACTCACATTTTCTATTTTTGATTCTCCGCCATTGCTTTTAGTTACACTGGTACTCTGCTGCCCCAAATCCACCACCTGTAGTTGTAGCTTAAAGAGACTCTTGGACAACATGCTCTTCTTTAGGGCAAATACTAGAGATGAATCATCTTTCATCTAACAAAATAGAGAGAACAAATTTGTCTAATATATATGCGAGAAAACTCTCTCTTCTGAATACGAATTATTGACATATATTGAATTCTCAAACAATATGTTGTACAAGTAAACAAGTATACACACTTTAGCCAAGTCAATTAGGTAACTTCTAAATTTCACATTAAGATGTTTGAGTCATTACTTTCATTATCTGAGTATTTTGATTGCAAGGTTGTTGTTTTCCATATCCCGGTCACTAAGTTATTGTTTACATAAAAACAAATTCATAAAGAAATCAAAAATATTATTTCATTCAATCTGATTCTAAACATTAAAAGCATAAAGAAATCTCACAATGGGTTCTTGAAAATACTCATATTCTCGCATTTCAGTTAACTCGCAATCCTTGTTAAATAAAATAATTTTCAGCGTTCAATCAAACAGAGAATGAGAGAAACAAACACACAAACACGAGAGAGAGAGAGAGAGAGAGAGAGAGAGAGAGAGAGAGAATTTGAATAAAAAATATAAATTTAAAATAAATGTGAAGAAAATTAATTTAACATAAAACTGAACACGACAAGAAAAATTGAACAAATAGAAGTTGCCAACCCATTTTCAATTATTTTATAATTTTATATTTCAATAAATATTTCATTCATTATCTTTATTTATTTTATAATTCATAACTGTAGTTAGTATTTTTATAAAATTTTGAATCAATTAAATTTTTTTATTAAAATATAAAAGCAATAAAAGTATATGGTAATTAAAAATAAAGTATTTTCAAAAAAAATGAAAAATTGATTAAAAAAATGCAAAAGACAAAACGTTCAAAATAATGTGAAAAGACAACAAAAGGAAAAGAAAAAATAACGGGGGAAAAAAAAGAAATAGTAATAAAAAGTGGGGGGCATGGGGTGGGGCAGTGACAACAATCCCTCCATTGTCTCCATTTGTCTTTAGAAACGTGTGTTACACATGCCAATCAGATTGGGTAAAAGTCGTGATGTGCAACTTCCCTCAGTTTTTCTTTTTCGTTTTTTCAAAAAGTAGGAAACTAGTTTGTAAACACAAACCCCAAACCTTAGTCATTTAGTAGTGTAAACCCATAAGAGAAGGTTTATAAACCTCACTTATTACTACGATGCTCTTACATAAATTTTGCTTAAAGGAGTGAGTATTTTTAACATCAAAAAGTACCCTTGAGTTTTGATCTAATGAGACGCAC
>BMAC01000216.1:621895-635860 GCA_014905375.1 Phtheirospermum japonicum
GACCCAACCCGAACCCATTTATCAATCCCCACCCCATTTATCAATCCCCACCCATTGCTAAAGATGCTCTTAGTCTATAACTCATTTGGAATTTTGATAGTTCAGTATTTTACTGGCTTATAGCCCCAATACCATTTTTGGGCCGACTACTTTAGATGTTAAACAGATTAGACGTTGTTTTCCATGGGTCGACTACATTAGACATATGGGCTGATCCATTATCTTTCCCTTCCTATCTTTGAGGTCCAACAAGGGCCTTTTTTCTTAATATATAATCAAGAAATAATATAATAAATACAAATTGTACAATATTTTTAATAACAGTATTTTAATACACTATTTAATGTTTATAAGATAATATTACTATTTAAATAGAACTTTACAATATTATATACAAATAGGATTTGTGGACTTTCTACAAGCTCAAATATAATTAAGATTTTTAAAATATGTAACAAGCTCGTTGAACTTTCTTAAACATCGTGTAAGCCCCCACATATCTTTATTTTATATTTATTATTTCTGAACCAAGCGTAGATATACATTGATGGCATTTCATGATAAAATTGTTTGATTAGTGCAAATCAGTAGCTGTCCCGATGATGACCTTGTTCACGCATAAATAGACTATTTCCAGACCAAAACTAACATGACAAATACATTTGTTTCCACTGTCGACTGTATTTAAAAGGGTTGGGAATTTATGCAATACGATAATGATTAAATTAAATAACGACATACATAATTGTTTATAGAAAGGGTATCAAGTTAGAGATTTTGTATTATAATTTTTGAGACAGAGTTGCAATTATATTAACGACTTATTTATAACAAGACTGTTGTGATTACAATTTTAAAGTTGGATTATCGTGAACGTAACTTTGGATGTACCTTATTTCAAACTTTACAACCCAACAAAAAGGCTATAGCGATATTAAACTCAAGCGAGGATCGTAAGGCTATGTTTGTTTGCCATCTCATTCTATAAATTTTAAATTAAAACACAATATGATATTATTTCTTTCGAGAATTCATACACAACAAATAAAAATACAGTAATTTATTTCTGAATTGTTCTTTGTGTTTGAGTAATGTCAATTAATCGTTCAATCTTGTAATCAACCCTGATCACAATCATTTTTCTTTTAATTTATTTCCAGTCTATAAGTCTTTACTTAAAAATAAAAGGGAGAGTTCTCGTATATTCTTGTAGGTAAATTTTATATTCTAAAGACTCATAGTATCCACAACTTAACACGTACGGATGACAATGGGTCGGGTTGGGCCGAGTACTAGAGGACCTAGACCGTCCCGTCCACTCCACGGGTTGGTCGGGTCGACCCGTTGTATTCTTTCAAAAAACAAATTTAAAAAAAATTAATATATGATAATTATATATATATTACTAAAAAATTAAATTTAAGAATAAAAATTAATTAAAAAATATTGGTATTATACATTTATAAGTTTAATTATAAGGTTTTTTTTAATCTTTTATTAATATATATTATTCATAGAAATATATTTATAAATATATATATGTTAAATATAAAATTAAATGTAAGAAAATCTAAATAATATGTAATAAATATTTAAAAATAATATAAAATATATTTAAAAAATAATGGGTGGGTAGGGGCGGTACCCGCAGGTCGATGATGGTACCCGAACCCGCCCCGCCCCGTCACGGATCACGAAGCGGGGGGCCCAAACGACACAAGTCGGGTCGGGTCATGATTGTCATCCCTATTTACACTTACCCTGATTGCCCTAATACTAGACTATACTACCCCTATTAATCAATTTTCGATATGGCACGAATCCGCCTCACTCACTCACATATTAATTCAGATTCAAAATATATTCCCAAGAAAAGTCCTGATGTCACGACTCAACATGTACTTGGGTGGGATTTTCTAACACATTATGCAATTGTAAGTAAGACAAAAAATCCCTCTAAATCTTTTCAAAATTTTCTTGAATTCATATATAATTCCATTAACAGGGTTTCGTCGTTTCCCAATTCTTGTTTCGCTGATATTTATGCTGAGTACTATTGCAACTCCATACTACCCTGCCAAGATGTTGAGTCCGTCCAAGAAAAAGCAAATAAAAAATAAATAAATAAATAATGCGCAAGGAAGAATCTGGCAAAAATAAAAAAATAGCAGTATGGAATTGTCTATCAGGTTGTTGAATTTGTTAGTTAGATTTTAATTTTATTTTATTTTTGTTTGAAGCCTGTCTCCAACCAAGTTCATAGTGTGAATCTTGTTTTCTATTTTGTGATTTTCTTATCATATATTATCAATTTATGATTATATATGTACCTTGGAACCTATAGTAATAATTCACGATATAACACAAGATCAAATCTAGTCTACATAATCAGTGATTGAGTCGGGAATCAATATTATGGAAAATATAATTTTATACTACATTTTAAATATGACTTTTTTAGTTAGATTTATTGATTTATTGGATGAACTCTGAGACTAGACAAAGGTGAGTTGAATTTAGTTTGTACAGAGTGCAAATGTTGTGTAACTAGTGTTGAATCATATGAATCTAGTATATTATCATGTATAATTCGATACTACACTACAAATTGTAACGTGAGTGGTGTGTAGAGTAGCATGGGATTATCGTTGTGTGCATCAAAATTGTTGGATCTTCTTGGTTTATAAGAATATTTTGGAAATACTGGTATGAAATCTAAAATTAAACTGAGTAGTGTGGAATTTATTTGCACGTATTGAAAAAAATATGTGAGTAATGTGAAGTCATAAGGGTGTAGTGTGTGATCAACTCTGATTCCACATCACAAGAATATTGTTATATTTTATTAGATGGTGTGTGTTCTCGTTAAGTTATGTTAAGTGGGTGTTATATTGACATAATCTTTGAAAAATTACTGCATAGTAACATGCTAGTTTGGATAGAATTTGTTCATAATTACAACAGGAATATTATAAATTCTGAACTACCTTGTAACCACAATAAAAAGTCCATACTGGTTGGTGGCATAGGGAATAATGCCCATGTGGAAAATGATGACATGAGTTTAATATTTCTGCTATACTTGTATACAAGTATTAAAAATATACATAGTAATTGTTGGTAATATTATTGAAAAGGGTAAAACATATTAATTTCATACTAGTTTGAAAGAAATCGTACATAATTCTAATAGGAGTAACATTTTACAAGTTTTCATTGTGACGGGGTGTGATAATGCTGAACTACTTTGTATCCTAAAAAACATTCCACACTAGTTGGTTACATTGAGTAATAATACCAACATTGAAAATGGTGACATGAGTTACTAATTTTGTTAATTAATTTTGTAATACTTATATACATCTAGTAAAAAAAAATCATGCTATTTCGTAATATCATTGAAAGGATTTATACAACATAAAAAAAAATAGAAGATCGATTAATACGTAATATTTGTAACATAATTTGTAATTAGAAATTTCAAACTACTTTATACCAATACTAGATATACTCTTATTGAAAAAAATATCCAAATAACTCCACATAACTTTATATCAATAGTAGAGCATAAGTTAGAAATTCCAAACTACTTTGTACCGCGAATATATAATTTGATAATAAGACGGGCAAAATGAACCAAATAACTACACAATACTTTGTATCACAAGTAGAACATAAATTGAGAATTCCCAACTAATTTATACAATTACTAGATAATAGGATACCCCTTTCAAAATAATCCAAATAACTCCATATTATTAATCATAATTTCTAAATAGAAACATAATATATCGTCGTGCTGGTAAATAAAAAAATGAAACTTAATTTGAAATCAACACTGATTGCAGTCTTATGTAGTGTAGTCCCGAATTCTTTAACCCCACCAGTATACTTTGTCTGACGATCGATATCTCTCTGTACAACTCAATAATTAATAATTTTTTTGTGTGGCTCGAACTAATGTAGATAGAATATCTTCATTATCTGAATCAACACCAACAGTTGTAGGTCGTGTTTGAACAAAATTACTCAATATTTCCACCATCGCTAGAAATGTTGACCCTAACTCAAACGAACCAAATGATATTCCAAGATTAACCATCATTTTGAAATCAGTCTCATTAGCAAGAACACAAATCAAACATTCTAGAATGGAATAATGCATTTTCATATTTAACGTATCTAGTTGACTCAAGTGTGTATTGACTCGGACAAATAGCCTATCAAAGGAGAACCCTGATTCTACATCAACTACAAGTGCCTACCTGCCATAACAAGATAGAACAATGATACCTCCATAGTTAAACAAACCTACATAAATTACTATTAATATAAAGTAGTTCACAAAGCATTCGACTGCAAATGTTTTTAAAGTAGTACTCTCTCCGTCCCAATATGATAGTCATGCGGTTGATTTCACAAAGATTAAAAAATGAGTAGTTTATATAGTTAAGTCATTAATTTAGTTAGTGTTTTCCAATCTACCTAATTTACCCTCAACAATCGTACAAGAAAAGGCTGTGTTCCTGGTGGAAAATGTAGTCGTCTTCGACGAGGCTTTTGGGGTTTATGGTGCCGTTAATGGTGGTTTCTGGGCTCGCAGTTTTGTTGGGATCAAATATGTCCAATTACTATCCGTGGGCCTGGAATTCTGTCTTTCTAGCTGGAGCCTGTTCCTTTTCTGGCCAATAAAGTAAGTCGAGCAGTTTTAAGGATTTTGTTCCGCCGCGGGAAAAAGGCGGATTGGGTTTGGATCTGCGACGGTGGCTGGCGACGGAGGAGAAAGAGAGGAAGCGCTGGCGGTTGATTATGATCTCCACCGCTTCACCGTGCCACGCCGCCACTTGCTGTTGAAGTTGGACATGCTGAACTTTTTTTTTTTTAACTTTTTTTTCCTAATTGAATTGTTTGGGGTCAGATTCTTAGTAAATATTTTCCTTGATTTCGTCCGGTTCTTTTGCTGTTTTTTTTTTTATATTAAATGTAAGCAAATCTGAAAACCTTCTTTAGTTAAATTTTGTAATTATTCTAAGTTTATATTGTTTGTTTGAAGTTATACAGATCTCCTATCCAGTGAGTTTTTGCGGGGACAGCTGCTAAGCTCCTATCCAGTCGATGTTGCTCTAATGCTTGGGTAAATTAGGTAGTTTGGATAAGTTGTATTAATTTTTCATTTTAATTTAAATAAAAAATAATAGGAAATGATTGAATCATGCCACGTAAGTATCAAAGCCCGATTGGGCTTTTTTTGTACCATATTTGATGAATTTGCCAACTTAATAGACGTAGTTTGATGCTGGCCAACATCACGTACCTTTTTTGGAAAGTGGCCAACATAATGTATCAAAAATGAGATTTTCTCGTATATTTGTTATTGGAATAGTAAGATTTTGCATTGTAATCATCAATTTTCAATTTACCATGTAGAAAACTAGTATTTCAAGAATATTAATTAAGGGTATGCGTGTAAATGAAAAATTAATGATATGTTAAATATGGTAACTTGGCTATCTTTGTGGGACGGACGAAAATGGAATAGTGGACTATCTTTGGTGGACGGAGAGAGAATGGGATAAAAGAAGGTAGTTTGGGATCATATTTGCTTCCATACTCTCTAGTATATTAGATTTTGTCCGTTGTAATAAATCAGTTTCAAACAAAAGCTCCTATGAAATCAAAATACTTGTTTGAGTCTGTGTTCATATAAATCAGGTTTGAATTATACTCGCTATACTAGTATAAAATTATAAAAATATAGCATAAATTAAATCTAATGTCGTACTACCCCGCTGATAGATTATGTCCACTGATTCAGTTTTCGAACAATAACTATGAAAATAAATTCAACCACGACATAATCTGATTTGAGACCGTGATCATATGAACACGTCTCTGATACTTATAATTTGTGTAGTGAGTATGAAAACACTGAAAAATCAAGGAGAATTTGATTGAGAAATGTTGCAAGTTATAATTGAGAAATGATGCACATAAATGATGATCGACCAAGAAAAAATGCTCGAAAAAAAATCACCTACTTGTATCGGTTCCATCTCTGAAAATAATCGTGCTTCAAAATTTGCAGCTACAGACTTTTATTTTGATTCCACAATTGACTCTTCAAATGAAATAAGTTAGAACGTGGATTATGGAGAAACGAAAAATTGCGACAAAATAATTACAAAGTTGAGTGGCGGTGGCGCTCATAGCGGAGAATAATCTTGATGGCATGAATCACGTTGGTTACCATGCAATTCATTGAGTCTGTTTTGCTTTTAATCGGGACAAATTTGTCAATCTCATATATAAGTTGGATTATATAAGATATATATGTTTTACATGGGAAATAAAAAAAAAAAGGTAAAATTATAAAGTACGTGTTATTTATGTTTTAGGAGTAAACGATAATTCACTAAATAAAAATAAAAATAGTTCGGATCACCACCAGAAAATAAATATATCTATAAAAAATTATAATGCTACGCATGTACTCGTGTTATTTACGCACTTTATATGAACTTAATATGACAAAGTCATATTCTTACAAGATTGATTAATTTATTAACACTTAGTATAAAAAGGGATATTCTAACAAATATACTTAAATTATTGAAATAGTTTCTAATGATTTTCGATCGTAAAGCAATTAACATAGTGATGGCCAGCCAGATATTTAAAAGTGGCACATAAAAGAACTATCTATATTCAGCTGACTTATCACTTCATTAGTGAATTACCTTTAATAATTAGATCGACTAAAGGAGGGCATGGGAATCTCCAATTTGTTTACATTATTGTATGATTTTAGTATTTTTAACAAACCTCAATTAATTATACAATTACTCATCTAGAGAACCGAAAGAAGTCGTCCATGTTATTACTCAAAAGAGCCATTATTATAGCATTTGGGAATTGCTATTTTTTGACTGTTAGTATATTTTTGGATTTATGATTTTCATAATGTTTAAAAGTTAATATTACATTTGTTCAGAGAATCGTTAAAGATGACTATCACCATTAAGTCTTTAAATATTAGTACAATTTATGCGATTGGACTGACATAATTTACAAATTATTACACTGTTCAAGAGTTTATCGAGCATCCAAAAAAGTGTGACCACTAATTCTCGCAATATAAAAATAACATATTGGATCATAAATATTTTATACTACTCTCTCTGTCCGGAAAAAATAGACATTTTTTCATTTTTTGTCCATGCAAAAAAGATAGGCATGTTTCAGTTTTTAAAGTTAAAATACCACGAAAAAGACTAAAACATCCTTATTTAGTTTACTTTATTTATTGAAATACTAAAATATTAAGGGTGAAGTAGTACAAATAGCAAAAGTTTTACAATTAAAATTACAATCATTTTTTCTACTTAAACTCCGTGTTTTTGTCTACCCGTCTATCTTTTCCGGACGGAGCGAGTAATAAAATTATATTTTTCTTCAAAATAAAGAATAATTTCTATGTAACACTAATTTATACCGCTATACTAAAGATGGCCTGCCGATTTTTGGGCAGGCCATTCGGCAACTTCTAATTTGTTGTTGTTGTTGTTGTGTTATTATTATTATTTTGTGTGTGTGCGCGCTTGTGTTTTTTATTTCTTCCTCTTTTTCTTTTATTTTGATTTGTTTTCTTTCTTTTTTCTTTTCTTTTTTTTTCTTTTGGGTTTTATTTTTAATAAAATTATATATAAAAATTATTTCTTAATAAACTTATATATATAAATTATTTTTTCAATCAAATTAGTCAATATAATCTTATTTTCCAAGTTATACTATTTTTATATGTTGTACTAATTTATGATAAAAGTCATGATTGATTATTGTTTAACTAAAAAAATTAAAATTTAAAAAATCTAATCAATTAGTCTAATTTTATTTTCCCATTAAACTACATTTTAAATTATGATATTTTTATTATCAACATATTAAAAATAATAATTATATTATTTAATGAATGTATTTTTTCTTTCTTTGTAATTTAATTTTTTTTTCTCTTCACGAACAATTAAAATTCGTTGTCAATAATTTTTGGTTCTAAGAACGAAACTCATTTATATATAATACAAATAATTAAAACCCAACATCTAAATTTTTGATTATGAGAGTGAATCAATAATATACCATAGTTATTAGAAGTGATTATTAATAAAAATATACAACTTTTTTATATTTTTCACTTTTATCTAACATCTTATAAATTAATTTAAAATTACTAAATATAAATTTGTCCCGCGACGAAGTGCTGATCAAATTCATGACTAAATCACAAATTGGTGCGCTTCAAATTAAAGTAGTTTGGGGAACCAAATTAAGCCTCTCAAGAGAATAAGATTAATTCAATCGATGATACTAAAATTCAACATTCAAAATATAAATAAGTTTGTAATAATTACTTATTATTATGTATCTATATATCGATCGTAATTGAAGCAAAGATAGATTGAATTAATTAATTTTTGGTCCACAACGAACAACTCGCATTGTATGCTTATTGCATGTTAACGAGTCAATGACATTTTGACAACATTATTAGTTCCAAGTTAGCATTGTTGATATTATTCCCTCTAATGACTAACATAATTCTATGTTCGGAAAGTTAATGGTTTTTCTTCTTGTATTCCACTAAATGATGTGTGTAAAATTAGTATGTACTACTATATATTATGGTGATTCTGTACACGTGTCACTTATATATGCAATAAAATATAATATTAAATGCTTGTCTGGGAACCCATTTTTAAATGAACTTTTACAAATAAGTCCATTTAAAAAAGAAAAATTGGTGGTTATTATAAAATGAACTTTTGAAAAAAGTAACTTTTCCAAAAGTCCATTTAGAAAAAATGTTAATTTGTGACTTTTGAGTTTTATTCCCTACACTTTTGTTGAATGGACTTCTAAAATTATTTATACCAAACACTTCATATTTTTCACAAGCACTTTTTTAAATTGTACTTTTCCAAAAGTCCATTTCATATATAAATTTTTATACCAAAAGTGTTCCCAAATAAGCCCTCTCGTGCTCTCTTTGGTATGCCACGATATTGGTGCTGAAGAACTATCCTTTTCTTCTTGATTTAATTAGTTTTTCTTTTGTTTGTTTGTTTAAATGACATCCTCTCAATTTAAGGAGATAGGTACCACTTGTCACAGTTATTTTTAAAAAAAAAATTTATATATATATTCTTTCCCCTTTTCTCTTAATCTTATCGTACAATTTTATAAAAAATTAAAGAACATAAAATTTTGATTAATATATGCCTCATAATTAATCTCTCACTCTTAGTCATTATAATTATCTTACTGCTATAAGTTAATTTTTATTTCTTCAAATAAATAAAGTTGAAATAAAAAGTTAAAAAAATTTAAAATGATAATTAATTTATAGAAAAACTCCTAAAATGACGATTAATATAAACTGAAGAGAGTATAAGTATTTATTATAATATTATTTATTATTTATTAACTAACATATTTAATCGATAGTAATCAAAAAATTGAAAAACAAGTGATTTGATAAATTTTTATATGTAAATATGTAATCATTAAATTTGATTTTTTTAACCCGTGCCTTTTGAGTTATCACAGTTCAATTTCAAACACATATATCTATTTTTATTTAAAAAATTAAAAATTAATCCCACTGTTTCTAGCAGTTTATCAACCTCCTTTTTAACCTTGGAATTTCTCAATTTTTTATTTTATGGCATCTATGTTTACAAAATAAAATGATAGAAGTTTGAAAAATAGGAGGTGGGATAATTTGCTTGACAAAGAAATGCCGGGCCCACCTCATTTATTTCTCATAAATAGGCCCACATGCAAGAGGGTAAATTAATTAATTAATAAATATACGATTAACTATGAAGAGTGAGACTTCAATTAATTCAATAGTCTGCGGACTGTTTTGTGTGCGTCTTCTGAAATGTTATAATCGCTCAATTATATATCGTGCAATAAATATTACTACGAATCGAGTCGAGTACTATAGTTCAAGTTTATTTTGAAATTTTATTGAATTTTAAGATCTACTCCTGAGTCGGGTAATAAATTGAGACGAGTTTGAAAAAAAAATATTAATCTGGACCCACGCAGCTAGCTTGATCTTCATTCTATAAATAATGTTTAACTAATCTAGTTGCGACTGTAGCTTTAAAATTACCAAATGGAAAGTTTTATATATTGAAGTTTTATAAGTTAAAATGAGTTTTTAATAATCGGTCTTGATTCGAGTATTAAATATTTTGATTTATTTTCTTCGATAGTGCAATTTTTTGATCTCATTCTTGTGCTGGACTAGGTATTTGTATTCAATCTTCTAGAGGTGATTTTATTTTTAGTCGCTGTAAAAAAAAATATAGGTATCGACAATTCAGAGGTTGCTAAATATATGTAGCCCCAGGAAACTCTCTTAGTGGTGGTTTATGATACACGAATATTTAATAATATGATATTTTACTGATGTTGTGTTTCTAATATCGTACCATACTTTACATAATAATTTATGTGCTATAAGTGTGTCTCCGTATTATGTCTCGTGTCCATTTTTCGTGTCGGTGCAACCTAGGTGGCGGTTGATCTCAAGCTTGTAAAATTTTGCATCTTGGGCGATGCTAGAACGGTCAGCTTTGCAGCGTCCGAGGATGCCGATTATGCTGTAATTTGTGTCCCCGCCCCTCATGATGTTCGGCTTCTTATGAACTCACCACTGGTTCGTGAGAGCTTAAGAAGGTGTAGATTAAATGTTTATATTTTATTTTATTTTTGTTATCCTTCGGATTTTTTTTGTCATCACTTGCATCGTGAGAGTCGAAAAAGGTGTAGAATAAATGTTGAAATTTCATTTTTTAGGTCTCCTTCATATTTTTTTTTTCATTCACGGCTAGGGGTGAGCATTTGGTCGGTTCCGAAAAAATCGAAACTGAAATTTGCATAAAATCTCAAACTGAACTCAACCGAAATTAGGCATAAAACCAAATTAACCTAATCAAAAAAATTAAAAACTGGAATATTTATAAAATTGTAAATCGAACTAAATCGAAAATATGATTAAAACCGAATTAACCGAATTGAACTGAATTAATAAGAAATAACTATAAATAATATAAAGATTATTATTTTTATTTTTTAATAATGTTTCGGTTAAAACTGAATCGAAACTGAGTTTATTTGCAAAATCAAACTGAACCGAAATTTTCGATTCGATCGATTTATTCGATTTTCCCGTTTTTTCTCATCCCTATTCATGGCTGATTTACAACACCTTTAATATCAAAGTTTATTCTTTAAAAAAATAATATTTTGGGTTTCTTAGTATATTGATATTTTAATTTGTGAGAAGTATAGTGTATTTACTGATCATACAACTTTGGGTATATATAACATATTTTACATAAGAAGTGCATGTGACTATGTTACTCTCTTCTCTTTTTTCTTCTTTTGCTGTATACTTACACCGTACGTATATATAATTACCTATGATGGACTTTATAACGAAAGAAAGTCAAAAGGAATACTCTTTTCCCCTTAAAAATATTTAACAAGGAATAGCCAATAATTTTGAAAGAAAATATATTTGTCATTTCCAACAGTTTCAGATTTTATTAATAAATATTTACTTACAATACCCTTACGTACTCTTTACATATAGTGGAAAAGAAAAGAAGAAAAAAGAAAATAAGATTCCCTGTATTAAATACTCTATCTATACCTTTTTGCCTGCATTTTAGAAAATACTCCGTCTATTTGTCAATTTTCTAATTTTACCCTTCCTTATTAATGCTTACTTTTCTTTAAAAAAAAAAAAAATAGGGGGCAGTATGATTATTTGATATCCCTCCCATCCATTCGAATTGTTATTTTATAGGTTAATTTTGTTAAGATTAATTGTTGTTTTGAAATATTTAACCACTTTGGCAAACTTTATCCCTAATTATTTTTTAAAATCAAAGCAAGTTTTTGGCATTTGAATAAGTATGAGGTAAGAGAAGATAATACATATATTATTAATTGATAATAAAGATAATTAAAAATATTACTCAAATTTATGTGTTTTTTAATTTCTAGCAGAAATTTTAAAAAGACGATTAAAGATGCCCAGAATGAGTACAATCAAATGAAGTAGATAGAACCGAGAAAGTAATAGCAAACTCACCAACCTTTTTTCCTTTTTTTTTTTTTAGTTCTTCCAATTTTAGTACCCCACCTTTTGAAAGAATTCAAATATTTAACTTTTTTTAGAAAAGCGACAAAAAACAGCCCAATGAAAAAACGACGAAGAAGAAATGAAGAAAAAACATAAAAGGAGTCATGTTAATGTAGAGAGAGAATGAAATAAAGAGAGAGATAAATTTATGCCTACAAATGAACAAAATTATTGTTATACTCCCAGGTTAGGGTTTCCAATATGCTGCGTAAGAAGGCAAAACACATTAAATGCCACGCGGTTTTGATGAGGAGAAAATGAATGAACATCCAGAGGCAGTAGAAATAGCGACGCAAAATTGGTCGCATTACAATGGGCAAGCAATTTTGGTTATTAAATATTCTATGCAGCTATTTCACTCATACTAAAGTGTGAAAAAAAGACGTGAAGCGTATAGAGTGACGAGATCGAGACTCAAAATTTAGAAATATATGCGAGTTTAGACGATAAAGAAAGTAAAGAACACATATTTGGAAATATTTTGTATTCAATCTTTTGCCCAGAATTCATTCATTCATTTCTACATAATTACATTAGGGAATGTGCCACTATTTATAGTAAAGGTAACCCTAAAATATGTGGCTAAAATTGTTACAGTACATTAATTCAAATTCTGTGGTTACTATTGCTACAGTACATCCTAACAGCTGGATGTACTGAATTGGGGCTGACACCATCAGCTGACGTCGGGTATGTTGTCCTTATCTGTGACTCATTGTTGGTAGTACGCTCGTCCTTTGAACGACCGATCGTGCGACCTGAGAGGTCACCAATTATGCGACCTGAAACTGTGCTCATCACCAGGTCGTCAGACATTAGGTCGCCAACAGTGCGACCTGGCACTGCCCTCTTCTTGAGGTCGCTAAGCAGTTTATGACCAGGCAACCTGGGCTTATCAGGTCGCTCTCTATTAAAACGAAATTTAGACGTCAAAAGGCGTTTTCATTTTTTTATATCATTTTTTTATTATAAGTATGTAAAATAATACAATGTATAAAGACTATTTGCAATATTTTTTAATTTCTCAATGAAAAAATAGTTTTTAGAATTTAAAATTAAAATATTACTTAATATTATTAATTTGGTAATAATCTCGCACGATTGAATTCAAAATGAACAAATTAAGATAGTTGAGGTTAACCAAAAAAAAAAATAAATAAATAAAATACAAATATAGTTAAAATACAACAAAAAAATATATGTTACATACATACGAGCCGATCAACTTACTCAAAGTTGATTGCGTTTACAAACATTTTCAAACTTTTCACAAGACGAGCCGTTTGAGTGAAAACTCAAGACTAGAAAAATTTAGACGAATCTCAAACGGAACTTTTGGAGCATTGCTCCCACCTCTCAAATACTCGCTCTATTTTTAATTAAATAACTTCTTACATTCAAACAATAAAATTAAGAATCAAATATTTTGACTAATACAAATTTTAATTAAATTCCAATTATCCCTAAAATCTGGATAATTATAAATTAAAGAAAATAAGTCATTGATTGTAAATTTTAAAATAAGAGATTTCTTATGATTTTTTATAAAAAGAGAGAATTGAGAAAAATAATTAAATAAATAATATTTAATCAAAAAAAAAGTTTAACAAGTTCAAAACGTCGTCAGCATTTGCTAACGGTTACCTTTCTTGACGAAAAATGCTGCTAACAGGTTACATATGATAACGGGTTTGATGACGGCCTATACCCGTCAAATATATATATATATATATATATATATATAT
>BMAC01000216.1:639463-667287 GCA_014905375.1 Phtheirospermum japonicum
ATAAATATAAAAGTATAATATTTATAATAGATATATTATAATTAAAAATACAAAATCTCATAATTTTATTTATATATAATAATATTATATATTTATAATATTATTATTTATAAATATAATATATAAATAAAAACACCAATTAATATAATTTTATTCTATTATTTTATTTATTATTGTCTAAATATATTATTATTTTAACTTTATATATATAACATAACTTTTAATAAGTTTTATTTAATTGTAATACACTTTAAAATAATATTATATGTTTATAATATAATTAACTATAAATATAATTTATAACTTAATTTACATGTCTAATATATATATAAAAAAATATATAAACTCTTTGTCTTGGGGAGATGTTAACACCGTTCCTGTATTTACAAGAGGTTGGGGGTTCGAATCTCACTCATGCCATATGTGAAATTTAAATCGATGTCGGGCTAGGCTGAGCTGGGCTTGGTGGCGGGTTGTAGGTCAGTTGGGCCTGCTCGAATAAAACACTTTGTGAATTCTGACGGGCTCAACCCGTCAGTAAATGTTGATGGTGTCGTATAACGCACATGGGCTTTCCTGACGGGTACAAGTCAGTAAATGCTAACGAGTAGGGTTATCCCTTTAGCATATAGTTGGCGACGCCAAAAATACTGACGGGTTGTACTCGTCAATAAAAAAGATACTGACGGTTATACCCGCCAGCATTGGCCGATTTTTTTATAGTGTCAGTTTCTTAGATTAACTTTTCAAACATATATTGGCCATGTTACGATGGGGGCTAAGAACTTTACTTTGCAAGTATTTTGGGTGCAACAATTTTGATTCTGCATGGTTTTCGTTCTTTTGTAATTTTGTCCCATAATCTCATAATTTTTTAATTTTTGGTCATACACCTTACGAGTATCAGCATTTTTTGTTTAACTTGTATTTCATCCGTGCATTGCACGAGCTATTATTTTATCATAATGTTGGAAGATTTTTTTTTTTCTTTTTTAATATTGTTGATTTTGAAAATTTAGAACAATAAGATAAGTGATTATATATGTAGAGTAAAATCACACACACACACACACACACACACACCACACAAATATATATATATATATATATATATATATATATATATATATATATATATATATATATATATATATATATATATATATATATATATATATATATTAGGCTGAAAGTTAAAATTATAAATTTTCAAATATCAAATTTTATTAAAATATGTTGAACATGGTTTATAAAAAGATTATTATTTGTAGAAATGTAGTTTACAAATTATGAAAATTACCTTGTACACACCAGTCATAGTTTTTGTATTACGTTTATTCTCATCATCGCAAATCAAACTCTTACGATTGGTAACTCTTGATATTGCAACATTCAATGGCCATGACTGAAAACGAGTTTTTAAAGAAAAGTCCAACTTGCAAGAGAAATAGAGATATTGTCATTTACTCTTATTGATCGTCATTGCATATGATAAGATGACCGAAAATAGTCTTCATAGAAGTTTAAGGGGCAACCTCGGATTGAATGGTGTTACACTCATTCATGAGACCAGTACCAATTCATCTCTATTTCTTCATTGAAGAATTTTAGCCTATAAAACATGATTACCTAATTTTGTAACTACCAACATACTTCCATTGCACAGCCCAAGTGAACTATCAACTTCTAATTTTAGTTCATGATTCGATGACCCATAATACTTGATTGTGTTCAGAAACTTTGGTGACACAATACAACATGTCAATATTTGCATCGAATTTGCACGCAGTGTATATAATCAAATATACATTATATATTTTTTCATTCAACGAAATCATATATTCATTGATCAATTTGACGTCATCAAGTGTTGGTGTAAGGATAGCTCGACCCTCCAAATAAATAGAGCATTCAACAGTAGTTCTAAATTGTGAATATGTTCTCGCCACAATTGATGCGATAGGACCGCCATCATCTAACAACAATAAATCTTTTGGGATCTTAATTTAGCGACTACATCAATCGTTGGACCTCTAAATGTCCAATTTCTTATGTTATTTATCCACTCAAGTTTTTTTTTTATTCAATAGAATTGGAATTTGATTTGAGATTTTGAAACCTCATATTCTTTGTGAACCCCAGAAGCGTGTAATGTCTCCATAAATGGGAAAAATCGATCGTCACGTGTACTATGTTTGGTCTAGTCCATTTTGTAACCAAGGGTAGGATTTGACAAAGATTTTCATAAATTTAGAATTATAATTGTGAAGCCAAAATGTTGAGGATCAAACAAAAACTCTGATTTACACATATTTGTTTGTATTTTCGTATGTTTTCGTGTCTTATTTTGTGTGTTGTAATTAGGTTTGAGTCGTGTTTTGTCTCATTTTTCTTTATTTTGCATTTTCGTAGCGTGTGTCGACATTTATTATTTTTCGTATTTTTGTAGATATTTATGGTAGTTTGATTTTTCTTGATTTTTGAACAGTCGAGCCGACCCCATCGATCTGCCGAGAACTTCCCTCAACCATCAATCGACACGCACCATTAACGGACCATCGACACGCGACATTTTTCCACCGTCGGTTAACTGTCAATCGACTGTCGATCAATGAAAGGCCTTTTTTCAACTATTATTGTTGAAATTACGATTTTGCACCCATTAATCATTCGCATATGTATTCTTACACTTCTCAGTTGAAGGCGAAACTTTTAGACTACATTTTAAACTTAGAGAATTATCACAAAAATCTTATCCTCTTTCCCTCTCATGTTCTTCAAGCATAAACCTCTAAACTCTCTTTTATTTCTTACTCTTTATGACTTTATCTTATAAACTAGTAGCTAATTTGTGTGGAGAAACTTATTACATTATGGTTATTTTGTAACTCCTTGACTTTGGAGATTTGAAGATTATTTTTCACTTGGGTAACTTTTTTATTCATGATTTTAGTGCTCTTTTTTTGTAGAATGTGTGAGTGTTGAGACCATTGACTCTCTTGTGTAATTGTTTTTAAGTTTTCATGTGCTGTTAGTGAAAATTTTCCTTTATTATCCATTATTAAGTTCTTGTTCTTGTTCATACTCTTTTCCTTATTTGGCATAATTAGGAAGGTAGGCAGTGAAAGGAAATGAGTTTTTCTAAGTTAGTCAATTTCATGTATTTAATTGTTAATGTAGTCTAGATTCTTGTTAAGAATTGTTCAAGCCTTGATATAGTTTATTTGACTTTCTTGTGGTATTATGAAAGTTCTTTTTCGAATGAGTTCTTATTTATTAGTCTTAGTTGCAGGTTGTTCTCTTAAGGGTGAGACCTTGTTTACGGAGCTCACTCGTCACTCCTAGTTTTTCTCTCCTTTTAGTCTTAGTTTGAGATACTGTATATGCCACAAGTACCCTTGAAAAAGATTCATAACCTCCTCTCGAGGTTATATTTATACACCCATGAGTATTACTCGTAGTTTTCACTATGTCATGCCATATGGCGTTCTTGGATTGGTCACCAGATAATCTCCCTTCCTCGACTTATTCCATTGTCTCTTACTTGATGGATAATCTACCGCCTTATATCACTGAATTGCGCGGTAACGACACTGTGGTGAATGTCTTGGCTCTGCCATCCCAGGCTGTCACTACAAAAAAACTCGGGATTGCCGATGGCTAAATCCGTCGGTAAGTTATTTACCGACGGCTTACTGGTGGATCTACGGTGTCGGTGAGTCCTTTGTCGGTAATTGTAATTGCCGATGGAATATCAGGCGCCGATGGCATTTTCGATGGGTATAGCCGCCGGTAAGATGCCGTCGGGAATCTTATTTTTTGAATTTACCGATGGGCACGAGTTAATATTTTTGTATTGTTGATGTTTTGATAACATGATTGTAGGTCGTTTTAATAAAATATTGCTGGCGTGAGTAAGGTTTGTGATGTTTGTGTAATAATTTTCGATTATCTTTTCTTATTTCTTATGATTATTGAAAACTAATTTAATAGATTGTGTGTTGGTTTAAGCTCGAATCCGTATGCTTTTTATACCATGATTATATCTTTTTATTGGTGACCAACATATTTCTTATGGTACTTTATTGATTTTATTAGCTTGATTATTTGGTTATATTCGACTATCAGAATCAAATAGGAAAATATATTGTGATTATCTTAAATGAGTTATTATTGTAGGGATAAATATTGCGTAATCTATCTGTTTAGTTCATATTAATCTTTGTTCTAAAGTATTAACTTATGTGCTACTTGGACTCTAACTCGAAGCCATCTGCGAGAATAAAGGAGTTATCGGCTAACTCAAAAAAACTAACGCATAACTAATTGTCGAATCGATCAAAACGCAACGAGATCTCCAATATTTAAGATAATTCTCGATTTTAATTTATTTATGAGATTCTGAATATGGATATGTTACCCGCTTATATTTCATCGGTTCAATATAATAGATGAGATGGTAATTTGTTCTACCCGACGCTTTTATGAGGTCGGTTTCATGGAGAAGGTTGAGCTATAGCTGCGATACTTGGATCTTATTCAAGGCTTTGTAGAAATCGAATGAGGGACGAGGTCGAGCTAGGGGATGCGATGCTCGAATACTATTTGAGGCTTTGCAGAGGTCTAATGAGAGCGAGGTGGAGTTTTAGCTGCAATGCTCGTGTTTTTCCCGATGCTTTTATGATGTCAGTATAGATGGTAAAGATGTTTTACTCGACACTTCTACGAGGTTAGATTTAATGGAATAGATGGAATTGTGAGATGTTTATTCTTATTACTAGAACTTGACATATGAGCAACAAAATAGTTCTTGCTCAAATTGCAAATCTAAACATGTTAAGTGATCGGTCACACATTTAAATATTCGAGGAGAGGTGATCTTACAACACAGTAGGGTTTTGTAGCCTAAAAGTCAAGAGGTGTAATCTATTTTGGTATAATTCTAGTTATGTATTAGGTACCCTCATTTTTAATCACATTAAAGGATAGTCGAATGTCATGGATTGAAACTGACAGTTTGTATCTACTTGATTTCGTACCTCAATCAACAATAATAGGGTGTACTAGCTGTTATAATATCTAAATTCGGCTCAGTGTCCTCATCAAACTTCTTTTGTATAGTCTCGATATCGACACGAACTGGGTCTGACTCTGAATGTCCTTCGAGTAGCTTGGCATTCCTTTGAACACCGTAACTTTGGGTGTGAGTATCACTTTCGCCACCTTCTTCATCATTTCTTCTAATTCATTGGCGAAAGTGGGGTGCTAGATAAATGATCCTACTTGATTTAGGTCGAGCTCATTAGGGTCAGACTTAACAGTATTCTCCTAACGATCTATTCCAGTATTCTTTTTTAAAACTCACAGATGGACTCATGATGAAACTGAGCTGATGAGTAGCTTTTCCAACAAAAAACCCAAGAACACAAAAACTTAAAAGCCGGTGTTCAGCTCCTTAAAATGAACAAAATGAACAAACTGAGGACACGAAGGCTAAAGAGATAGTGCTCATCTCCTTATAATAAAAAATTGAGAAAACCAGGGAGCTGAAGAGCTAGTGCTCTACTTCTCAAAATGAAAAGATCGAAAAAAATCTAGAGTCGAAGAGCTAATGTTCAGCTCCTTAAAATGATAAAATCGAAAAACAAGACTTAAGAGATAAAGAGATAGTGTTCATCTCCTAAAAATGAAAAAAAATGGTAGAGTAGGTGCTCAGGTCGGTTGATCGATTTTGTAGCAGGTGTTGATTTCAAGGGTCTTCCTCTAGTGCCATTTTGTTTAAGCTAAAAATAGCTCAATAAATATAATTAAAAAATAAAAACAATCTAAACAGGTATGAAAAAGTGCATAACCATTTTTTTAAAAATCTAGATCGGCCTTAGCTCGACCCTTTTTACAAGGTGTGGATCCTCTCTTATAAGTTTCCTCTCTCTAAAATTGCCCTCCTCTATTTTTCTCTTGGAGATACTAGTATAGTTTTCCCTGAAACCCTAAATAGGAAATGTGTCCTCTAGCCATTGGCTATTTAATTGCTTTGGGAACAAGCCAATACAAACTCTAACCCTAATTACGTGCTTGGGCGCCGCTCTTTTGCACAAATTCCTCATATTTGTCTTACGTTGTCACCGAGCCATGCATTCTTGCCTAGTGGGTTTAGGTCATCTTGGCCACGTAGTTGCCATAAAAAATGGAGTTAAGTAGGTGAAACGGCTTGGCAACCCGCGTGTGCGGGTCAACTCGGCCGTATTCGTGCATTGCCTCATGCCCAATGCTAGATAGTCATGTCAACTAGATCCTCGAGTAGGTTGGCCTAGAAACAGTTCACCGATGTGTGGGTCGGCTCGACCAAGTGGATGTGCTACAGATGGTGCAACACTCGAAAAGAGTTGCTCGCGCACGAGTCAGCCTTGTGCATGCGGATCGTCTCGATCACATGCATGCGCTGCCATATGCTCATGACTTGTTGGGTGTGTGGGTTTGGCCCTTGACTAGGTCGGCCCAGAAATAGGTCAACACCTAAGTACGGCTTAGTTTGATCGCATGTGGTTGAAGGTGTGCCAGTTGTCGTAACCAAGTAGTTCGGCCCTCGTGCAGGTCGGCCCGAATTCTAGTCGGTGCGCAGGGCCGAGTTGGCTCGACCCTATTCGGCAGTGTGATGAGCGCAGGTGAGATCGGTACTGTGGTGGTCAGGTCAGCTCGACAGGTTGCCTCTCGTGGCTATCAGGACGAGTCCGTAGTGTGCTTGGCGCACGTCAGCTTGTCTTGGCAGCACATGCTCAGCTCGGCACCAGTCCCATTCGGCTCCTGTTATCTTTTCAGCTTAATAGAGGTCGCATTTGTCTGGAAAGTCGATTGACATTTGGCGAAAAATGTATTTCTTTGTCAACTTTGACCAACAATTTGACTGGACAAACAGACTCTGGTTGAACTGAAATTTGGTATTTTGAGTCGTAAAAATATGATGGACACTATGGTGTTGTAGGTGAGGTGTGTGAACGACCATAAATATGTGATACGACACTAAATATTCATAGTGGTATTTATGGTAAGCGACCTCATTTCTTGGAAGGAGCATTCCTTCTAAGAGGTGGACGAGCTGGTTTATAGAGTAGCGACCTGAAGTATGAGAAAGAGCTCTCATATAGGGTGGCGACCTCTTATGGTTTTATTAGTTTTGCGTTATTCGGTAGCTCAATATTGGACTTTGTATATATTAGGCCCGAATGAGCTAGTATGGATGGTATTGTGGGGTCCCGACGAATTATATTAAAAGAATCACAGGTCCAGGCCTATTCTTGTAATTTAAACAAGAGATTCATTATTTATGAGAACTTAGCATATAGGAGAAATCCTAAATATAAGTCGGTCATTGTATTTATGAAATTATAGTGGGAGAGGGTAACCCTAACTTGGGGAGCACTTCTCTTATCTATATAAAAGGGTTCACACCTCTCTTTTATTCTAAGTTGTTTATCACGTTTGAGCTCTCGAAATATTTCTTGCACTTTATGACTTAAGCATTGGAGGACCTTCGTCGGGGTCATTCACCGCCTTGGCTGAGGTTGTTGTTTTGCAGGATCGATCAGGTCGTCAGGAGGTTTTTGGAGATTAATAAGGTCGCTGTGACGTAATTGAGAAGTATTTCAGGTTTCTGATCTCCTATTTGAGGTTAGTACCCCTATTCTTGGTAACCAATATTTTTGGTTTTGTCAATATGAATTGACAGATTTTCGAAAACCTTTTTGCCCTAATTTTAAAATATGATGCATATATCATTTTTTTGTATATTATTGGACAATTTATTCCAAATATTTTTTAAAAGAGTATATACAAAAAAGGCTATTTACTTGGGAGATTTAAAAATCTTTTTCCAAGAAACAAACAAACCAATAACTCGGAATGAACGAAAAAGAAAAAGAGTTCTATTAGAGGGAGAGTTGTTAATAATAAGACTAAACTTGCCAAAATTATCGTAGTCACATAATTGAAATTGCAATCCACGGTGGAGTAAATGTATTAGATGCCAACTTTGTGATTTTCTGCTGCTTCATTTTTTATTTTAAGAAAAAAATATCAAAAAAAATTCCCTACGGTCAGCGTCATCATTTAGAGCAACACTAGTATTAATGTGTTGTCTCTTCTTTGAAATGGAACAACCTTAGCCCCTCATAGGACCATTGTCACTGCTGTTTCAAAGAAGAAAAAAGAAGTGCACCAGAGAAGAAGATATAAGAGACAAAAAGAAAAACTATAATTTTTTAATTAAAATCAAGGAAGAGAAAGGGGAAATGGGGAGGCCACCTTGTTGTGATAAAGTAGGAGTGAAAAAAGGGCCATGGACTCCTGAAGAAGATACATTGTTAATTTCATATGTTGGAGAAAATGGCCCTGGAAATTGGAGGGCTGTTCCTACTAAAACAGGTCATTCTTATTTACTTTTATATTTTTATGTATATTTGTGTTGAATAATTTACTTATTATATTTATTTAATATTTCCAGGGTTGAGGAGGTGCAGCAAAAGTTGCAGGCTAAGGTGGACAAACTATTTGAGGCCTGGAATTAAGAGGGGAACTTTTACTGATCAAGAAGAAAAGATGATTGTCCAGCTTCAAGCTCTTTTGGGAAACAAGTGATTTTTTTTTATTTTTTTATTTTATTCTTCGTTTTTAAATTTAATTATTATATATTTACTAACCACAATAGTATAATTTATGATAATTGTTAATTTCCAGATGGGCTGCCATAGCTTCTTATCTCCCTGAAAGAACAGACAATGACATCAAAAATTACTGGAATACCCATTTGAAGAAGAAGCTTAAAAGGCTAGAAAACGGGGCGGGTCACAATCCGACCCGCATGCTCGGATGTTCAAATAATTCAAACCCAATCTCTAGGGGGCAATGGGAGAGAAGGCTTCAATCTGATGATATCAACTCAGCCAAACAAGCCCTTCATGATGCATTAAATATTGAAAATGATGCCCATATTTCTGACCAATCAGGACCTTCCAATTATGCATCTAGCACAGAAAATATAGCAAGACTGTTGAAAGATTGGGTGAAAAATACACCCAAAATTGAAGAATCATCATCAAAATTACCTTCAAGTGGTCAAGATTCATCAAATTTATTTAGTGGAGAATTTCTTACTACTCGTGAGGGCAAAAATGGGAATGTTGAGTTATCTGAAGCATTTGAGGCCTTGTTTGGCTTTGAGCCTCATTTTACATCTTCGTCAAATAATTGTGATGATTTTTCAAGATCAACTTCCCCTAGTGGTGAAATTGGACCCGACCCGACTGGGCAACTTGCCCCGCTATCGGTGCTTGAGAATTGGCTTCTTGATGATCAAGGTAATAAGGACTGTTTGGCAAACTTCTCGTTTGATGAGAATCCAAATTTATATTAGAGGGGTGTTATTGATTTTTTTTTTTTTTATCTATTGATTATAATTTATCAGTATAATACTTTATTATTTATTTGTTCTTGGCCCTGACATTACGAATATTTTTTCTTCACTTGTCCGAGTATATTGGGCGGATGTTATATGTTAATCATATTATTTAATTGCTTTGAGTTATATATATATATATATATATATATATATATATATATATATTGCTGTTTGAAGGAAATAAATTTCATTGTTTCTTATTATATGATAATGTCTGATAGCTATGTACTTATGAGTTATGATGTATTTAATGCATGCTTTTCATGAATTGATATAGACATTATTTTGGTTTTATAATTATTACGAAAAAGTTCATTTAATTTTCTTTGCTGCTGGTAGTAATAGTTCTGGTGAATCATGAGTGCTCAAAGTCGATTATTTGTAGCTACGTATTAGATGCTGGCTGTGAAATGTGTGAACCTTTTTTTTAACAAGTTACGTTTCTGTCCTTTAATTATCATACACATAAAATCTCTATTTGTTTTAGTTAAATTTAGCGATGTACAATGAGAAATTAGAAGATAACTAAGTTAAAGTTATTATAAATAAATTACTAAAATAATCATGATATTTTTAGAAGATATCAATATGATATTTAAATAAATAATAAAGCTAGTTTAACCGGTGTTATGGACAAAATCCTATTCTGAAATTGTTTTAATTTTCTATTCCACTACAATTATACGAGTAAGATGTAAACAAATCGAACGAACTCGATTCGAATTCCAAATATGTAACAGAAACCCGTATTCATATTCAGTATTCGATTCGAATATATTCGATTCAACTATTTGTATTCAAAAATTCATACTAAAATTTTATTTTTATTATGATTTTTTTATTTGAATTCGATTCGAATGCATAATTCAAATAATATTGATTTGACCGAATCGTATTCGAATATTCATACCTAAGTTTTATTTTTATTATGGTATTTTCTATTTGAATTTTTTACTTGTATTTGTTTCTGCGAAATTAAAAATAAATTATATTATTCATAATTTTTTCACATATACACACACAAAAATATAATTAACAACTATAATACGTATATATGTAATATAATTACATGTAATATATATTAAGTATATATGTGTAATAAATTAATAATTGAATTTAATAGTTAAATAATTTGAATCAAATAATACAATTTTTGTATTCTTATTGGAAACTCATACTAAAATTAAAAAAAAAAACTATTCATATTCGAATATGAATTGAAAAAACATGTCCAGTTCTATTACAACCATATATCAAGCATAGAAATAAGTACTTGGTTAATAAAAGAAAAAAATTGCCCACAATTTCTATTTGAAAGTTAATGTGTAATATTTATGCAGGTGAATATCATTGGTATAGTGAAATGTGAGATAAATTTACACACATCAACATTTTAATAAATGATTTCTTAGTTGGAAATGAGTTTTGAAGAAACTAAAAACAAAAAATCTACATAGGCTATAGCATCTCCAATTTTATATTAATTAATTTATTTCTCTATTTCTACTAATTAGAAGTTAATTATTTTACACGATTTATATTTATTATCAGAGAAAATTTATAAATATTTATATTATATTCGTCAGGTTATTGAAAATTTACGGTGTTCCATTGAGAATGTTTTCGAGTCATGGAGAAATTTGGTGGGGGGCTGTGTAATACCCATGATAAAGACTAGTGCTAATTGAATGCTTGTTGATTACTGTTCACATATATCCCTCTCCAATCTAGTTAAATATTATGTGTTGCTGTCGAGTGTCACGTGATACAGTCCATTATCTGGTGGAATACTATATGTTATGATTATAATTATTATGCAATACTAATGTGATGCCTGTGACTCTAGCGGATAAGTATAAGAAATATAAAAAAAAAAAAGTGAAAATAGTAAAAAAGTGTTAAGAATATGAATTATTAATATAAAAAAATATTATTATTTTAAATTTTGAAAAATTTCTTTGTGAGTTACATTTGCTGTCTTATTTACAATTACTAGTGCTTAATCCGTGGGATATACAAAGCGAATTAAAATAGATGGTGTAAATTCATTCGATGTAAGTGTGATATTATTGATTTATTAATGTAATAATAACCTCAAATACATAAGTTACGATTATTGGTCAATACAAGCAAATTTAAAACAAATGGGCGCGGATACACGCGCCCGTTTATTTATTAGCTCATCCCACTTAAAAAATGTTATCAAAAAATATCAATATTATCCTTAATCCCTACAACCCCAAATACTACATCTTCTTCAACTCTCCACCACAATTGCAGTCGTCGCCCATTACCGCCGCCACCACCATGGCCAGCTATTGAAGAACGTAAATAAAATATGTGCACAGAACGTTGCCACCGTCGTGCCATTGAAAAAATAAAAAAGGAAAAAAATGCCTCAAAAAATCGTTCGAACCAGTTTTTCGAACACAAAACACATGTTTGAAAAATTGATTCTTACACAAAATAAATGTTCGAAAAATTGATCTGAACGCCCTGTTTGAGGTGAACTCAGAAATGGATGGGGACCCGCGCCCTAAAACAAATCAAAGGTAAATAACTCCGCATTTATATATTATGAAACAACTTTTTGCAGATTACATTATGCGTCTAATTATAGTTTAACTTTTTATCATCACATGTCAATAGTTTCAAGCTCTCTCATTTAGTTAGTCACAAAACAATCATACGAGTCACTTTTATTACAAATCATTGCGTCCATCTCCTTATTTAGTCTTTGTATTCAAAGACAAAGTGAAGATATTGTAATATATTAAGGCTTTTCTAATTATCAGTACCCGTTGTACTTGTTTGTCAACACGTACCCCAAAGTTTATCATTAGATTGTGTTATAATTCAATCACATCAATTTGTTTGAGTACAACTTACGTACAACTGAATAATTTAGTTGTATTTTGTTGTACGTTTTATTTTAGAAATAATTTACATCAAATCAATTATACAATTAGCAAATCAACCTTTAACCAATAAAAATATAATACTTGTAATAAGAATTTGGAAAAAAAAATATAAAATCAACTAAATAAACACAAAAAATTGTATTTTAAATTTGTATTAATTTAATTAAAATTAAAAAAATCACTAAAATCATATATATCATAAATAATATAAAATAAATCCTAAAATATTTTCAAATTGGGATAAATTATTATGAATTCTAATTAAATAATTATTTAATAATAAGAAAAAACATAGAAATATTATAAAATAATAAAATAAATCATAAAAAAGAAATATGTTAAATATATTTTATATATAAATATTTATCAAATAATTTAAAATAAAAAAATTATGAAGATAGTAATAGTCTAAATAATATAAAATAAATCTTATTTCACAATAATTTTATAGAATAAAATTAAAATAATTTAAATCTTGAATAATCACTTATTAAATCCTAAAAGTAAACACACATACACAAACACACTTGAAATTCTATAAATAATAAAATAAATCAGAAAAATAATGAATTTATTTAAATATATTAAAAAAAAACTTATTTCTATATGATTCTTAATCTATATATATATAAAAAGGCTTGCGTTTCTAAATATATTTCTTAAAATTTTTCCGCCTATTTTACTTACTATTTGTAGTAATTCATATTTATTATTTATGTAACTTTTTTTGGAGATTATGATTTATGTAAAGAAAATATTAAATATATAGAAGAATTATGTATAATTATATATAAAATCTGAGAAAAATAAAAATAATAAAAAAATCTGAATAAAATATAAAATATTCAAAAATTAAATAATATAAATAATTAGTTAATAAATTTGAAGAATTCAAAAAATCAAAAATAAAAATAAATAATTTCAAATGCTGTAAAATAAAATTAAAGATATTAATAAAATCATATAGATAAAAATATGAGAACTTCTAATTAAATTATAAATATTATTTAATAAATATGAAACAAAACAAGAAATTCAATAATCGAATAAAATTAAAGAGAAAAATCATAAGATAAGTTAAATTAACTTAAAAGATTTTATAATTAGATTTTATAAAATTATTAAATAAGTCTAAAAATAATAAAACGAGAAAAATATATAATAAAATTGAAAATAATAATACCAATTACAAAAATAATATATATATATAAGAAATCTGAAAAATAAAATATAAATATAAAATGTATAATATATAAATAAATCTAAATATTTAATTTATAAATTCGCAAAACCTGAAAAAGTAAAATCAAAATATAAATATGTCAAATGATATCAAATAAATTTATTTTTCTTATAAATAAAATATTAAAATTTATAATTAAATTAAAAATATTTATTAAAATGAAGAAAAAAACCCAAAAAATTGCTAATATTATAAATTTAATATGAACTCATTGCTACAAAGAAATTACCATTAAAGTGTAAAAAATTGTTAACTAAGTATAAATATAAAAAAAAATCAAAAATTACAGGAAATATAAAATAATATAAACAAAATTTAAAAAAATATGAATAAAAAATAAAAAAAATTATAATTTGGTCTTAAAGAGTTATTTAATTAGTTTTTTAAAGAAAAAAAAAGAAATTATAAGTACAACCAAAAAATTAATGCAACGAAGATAATATATATATGTGTGTGTGTGTGTGTGTGTGTGTGTGTGTGTGTGTGATCGGTAACAAGAACTTGTCTTTTCTTTCATAATTTTATTTTTTGACCAGAACAAGCGATACAATGACAAACCTAATAGAGTCATATCTTTCAATTTTCTATACGTAATTCGGCTAAAACCTAGATAACCCAAACTTTGACTTAGAACTTGTCACAAACTTTACAATGACACTTTTATTTCTTTTCTTTTTTTTTCATTTTCCTAAAAAAAATAAAAATTATATTATGAACATAAGTGAAGGGTAAATAATTTTATACAATTATTTTATTAAAATCTTTGAAATCAAAATTATACGTGGGCAGAATGAAAAAAATGATTATATAATACATAATATAAAGAACTCAATACATTATTTTAAAATTCTTAGCTAAATAATTATTTATGAACATTTGTATATTAATAGTTTGTGGCTAATTACTATGAACTTATGTATTTAATTTTAGAAATCCACACATAAATGATTTATTACTCTTGGTTTTATAATTACTTTCATATAACTTATATATATATATATATATATATATATATATATATTATATATATATATATGTTTCTAATTTATTTATCGGGTTCATCAACTGACTCGATAACTTGATGTTTAACTCGATTACTCAGTGGCTATCCCGACTCAATTAACGGGCAGATTTCAGAAATATTAACTATAATAAACTAGAATAGAAAGGCCTTTAATTAAATTTATAATACTATGCCTCATTTATTTGGTATTTCTTTTTTCAGTTTTGTAGTATATTATATATTTTTATAATACTTATATATTTTTTAGTTTCTATATTTAGGAGATAATTTTTATATTATAACTTTAATTACTTTAATTAAGTATATTACTATATGTATTAAAATATTTTAAGATTTATTTTATTATTTATAAATTCTTGATCTTTGTTATTATTTTATTATCAACTTTCAATAGATAAAAAAAACTATTTAGAATTAATTTTTATATATTTATTTAATTTACTTTATAATTATCACCAATTATTCTTTCAATGTCTTTAAAATATATAATTAGAAATTAATTATAAAATTATTATATTTCTATCCGATTTCAAATTATTATTATATTTGTTATATTATATTATATTATATTATATTATATTATTTCTATTTATTATTTTATTTTATTTCAGAAATTATTAAGAATCATTTAGAATTAAAACACATATGTCGTATTTATTTAACCGAATTCATAATTTCCTCTGATCTAGTTTATTATTATAGAATTTTAAGTGTATTTTTGTTACTTTTAGAATTTAGTAAATGATTATTCAGGATTTAATTTTTTTTAATTTATTCTATAAAATTATTGTGAAATACGATTTATTTATATTATTTATTCATAATTTATTTTATTTTTAAATTATTTGATAAGTATTTGTATATATAAAATATATTTCTTATATATATTAACTTATTTCATATTTTTTATGATTTATTTTATTATTTTAGAACTTTTCTATATTTTTCTTATTATTTAATAATTATTTAGATTTCATAATATTTTAATCTAATTTTAAAATATTTTAGAATTTATTTTATATTATTCATAATATATATATATTTAATTTTAATTTTAATTTAATTAATATATATTTATAATTTAAATACAACTTTTTGTATTTATTTAATTGATTTATAATTCTCTCAAATTTATATTACAAGTATTATATTTTTATTGGTTAAAGGTTGATTTGGTAATTGTATAATTATGTTGATATAAATTATTTCTAAAAGAAAAAATATAAGAAATAGCGACTAAAGTACAACTAGATTATTGAGTTTTAGTCAAACAAATTGATGTGATTAAATTATGACTAATGATAAACTTTGGGGTACCTGTTGGCAAACAAGTATAACGGGTACCGATAATTAGAAAAGCCTAATATAAGATTTTCACTTTGTCTTTGAATACAAAGACTAAACAAGGAGATGCACGTTGTGATTTCTAATAACGTGACTAATATGATTATTTTGCGACTAACTAAAAGTAGAGCTTGAAACTATTAACATGTGATGATAAAAAGTTAAACTATAATTAGATTTAAAAAGTTGTTCCATAATATATAAATGTGGAGTTATTTACATTTGATTTGTTTTAGGGCGCGGATATACGCAACCCATCTATTTATGAGTTCACCTCAATAAAAAAAAAAAGGCCAAAATCTCACCACCACCACCCCCCAAACACCCAGATACATCATTTTCTTCAATCCTTCACCACCACTCCAACTTTGCCATTAGCGTCGCTCATCACACCGTTGGCGTCACGGTCTAACATGAAAAAGAAAAGATGGTGATGGTTGGTGAAAGGTAAGTGACGGATTTGGGCGGCATAGGGTAAGAAACAGATGCAAAATAGGGGTGTTCGTCTTTGGTTTCTTGAATAAAACTCATGTGTTTGAACTTTTTGATCGAACAATACAACGTTGTTCGAAAAAAATAATTGAACAACCCTTTTTTAGCCTAAAAGGGCGTTCATATCAATTTTTTGAACATATACTTTGTGTACACATTAATTCTTTAAACATGTGTTTTGTATTCGAATTGATTTTTTGATATATTTTGTATTCGAAAATTTGATTCAAATGATATTTTTCAAGGTATTTTTATTTCTTTTATCTTTCTTCAATGACACGGCTACCATGGCGGCGACAGCGTATTTCTTTGCGCATGGTTTTTATATTCTTCAATAGCCGGCGGCCATGGCGGTGGCGGCGGTGGTGGACGGCGGTTGGAGTGGTGGTTGAGACTTGAAGGAGATGAAGTATTTGGGGGTGTAGGGTTTAAGGGTAATATTGATATTTTGTGATAATATTTTTAGTGGGGTGCGTATATACGCGCCATTTGATTTAAATTTGTTTATATTGAACAATAATCGTGACTTGAGTATTTTAAGTTATTATATTAAATTAATAAATTACTAATATTACACTTACATTGAATGAATTACACCATCCATTTCAATTCGCTCCGTGCATCGCACGGGTTAAGCACTAGTAATTTATAAATGATATAAAATAAAAAAAAATATGAATATTATAATATAATAATATAAATATGAAAATATTTTTAAATCAGAAGAAATATAATAAAATTATACTTAATTTCTAAATATTTAATTTAAAGACATTGAAAGAGTAAATTGGCGATAGTTATAAAGTAAATTAAATAAATATTTAAAAATCAATTCTAAATAGTTTTTTATATATGAAAGTTGATAATACAAAAATAACAAAGATCAAGAAGTTATAAAATATAATAAAATAAATTTTAAAATATTTTAAAATAGAAAGTAATATACTTAATTAAAGTAATATTATAAAAAATTATCTTCTAAATCCAGAAAATAAAAAATATATAAATATTGTATATATATATATATAATACTACAAAAATGAACAAATAATTACCAAAGAAATGAAGCATCGTATTAAAAATTTAATCGAGGGCCTTTGTATTCTATTTTATTAATTGTTTTTAAATCAGTCTGGTAATTGACTCGAGATAGCCACTGAGTAATTTAACCACCAAGTCATCGAGGTAGTTGATGAACCCAATAAATAAATTAAAAAAATAATATATATATATATTAGTTTATACAAAAGTAATTATAAGATCAAGAGTAATATATCATTTATGTGTGGATTTATAATGTTAAATACTTAAAGTCATAATAATTAGTCACAAATTATTAATATACAAATGTTCGTAAATAATTATTTAGTTAAAATTTTTAAAATAATGTATTGAATTCTTTATATTATGCGATTATATAATCATATTTTTGTTTTGCCCTATTATAATTTTGATTTCAAATTTTAATCAAATAATTGTATAAATTTACATTTCACTTATGTTCATAATATATATATATATATATATTTAATTTTTTCTTAGGAAAAAAAAAAGTGTCATTGTCAAGTTTGTGACACGTTTAGGGTCAAAGTTTGGGTCATTCAAATTTTAGTCGAGTCACGTATAGAAAATTGAAAGATATCATATCGAGGTCTGATCAACAAATAAAATTATGAAAGAAAATACAAGTTCTTGTTACTGATTATTGTTATTTTAATTTTTTTTGTCGTCGTTGCATCAGTTTTTTGGTTGTACTTATATTATCTTTTTCAACAAACTTATTAAATAATTTCTGAAAATCAAATTATAAATTTTTATATATTTTTTTATATTATTTTATAATTCTTGTAATTTTTTGTTTTTATATTTAGTTAAAACTTTTCTATAATCTAATGGTACTTTTTTTGCAGCCATGATATCATACTTAATTTTATAATATTAGAAACTTTTTGGGTTTTTTCTTCTCTTGTTTTTATTTATTAAATATATATTTATAATGTAATTATAAGTTCTTATATCTTATTTATAATAAAAACAAATTTATTTGATATAATTTGACATGTTTATATTTAGATTTTGTCTTTTTCGGATTTTGCATATTTATAAACCAGTTATTTAGATAGATTATATACTTTATATTTATATTTATTTTTCAGATTTCTTACACACACACACACACACACACACACACACACACACACATATATATATATATATATATATATATATATATATAATATTTTTTAATTTATATTATTATTTTCTTATTCTATTTTATATGTTTCTCGATTTTTATTAGATTTATTCAATAATTTTATATAATATAATTATAAATTTTTGAGTTAATTTAACTTATTTTATGGATATTCTCTTTAATTTTATTCGATTATTGAAATGTCAGTTTTGTTTCATATTTATTAAATAAATATTTATAATTTAATTATAAGTTCTTATATTTTTATCTTTATGATTTTATTAATATTTTCAGTTTTATTTTAAGCATTTGAAAATATTTATATTTTACTTTTGCTTTTTTGGGGTTTCTTAAATTTATTAACTAATTATTTACATTGATTATATATTTATTTTAAATAGTTTTTTATATTTTATTTTTCTCAAATCTTATTTATAATTATAGATAATCTTTCTACATATTTAATATTTTCTTTACATAAATCATAATCCCCAAAAGAATATTTACATGAATAATTATATAAATAATAAATATGCATTACTATAAGTAGTAAGTGAAATGAGCGGGAAAATTTTAGAAAACATATTTATAGATATCATTTTCGTCGAAACAAATGTTTTTCAATATTTTATATTTTTATCTATCAATATTGTGAAATAAAGATGATGTATGCGTTATACGGGAGTTATAAGATGATAATTTTAAAAGTTTTGTGATAGCTATAAAAAAATCTTAAAATACGATCGTATTTTATACTTGTGTGGTGTTCAGTTCTAATATATATAATGTACCCGTATCGACCTATTTAAATTGACATCGTTTTTTACAATAAATAATTTTTGAGCAAATTTATATGTGCGAAGCGGTATTAGATTTTAATATAACAAAATACCCTGAACGTCAGTAAAACTCTGAACAAATCGAGATTGTAAAAAAATATTAACAACCCTTCAAATGATATCAATTTTATATTATATACATTGAAGACATGTGAAATAGAACCAAACACAAATATTGGTCTTCAGCCAAGTATCAATAATCACCTTGAAACACATTAACACACTTCCTCGAATTACTCTTTATTCTACATCAATTTAGCTTATCATTCATTCAGAAAATAAGTGAGTATATATTTCAAAATTAGTAATAATTTTTTAAATTTATAAGCTAAAAGTTGAGAATGAGTTTTCTAAAATTTGATAATCTTTTTTCTTTTAAACTTATAGACTGGATTATTAAAACTGAAACAGCAAAAGTATTTGAATAATGAATATTTTTTGCAAGAAACTGAATGTTACTACAAGCCTCGCACATGCCATCCTACATTCAAACTCTACAAATAAATACAAAGCTAAATGAATGAAAAAATAAAATAAAGGTGATAATATAGAGAAAAAAAGTGATTTAGACTACTCAAAGAAAGAGTTTGGGAGTTAGGACGAAACTTTTAAGCTTGTACTTGTACTTCTCAAGTTTCACCGGCGTGAGAATTAAATAGTTTATTAAACGATTTGAGAGTGCCTATTTACAAATTAAAAAAAAAAAAATGACTATGCAGTTTAATATAAACGAAAAACATATTTTTAATTTGACATAAATTTGAAATCTAAATTACAAAATAAAAATATTGTACAAATTATTCATTCAATCCTTAAACTCAAAAAAGTTCTTATTCTTGCGTGGAAAAGTGGGACTGTCCATTCATATCACCGCATGTTTTCAGCCTTATGAAAATTTGAAACTACAAAAAAAAACCAAAATTTTCGAGGGATTTTTCCCTCGATTTTAATTGAAAATCCCTCGGTTTTGGACAAATCGAGGGAAAATTCCCCTCGGAAAAACACTCCTCGTAATTTTGTTTCGTGGGAAATTTTCCCTCGAAAATATGAAACCGAGGGAATTTCGAGGGATATGTTCCCTCGGAAACATCTCCGTGCAATCCCTCGGAACTCCGAGGGAATTTTTCCCTCGAATATTTCCTATTTCCGAAGGAAATAAATCCCTCAGAATTCCGAGGGATTTGTTTCCTTCGAAAATAGGAAATAACCGAGGGATATTTTTCCCTCGAAAAACCGAGGGATTTGTTGTCCTCGGATTTTTCTATTTTCGAGGGAATATCCCCTCGTTTTTTTATTTTTTTTTTATTTTTAAGTTTCCGAGGGATGTTTCCCTCGAATTTAACTTTTTTTTATTAATTTTTAATATTAATTCCTGTTCAATTATTAAAATTCCCAAAAATTTGAAAACGTAATTAAAGAAAAGACAAATAAATAAACCAATCATTATAAAAAGTATTTGAAAATTTAAGAATAATTACATGCGTTCGATCGACACAGTAACAAAGTTTATATGAACCGTAAAAATATTCTATGGATGGGGAGGGGGGTACTGCTGCTGCCTATGATGCACAAACTCTTCAAAATATGACATTTTGCCGTGTCGTGTCCTATTTTAGGTTATAATTTGAGTGTCATAAGCGTGTCCGCGTGTCGTGTCTCGTGTCCATTTTCCGTTTCGGTACAACCTAGGCTGCTGCTGATGGGGAGGGGGCAATTGCTGCTGGACACGAGCATACATCTCAGCCATCTGTGCCATTTGGGCAGCCATGCGCGCCTAAAATTCCTCCTGCTGCCGGCGCTCCTCCGCACGTTGTCGCCTTTCCTCGGCTGCCTCCTCCGCACGTTGTCGCCTCTCCTCGTCTGCCTGCTGCTGCAACGCCTCGAGCTGGGCCCTCTGAGCCTCGACTTGCTCCTCGAGCTCTCTCATGTGGCTCCTATCAGCCTGGGAGGAGGTGGAAGAGCCGCCCTTCAATAAACCCTTCGTAGCAGCCACCTTCTTCCCATACGCGACGGTGCCGTAAAGCCGTCCCTTGCTCAACCCGGCGACGCCGAGGAAAATCTGGTCCTGATCAACCTCGTTACTCTCCTCCTGGGAAGATGCACGTTCGTGTTCCTGAGTCAGATGTCGCTCGTACTCCTCCTGAAATACAACTCATTATTAAAATTTTACGTTAAAATCAAAGAATAATTTAAAAATAAGAAAGAGACTCACATTAATATTAGTAGATCTCCTATCGACCCACGCGCCGTCTTTCTTTTGGTGCGTACGTTTAAAAAGATAGTAGCACGTAGCCGGCGCACCCGTCTCCCGCTCCTGTATTCAAATAGAATTATAAAATAATTAATATTAAAATTAAACAAATAAATATTATATTATTATATTCTAAAATCACTTACTATATCCAAGCATGGTCGATAGTAGATCTAGCACCCCCCGTGTGCTTCGACATCCCAGTCCCCGGCCCAGCAGGCTCGCTCCTCATGTTCTTGATGCACTGCTCGGATTTGGCCTTGTTCTCGGGCTTATCCCACTCAACCTTTCAAGCGCTAGTTGAAATGGATGATATATAAGATACGATATAATTTATATGTTATAAATAAAAAAATTTAATTTAATAAGAAAACACATAACATAATCGTTTACCTCAGAACCTCCTCGGGCAGGCACTGCGGCCGTCCACCACCATGGGAGGCAATATACTGCTTATACTCGTTAAGCTTCTTCCCGTAAAGGTCCCCAATCATCGCAAAAACCTTCCGTATGTCTTTCTCACTGTACTCCTCCGGGTCCCAATAACAAACTTTCTGCAAAATAAAATAATAATTACAATTCAATTGAAACATATGATTGTGTTTTTACGGTAAATACTAACAAATTTGGACACAAAATAATAATTATCTTAAACATCTCCCTCCAGAACGTCTTAGTCTCCTTAGGGACCGCCTTATAGCACCACCCGTCGGGATGGAGATCCCTCTCAAAGATTGTACGGAGTATAGTGGCCACCCTCCCCCCCTGTGCTGTGCAGCCTGTATTCAATTGTGTTTTTATTTTTTGACGAATAAAATTAAATCATAATGATAATTAAAAATAATTGATTTACTTACTTCGTCCTTGCAATATAAACCTGAACCATACCACTCTGCGGTGCGACCAACTGCCGTCGGGTCCGTGATGTACCCGCGTCGGACGGGGTCTGTGATGGTGTACGCGATGTTGGCGTCTGCATCGGGGTCTTCATCGCCGGATGATCACTACCGAGACCCATGTAGTCGGTGTCGAAATCAGCTAAACGATTAGCCGATCCCATATCTGATCGACCTACGCTACCGGATTCTCGACGCAACGGCATCTGATAAAATTATTAGATAATAATACGAGCATTTTACATAATACCAGTATATATTAGACAACAAACGTATTAATACGAGAAGAATGGGGAATTCGAGTTATAATTGGTAAGGCTTCTATCCCATTCAAGAACGTGACATTTTAGTAGTATGTATTATCTTAACATATGTATTTTTCTTAAATTCAAAATTTCGGCAGCATCTCCCTCCAGTTCTAGTAGTGCACGTATATTTCAGTGCACCCGAGAACAATTAGAGAGATGTAGAAACCGAAATTTCTAAACTAAAGAAAAAAAACATGCACATAAGATAACCATACTACAAGTCACATTTTCGAACTGTCCAAAAATGGGACAATTCGAAATTTAGTATCAAACTCTATATTTGATACTAAATCTCAAACGGGTCTAAGAAATATTGGAATAATTCGAAACTTCGTTTCAAATTTTTCTATATGATATTAATTCTAAAACAAGTGATTTATATGCATCGCGTCACTTCGCCAAGGTTCCAAATAAGCAATTACCACCGTCACATTTTTCTAAAAATATTTTAAAAACTTAAATAAAATCCCGTGACACCCTATCACGTTTTTAAAAATAAGATTTGAAAACCCGCTATTGGAGGGACAAAACCTCCCGGCCGGCGCCGTAACCCACGTCAACATCCGACGGTATACAACCAACAACACCAATGACAATATTATATATAAACAAAATTAAATCCCGTCCGATCACCACGGCCTCCCATGCATGAACAATATATATTCAAAAAAAATTTAAATCCCGGCCAATCACCACGGCCTCCCATGCATGAACAATATATATACAATATAATGGGTGAATAAACCCTAAATTTGAAAGCAAACCCTAATAATCTAATGATAAACCCTAATACAAGATTGCTTCTAATTAAGTAGATTCTAAAGTAGACACGTTGTCTATAAAGAGTCACACAACACTCGAATACAGGTCATCGTTTTTCACGACCACCCTCACCATGTCTGCTCCAAATACCTTGTCTGAATTATATATGTTTGGAGCCGACATGGGGAGGGCGTTTGAGGAGGACAATCTCTGTACGGGTGCTGTGTGCGCTCTCTATAGACAAGTGTACTCCAGAATCTACACAAGCTTAATTATTCCTAAATTGACCTCTAATTGCGTAATTATTACTAAATTTGCCCCTAATTAATTGATTATTCTTAATTTGGCCCCTAATTAGGTAATTATTACTAAATTATCCCCTAATTAATTGATTATTCCTAAATTGGGCCCTAATTAGGTAATTATAAATAAATTGGCCCCTAATTAATTGATTATTCCTAAATTGAACCCTAATTATGTAATTATTCCTAAACTGAACCCTAATTATGTAATTATTACTAGATTGAACCCTAATTAATTGATTATTCCTAAATTGAACCCTAATTATGTAATTATTCCTAAATTGGCCCCTAATTACTTGATTATTCCTAAATTGAACCCTAATTACGTAATTATTCCTAAATTGAACTCTAATTATGTAATTATTCCTAAATTGACCCCTAATTACTTGATTATTCCTAAATTGAACCCTAATTATGTAATTATTCCTAAATTGAACCCTAATTATGTAATTATTACTAAATTGAATCCTAATTCTAAAATTAACCATAAAACCTAAATTAAAACCCTAAATTGATCTATAATTATAAATTAATAACGAAACTAATACATATTAAAAATATAAAAAATAAAAAAAAACTGAAAAACAAACTAAAAAAACTTACATTGGCGACGGGCGGGCAGGAGGCGATGGACGGCGAGCGGTTGCTGCTGCGACGGACGGCGAGCGGCGACCTCCGGCGGGCTGCGGGCGCCGAGACTGGCGACAGGCTACGGGCTGCGATGTGCTGCGACGGGCGGCGGGCGGCGATGGACGGCGAGCGGCTGCTGCTGCGACGGGCGGCGAGCGGCGACCTCCGGCGGCTGCGGGCGGCGAGACTGGCGACAGGCTGCGGGCTGCGACATGCTGCGGCGGTCAGCGATGGATGGCGAGCTGCTGCTATTGCGACAGGCGGCAAGCAGCGACAGGCTGCGGGCGGCGAGACCGAAGGGCGAATGGCGACGGCTGCGAGGGGCGAGCTGAGATGGGCTACGAGCGGCGGCGGCAGGGCGCGGGCGGCGAGACCTTCTTTCTTTTTTTTTTCTCTTCTTTCTCCTTCTCTGTTTTTTCTGTTCTTTTTCATGGCTGCGCAAGTGAGACCAGCGGGCATACCCGCTGGTTTAATTAGGTCAAAAGATTCCGAGGGAATGCCGTCCCTCGGAAAACCGAGGGAATTAAACTCCCTCGGTTTATTCCTTTTTTTTAATTAAAACATTACGAGGGAAATGATCCTTCGGAAAACCGAGGGATTAGAATATTCCCTCTGAATTTTGAGGGATTTTTGATTCCCTCAGAAATTTCAAAAAATAAAAAAAAAGTCGTAAAAAATTAGAAAACGCGTGCGGAACGATCGACGCCCGTGGTTCCATGACGACGGGGCGCACCCCTCCTCGCCCGGTCGTGAAATGATGGGATTAATTTTTATTTTTAATATTTTTTCTATTTTCTCGGATTTTCTTTCCATTATTCTTCTAAAATCGAAAAAAATAGAAAACGCGTGCGGAATGATCGACGCCCGACGCCCGTGGTTCCACGACACCGGGGCACACCCTCCTCCAATATGGAAAAATCACGACGCTACGTCGCTTCGCGTTTCCAACCGAAGGAGTTCATCGATCGATCGTATCTTGTTGTTGGTCGAATCCCAAGGCACGTGTGGAAACGCACGTGATCGTTGGTATTTTTCGATCGAATTTAGGGTCAAAACCTCCCCACGTGCCTAAGATGATAGAATCGGTTTCGTTTTTACGATTTTTATATTTTTTTCTATTTTTTACGATTTTTTTTTATTTTTTTTCCGAGGGAATCAAAAATCCCTCGGAATTCCGAGGGAATATAGTAATCCCTCGGTGTTCTGAGGGAAATACTCCCTCGTAAAACAGAGGGATTAGAATATTCCCTCGGAATTCCGAGGGATTTTTGATTCCCTCAAAAATTTCAAAAAATAAAAAAAATCGTAAAAAATAGAAAAAAAGAGAAAAAATTGGAAAAAAAATATTATTTGTTTCCGAGTCGCCGATGCGCACCCCTCCCCGCCCCGGTCGTAATTTTTCGGGTTTTATTTCTATTTTTTCTATATTTTCTCATTTTCTTCCATTATTCATCTAAAACCGAAAAAAATTAGAAAACGCGTGCAGAACGATCGACGCCCGACGCCCATGGTTCCACGACGTCGGGGCGCACCCCTCCCTGTCCCGGTCGTAAAATGATGGGATTATTCATCTAAAATCGAAAAAAAAAATAGAAAACGCATGCGGAACGATCGACGCCCCACGCCCGTGGTTCCACGACGCCGGGGCGCACCCCTCCTCCAATATGGAAAAATCACGACGCTACATTGCTTCGCGTTTCCAACCGAAGGAGTTCATCGATCGATCGTATCTTGTTGTTGGTCGAATTCCAAAACACGTGTGGAAACGCACGTGATCGTTGGTATTTTTCGATCGAATTTGGGGTCAAAACCACCCCACGTGCCTATGCTGATAGGATTGGTTTCGTTTTTACGATTTTTATATTTTTTCAATTTTTTATGATTTTTTTTTTGAAATTTCCGAGGGATTTTTAATTTACCACGAAAATTTCAAAAAATAAAAAAAAATCGTAAAAAATAGAAAAAAAGAGAAAAAATTGGAAAAAAAATATGATTTTTTTCTGAGTCGCAGAGGCGCACTCCTCCCCACCCCGTCCATAATTTCTCGGGTTTTGTTTCAATTTTTTTACTATTTTTTCTATTTTTTATTATTTTCTTCCATTATTCATCTAAAATTGAAAAAAATTTAGAAAAAGCGTGCGGAACGATCGACGCCCGACGGCCGTGGTTCCACGACGCCAGGGAGCACCCATCCCCACCCCGGTCGTGAAATGATGGGATTCGTTTTTATTTTTTACTATTTTTTCTATTTTTTCGGGTTTTCTTTACATTATTCATCTAAAATCGAAAAAAAATAGAAAACGCGTACGAACGATCGACGCCCGACGCCCGTGGTTCCACGACGCCGGGGCGCACCCTCCTCCAATATGGAAAAATCACGACGCTACGTCGTTTCGCGTTTCCACCCGAAAGAGTTCATCGATCGATCGTATCTTGTTGTTGGTCGAATCCCAAGACACGTGTGGAAACGCACGTGATCGTTGGTATTTTTCGATCGAATTTGGGGTCAAAACCACCCCACGTGCCTAAGATGATAGGATCGGTTTCGTTTTAATGATTTTTCTATTTTTTACAATTTTTATTTTTATTTTTTGAAATTTTCGAGGGAATAAAAAATCCCTCGGAAAAACCTCCTACGATTCCCTCGAAATTTCAAAAAATAAAAAATCGTAAAAAATTAAAAAAAAATAGAAAAAATTGGAAAGAAAATATGATTTGTTTCCGAGTCGCCGAGGCGCACCCCTCCCCGCCCCGGTCGTAATTTCTCGGGTTTTGTTT
The DNA here is from genome assembly GCA_014905375.1 of Phtheirospermum japonicum. Lineage (NCBI taxonomy): Eukaryota > Viridiplantae > Streptophyta > Magnoliopsida > Lamiales > Orobanchaceae > Phtheirospermum > Phtheirospermum japonicum. The sequence goes on from BMAC01000216.1 coordinate 666,902, forward strand.
CTATTTTTTACTATTTTTTCTATTTTTTCTCATTTTCTTCCATTATTCATCTAAAATAGAAAAAATATTAGAAAACGCGTGCGGAACGATCAACGCCCGAAGCCCGTGGTTCCACGACGCCGGGGCGCACCCCTCCCCGCCTCGGTCGTGAAATGATGGGATTCGTTTCTATTTTTTACTATTTTTTCTATTTTTTCGGGTTTTCTTTCTATTATTCATCTAAAATCGAAAAAAAATAGAAAACGCGTGCGGAACGATCGACGCCCGACGCCCGTGGTTCCACGACGCCGAGGCGCACCCTCCTCCAATATGGAAAAATCACGACGCTACGTCGCTTCGCGTTTCCAACCGAAGGAGTTCATCGATCGATCGTATCTTGTTGTTGG
>BMAC01000216.1:671249-740906 GCA_014905375.1 Phtheirospermum japonicum
AGAAAACGCGTGCGGAACGATCGACGCCCGTGGTTCCACGACGCCGGGGCGCACCCCTCCCCGCCCCGGTTGTGAAATGATGGGATTCGTTTCTATTTTTTTACTATTTTTTCTACTTTTTTGGGTTTTCGTTCCATTATTCATCTAAAATCGAAAAAAATAGAAAACGCGTGCGGAACGATCGACCCCCAACGCTCGTGGTTCCACGACGCCGGGGCGCACCCCTCCTCCAATATGAAAAAATCACGACGCTACGTCGCGTCGCGTTTCTAACCGAAGGAGTTCATCGATCGGTCGTATCTTGTTGTTGGTCGAATCCCAAGAAACGTGTGGAAACGCACGTGATCGTTGGTATTTTTCGATCGAATTTGAGGTCAAAACCACCCCACGTGCCTAAGATGATAGGATCTGTTTCGTTTTTACGATTTTTCGATTTTTTATGATTTTTTTTTTATTTTCTGAAATTTCCGAGGGAATCAAAAATCCCTCGGAATTCCGAGGGAATATTCCAATCCCTCGGGAATTCCGAGGAAAATAATCCCTCGAAAAACAGAGGGATTGGAATATTCCCTCGGAATTCCGATGGATCTTTGATTCTCTCGAAAATTTCAAAAAATAAAAAAAATCGTAATAAATAGAAAAAAATAGAAAAAATTGGAAAAAATATATGATTTGTTTCTGAGTCACCGAGACGCACCCCTCCACGTCCCGTTCGTAATTTCTCGGGTTTTGTTTCTATTTTTTACTATTTTTTCTCGTTTTCTTCCATTATTCATCTAAAACAAAAAAAAATAGAAAACGCGTGCGGAACGATCGACGCCCGACGCCCGTGGTTCCACGACGCCGGGGCGCACCCCTCCCCGCCTCGGTTGTGAAATGATGGGATTCGTTTCTATTTTTACTATTTTTTCTATTTTTTCTATTTTTTCGGGTTTTCTTTCCATTATTCATCTAAAATCGAAAAAAAATAGAAAACGCGTGCGGAACGATCGACGGACGACGCCCATGGTTCCACGACGCCGGGGTGCACCGTCCTCCAATATGGTAAAATCACGACGCTACGTCGCTTCGCGTTTCCAACCGAAGGAGTTCATCGATCGATCGTATCTTGTTGTTGGTCGAATCCCAAGACACGTGTGGAAACGCACGTGATCGTTGGTAATTTTCGTTCGAATTTGGGGTCAAAACCTCCCCACGTGCCTAAGATGATAGGATCGGTTTTGTTTTTATGATTTTTCTATTTTTTTTATATTTTTTACGCTTTTTTCTTTATTTTTTGAAATTTTTGAGGGAATCAAAAATCCCTCGGAATTCCGAGGGAATATAGTAATCCCTCGGTGTTCTGAGGGAAATAATCCCTTGGAAAACCGAGGGATTAGAATATTCCCTCTGAATTCCGAGGGATTTTTGATTCCCTCATAAATTTCAAAAACAAAAAAAAAATCGTAAAAAATAGAAAAAAATAGAAAAAATTGGAAAAAGATTATAATTTGTTTTCAAGTCGCCGAGTCGCATCCCTCCCCCCGGTCGTAATTTTTTCGTGTTTTGTTTCTACTTTTTACTATTTTTTTCTATTTTTTCTCATTTTCTTCCATTATTCATCTAAAATCAAAAAAAATTAGAAAACGCGTGCGGAACGATCGACGTTCAACGCCCGTGGTTCCACGACTTCGAGGCGCACCCCTCCCCGCCCCGTTCGTGAAATGATGGGATTCGTTTTTATTTCTTCTATTTTTTCGGGTTTTCTTTCCATTATTCATCTAAAATCGAAAAAAAAATAGAAAATGCGTGCGGAACGATCGACGCCCGACGCCCGTGGTTCCACGACACCGTGGCACACCCCTCCTACAATATGGAGAAATCAAGACGCTACGTCGCTTCGCATTTCTAACCGAAGGAGTTCATCGATTGATCGTATCTTGTTGTTGGTCGAATCCCAAGACACGTGTGGAAACACACGTGATCCTTGGTATTTTTTGATCAAATTTGGGGTCAAAACCACCCCACGTGCCTAAGATGATAGGATCGGTTTCATTTTTATGATTTTTCTATTTTTTTTCGACTTTTAGATGAAAAAATGGAAAAAAACCCAAAAAAAATAGAAAAAAAAAGTAAAGAATAGAAACAGAACCCAAAAAATTATGACCGGGGCGGAGAACGGTGCGCCTTAGTGTCCCGAAAATAAATACTATTTTTTAATTATTGTTTTCTATTTTTTCCGATCTTTTTTTATTTTTTCGATTTTTTTTAAAAATATTAATTAAATTTCCGAGGGAATTCCATTTCCCTCGGAGGAATTCCCTCGGAAATTTAATTAATTTTTTTAAAAAATAAAAAAATAAAACCGGGGGAATGATATTTCCCTCGGTTTCAGACCGAGGGAATGGAAGATCCCTCGGTTTTCCGAGGGACGTCTTCCCTCGGAAATAATTCCGTCGGTCATCCTTTGGTTTGTCCTTCAGAAATTATGGCGGCATATTTTGGCGCCCGTATTTTCGAAGGAAATTGTGAGGGATCGAATTTCCCTCGGAAAAAACCGAGGGAATTAACTTTCCCTCGGTTTTCTCTCGAAAATTTCCGAGGGAAGTCAATTCCCTCGTATTGTCCCTCGGAAAATTGCTGTTTTTTTGTAGTGTGATAGCTTAAGAGGCCCGGCCCTAATAGTACTCTCTAGTACTACAATGAATAAAAAACAACAACTTATGATCACTTGAGTTCGACTTTTAAATTGTGTTCTTTTTACAAAAAAGTAAAAAAAAAAAAAATAATTAGCAGCACTCGTATTCATAACCAAAATATAATATAAATTGAAATTGAAGAATTCAAGTTCTGGATTTCGATAAATCACAGCCGTTTCACAAAAAATATTAACATCTAACTAAGAATATCTTCCTAAAATATGGGTTTTAATTTATATTTCTTAGGCAAAATTGCAAAACAGTCCCATTAACTTAGAGGTGGTGCCAATTTAATACCACTAAATATATTTGGTGGCAAATTTATCCAATAACTTATAAACAGATAGCAATTTGATCACAATGTGGTCAACGTGGTCTATAGAAATTTTCCTAACAGTGGAAGAGTTTTGGTTGGACATTACACCATGATTTGTGAGTGGATAAGAAGCCGGAAGTTGAGTCTGGCCCGTGTAATGGGGGCCAACAGTTGAAGAGTGTGGACTGTGAGTTGGTAGTGGGCCAACGGGATATGATTCCTGTCCAGCGGGCTGATTAGGCGGATTTGTAAACTTATTTTCTTGGGGCAATTCTGCCTGGGTCTAGATTTGAGGGTGGATTGGGCTGTCCAGAAAAGAGTAAGACTGGGGAATAAGAATTGTTTCAGCAAACGGGAAGCGTGTTTCATCGAAGACAGCGTGTCGAGAGATGATTATATTCTTTGCCGAGATGTCATAACATTTGTATCCTCGATGGCTGGGTGGATATCCCAAGAAGACACACGGGGTGGACCGAGCTTGAAGTTTGTTTATTGTTCGGGAAGGATGTAGAGGAAAGCATAAATAACTAAAGACGCGTAAGTGTGTGTATGATGTTGTGCGACGATATAGAACTTCAGTTGGGGAATTATTTTTCAAAAGTTTGTGAGGTATAATATTTAGGAGATAGGTAGCCATTTGCAAAGCATGAATCCAGAAGCTAGGTGGTGTGGACGAGAGAACTAGAAGTGTGCGCATCACATTATTTATAGCGCGAATTCTTCTCTCGGCCTTCCCATTTTGTGGGGAGGTGTATGGGCACGAAAACCAAAATTCGAGACCATGTTTTTGGCAAAAAAAATCGAAAGTTATGATTAGAAAATTCAGTCTCATTATCACTGGAACGCTTTAATTTTTCTCTCAAATTGATTATGTATAAGTTTGTTGAATGCCGCGAAGGTGGGAAACGATTGCGACTTTTTGCCTATGGGAAAAGTCCATAAAAAATCACTGTAATTATCAAGAAAAAATACTTAATATTTATGACCTGCAGAACTCAATATAGGAGACGCCATAAATCACTATAAAAAATTTCGAAAGGTTAAACGGTGCATGAATTAGAAGAGTAAAATGGTAGGTTTACATGTTTACCGAAAACACATGATTGGCAAACACTAGTATCTGAAATGGGCTTACACTTGATAGTGTTTTTATTAGTAAGGGAATTTAAAATTGATGATCCTGGGTGGGCTAGTCGGTTATGCCAAAGCGAGGGAGTCAAAACGACAAATGCTGAGGGTTGGATGGCTTGATGACGTGAACTAATGGGGTATAGATCGCCAGTGCTATTACACCTCATTATAGTCCTCCAAGTCTGAATATCCTTCAAAGAGAATCCAAAAGGATCAAATTCAACACTTACATTATTATTAATTGTAAAGCGACGAACTGAAATGAGGTTTTTAATTAGTTTAGGGTCATGAAGCACATTTGTTAAATAATGGGGTTAAGGGTGAGGTGAGTACTTTTTGGCCGTAACCATGAATGGGGACTTCGTGACCACTACCAACAATGATGGTTTTTACATTTGCTCAAATTAAAATAAGACGTAAGATTACCTCCCTCGCCCGTCATATGTGATGTAGCACCTGTGTCCATGTACCAACCATTATTCGGGGTATTTAAGGCCATCGTCTGAAATGCTTGCTCCAAATTCGTCGGCTGAAGTTGCGTGTTGTGCGCCTGTTGGGGACGGCTACCCAATATGCCGGACTGCCGTGATGGTAGGATATAGGCATGCTGGAGGGTTCCATTGTTGAGTCCATGGGTTGGCCCAAGGTGGATAGGACTGGAACTATGATCCTTGTTGATTTGGCTAAGTGTTCAGCTGAGATTGGTTGCGTTGCCCACCGCGACCCGGGCCCTTTTCTCTACTGAGGTTTGAGGTTTGACCGCAATTTGAATAGTTGAATTTATTTGGTTGCTGGCGGGGTACGCTGTTGTTTTGGGCTGATGGTCTGGAAGGCGATTCTGGTCCGTGCTCGGTTGAGCGACTAGGGCCTATTTGAGCGTGTTGCAGCCTCTGTTTGTCCCAACTCGCATGTTTCTTCTAATAGAAAACGTGAACGGGGGCCATAAAATTCCGTCAAGGGATCCATTTGAGACATAGTGGAAGTAATCGTATCACAATTCTCATTTAAACCGTTAATAAGACGAAGAACTAACCGGTGGTCAGAGACCGAAGCATCGACATTGGCCAGTTGATCCGCCAAGTTCTTGAGTTCTTGACAATAGGAGGAGATATCGGAAAAATCATCAAGACACGTGGTTGTAAACTTGGTATCCAGAGCCGAGGCTCGCACATTTTTATTGTTTAAAAATATGCCTGTAATCCGGTCCCATTGATCTTTGGCAGTGGAGTCCTTTTTTAATAATATGATGAGGAGTTCAGGAGCAATTGTACCATAATCCCAAGTGAGGACGATGGCGTCGAGACGATTCCATAATTCCCTATCAAAATCTGGTTCAATTTCGTTCTCCGAGAGTGGTTTGGACGGAACAATGTGTTCATATACATTGTATGCGTGGCAGTGAATTTTGAATAATTCAGCCCATGAGTCGTAGTAGTCTTTTTCTGATTCAAGACGAATGGGAACATAATTCTTTATGTTGGAGACGGCAAGTGCCAGATGGAATTTTTTTGATTCCGCCATGGCAGCCGGAGAGGAGAAAATGGCAAGAAGTCAGAGAGAGGAAGACGCAGAAGATGTTTTAGAAAAGACTTATAATACCATAAAGGAAATTGATCCGTGCCTTTCTTATTGTTGTGATCAAAATATATACATGGTTGGTCAAACTTTCTACCTATCTATAGCTATAATTAAGGAATAACATAATTACAAAAATATTTACCAACAATAGCTAACTATAATTACAGGATAGTGTAATAGTCTAACAGATATGGTGAAATGTCAATGATAAAACATTACTCTTAAAATAGCCCCGACTAATGATTATCAAAATTGGGATATTGATAATATAACATATGTCGGCATGTGGTTTGCAGCACATTCTTAAAAAATGCAGTTAACTCACGACTACGAATAATAGTTATTCGTGATGGACACATGAATACTTTAGAGAGTATTGGTAAACCCTACTGATAAGTTATTTATTGTATGTCTATAAGCTTATCAGTGTATAAAGCGTGTGATAATCCTTTGACTTGAGGTCAATATGCAAATTGTTTACTGAGTGATGTACTTTGACCATGACCAATGCTTGAGCTGCTTTTTGGGGTAGATGTGGCTTGTGTTCATGATGTAAATGAAGGTGGTAGTTAAGCCAAGAAAGAATTCATTCATCGATTGGAGTTTCGAGAGAGATCACTCATAATTTCTATAATAGGTCAACTAAAGTCATTGGCCAATGCAAGAGACATATTCAATATAGTAGTTGAGTATGGTCTAGTTGTCAACTAATAATAAAGATGAGATAAATTGATTAAGCCATCGAGATAGACACTTGGATAAATGTTAAGCTTAATCGAGTGATTTAGAATGAAAGGAATTTCACCAAACTTTTGTATAAAGGTTATAATTCGCTGAGTTCGATTGAATGTTCTTTATATATTGAGTTCGTCCAACTAAGTCGTCTAAAAGTTTTGTTTGGATCATCATTGGATTGATGTCATATATAAAGGCCTATAGGGTCACACTATATGCGATTACTTTTTCGACTAAAGAGTGTATCAAGAAAGTAATAAATATTTCAATTTGAAATTGTAATATTTAATTGTTAATAATTATGATGTTAATTTCTATTTGATAGAAATTACTTAATTATTAAATTGGATTTGTATTTAATTATATATATTATATTAATAAAGGTACTTGGTCCAAGACTGTTTTGGGCCCATGTCTTGAACAGTCCAACCTTTTTTAGGATTAGCGTTCTCTTTTGTACCTAGTATAAATATAATATAAAGTCATAAGTTGACATAAGAGAGTTCTTAGAGAAACATCATAATAAAATCCTCTTGATTTTGAGATTTGGAGTCCTTGAGTTTTCGTGAGATTTTCCTAACTCTCTTCACGGTAGCAATACACTGAAGTTGGATCTTGCAGTCGGAGAATTATTGCGTGTATACCTCAGTGTTGAACTCGGATCTGGATTTACTAAAAGGTTTTCATGATTTATTCCGTTTATTTATGGTTAAATATATTCGTTCACAGTATAGATCTGTTGGATCTTAAAAAATTTAAAACTTCTGCTGCACAAGCATGGTGTTTGTCTCTACAAATTCCAACAATGGTATCAGAGCCCGAGGTTGTGTTAACGATTATGTTTATAATTTTATAATATTAATCATGGGTTTAATTATTGTTTAATTATTTTAATTAGATTAATATAATTATTGGTTTTAATTTGATTAAAGGATTTGTTTTAATTTAATTTGATTAAATTATTTTAAAAAACCAAAAAATCTGCAAAATTGAAAAAAGAAACGGGAAAAGAAAGTTACCTGCCTGATCGGCCGCATCATACTTCTGTCTGGGCCATCGCCTTGAAGACACCGGTGGGTGGAGCGGCTTCCTGCTGGGCAGACGAAGTCCTCCAGACGACGGCTGATCGGTGGCGACGGGATGGCGGTAGAGTATTGCTGCGGTGGCGTCGTTCCGCCTCAGCCTCGATTCTGGTGGAAGTAGGGGCCGTAGCGTGGTGCTGGCTATGTTGACTGACGAGGCCCGAATCGCAAGCCCTAAACTCGATTTAGGGATTGGGTAAGATTTTGAGAATTTGATATAGTTTTGGGCCTAATTATAATTTTAAAAACTTATGAATCACATAATTGCCCTAAGTATTTAGAAATTGCAAGGTTGTCCATGACTTTTCTGAAATTACGTTCTGACCCCAGGAACTTTTTAAAAAACTGTTTTAAGTCCATAATGGCATATCTGTAATTATTAAAATTCTCAGAAATTGCAGAAAGGCCCCTAAAACTTTTAACTAATTTAAAAATTGGATTAGATTTGGAATTAGTTTTTTTAAAATTTAAATGATTAACTCATTATTATTATTATATTATTGCATTATTTGACAATGTGAATTAAATTAAAATTTTAAATTTTAGTTTAAATATGGGAATTTTCTTCTACTTGTCATAATTATTTATGTGGCTCGTATATTACTTTTTAGTATAGAGTCCGCATATAATGTTTGGGTAGGCGGCGACCAATATTTGTCGAACCGTTTGCTTACGAACTCTAGGTAGGCGGCGCCCAATATTTGTCTTATCGTTTGCTTATAAATTATGGGTAGGCGACGCCCAATAATTATTTACTGTTCATTTAGATCTTGTTAATTGTTAAGCCCCGATAAATGTTCCCCAATAAAATATGAGTCTCATCTTGAATGAACGTGCTGTCCATTACAATTGGGTGAGTACGAAACCTTTTTTCGTCCATGAGTATTTGCACCCTAGTGCTTGCTCCGGTCGACGAGGTTAAGGCTTGCTCATAGATGTATATATTTGCGATCGTATAGTGGGGTTGACTTACTTAGTTCTTTCTTGTCGCCCTAGCATCGAAATCAACTAAGGGCGTAAGATCGGATTAGATTCGATCGACCAAGAGTTATAATTGTCTATAATTGGTTTGGAGACCTACCAGTTGTGCTATTGTGGTCATCAGCCCTAGCAGAGGCTGCAATAGTATGAATATGGATCTTGGCTCGCTATGATCATATTTGATATGAGTCCGTATTTTAAAATAGTGGGAGCTAACTATTAAAGTCCTTGTTAATTAGCCAATAATTGTGATCACAGGAATTAGAACTAGAGTTTTAATATTCCCTTCTATTTATTTTCTCCAGAATAGTTAAGATGTCGAGTTTTTCATTGAAATGCTTGGTTGAAACGAACAAGTTGACTGGAACAAACTTTATGTATTGGTTGTAATCTTCATTTAGTTCTGAGATAGGAAAAGATTGAGTATGTGTTAGACACACCTGTTACTGAGATTGCTGATAAAGATTCTCCTGAATATGTCAAGTTTGACATGGATATTCATGGGAAACATAAGGATGATGCAACTTCAGCACAGTGTGTCATGCTAACTGCGATGACGACGAAATTGAAGAGACATCATGAACACATGGCCCCTTATGAAATGTTAGAGCATTTGAAGAGTCTCGATGCTTCGGAAGCTCAAACTATGGAGTATGAGCTACTAAGAGATCTCTTTAAGTGCAAGCTTCATGATGGGAGCAACGTGTTTGAGCATGTCTTAAAGATGATAGGATTGAATGAGGGTCAAAGTGTCTGAGCATGTGTAGAAGATGATAGGTTGATTGAGAGGTTGAATTCGATTGGAACGAACTTACCTGAAAATATCTCAGTCAACTTGATCTTGAATTCACTTCCTAGTTCATTTGAAAACTTCATTGTAAATTATAATATGAACAACACGAAAGTGAAGCTTCCCGAGCTTCATAACATGCTTAAGACATATGAGTCTTCCACCTCAAAGGGCAAAGCTATAATCATGGTGAGTACATCTGCTAGATCTAACCTGAAAGGTAAGAAAAAACAGAAAAAGAAAATTAAGGTTGGGCCTAAGCCTACAGCTTTGAAGCCAAAAGTAGGTGCTCATATGAAGTCAACATTGGCTAAACATGTGTGCTTATATTGCAAAGAAAAGGGACATTGGAAGAGAGATTGTGAAAAGTGGAAAACACTAGATGTTTCTGGCTCCTCGGGTATATTTGTCATTGAGATAAATATGTCTATTAATAACTCTCACTGCTGGGTATTTGATATCGGATGTGACAGTAGGATGATTAGACCGAGGGAAGTTTTCCTGTGCGTGGGAAATGGAGCAAAGGTTGCTGCCGAGCATGTAGGGACTTATAGATTAGATTTACCCTCAGGTCATAGACTTTATTTATATAATTGTTATCTTATCCCATCGATTACCAAGAATATTGTTTACATTCCGATGTTAGACATTGAAGGATTTTCCTTCCATTTTGCTAATAATAGTTGTTTATTTACGCATAATGGTGTTGTTTATGGAAATACTCCGCTTGTGAATGGTTTATATGTTCTTGATTGTAGTCATGAAATTCTCAATGTGCAAAAAAAATATATAAAGTTAAGTAATATGAATAATCCCACCTATTTATGGCATTGTAGGCTAGGTCACATAAATGAAATAAGAATCGCAAGGTTAAGAAAGTTAGACTACTTAACACCATTTGATTTTGAGTCTTATGGACAATGTGAATCCTATCTCAAAGAAAAAATGACCAACAAGTCATTTTCTAAGAAAGGCATTCGAGCAAAGAGGTGCTTGAGCTGGTTCATACTGATGTATGCGAACCTTTCCTTACTCAAGGTAGAGGCGGTTATTTATACTTCATTACTTTTACTAATAACTTCTCTAGGTTTGGACGTGTGTATCTTTTGAAGCACAAGTCAGGGGATTTTGAGAAGTTTTAAGGAGTATAGTTAGAAGTAGAGAAACAAGTTAAAATGAGTATTAAGACTCTTCGATCGGATCGAAGAGGAGAATTTCTGAGTAAATAATTTCTTGATTACTTAAAACTTCATGGAGTCCAATCGCAATGGACGCCTCCTGGAACACCACAAATGAATGGTGTTTCTGAAAGGAGAAATTGAACTTTATTGGATATGGTCAAATCCATGATGAGTTTCTCAAATCTTCTAACATATCTATGGGGGTATGCTTTACTGAACTCAATCTATGTTCCAAATAGAGTTCCATCAAAGTCAGCAGATAAAACTCCATATGAGTTATGGCATGGCAAGAAACCATCACTTACGCACATGCGAACCTAGGGTTGCCCCGCATATGTAAAGAAGATGCTTACTGACAAGTTGGAATCTAAAAGTGAGAACTTTTATTTTGTGGAGTATCATAAAGAAACATGAGGATACTATTTCTATCTTCCTGGAGAACATAAGGTCATTATTTCTAGGCAAGCGACTTTCCTTGAGGAAGACTATGTCTACAAGGAAAGAAGTCAAAATAAGGTAGAACTTGAAGAAATTCAAGAACCACAAAGTGACATGGAGGTTAAAAACTTATCTAATGACCTAAAAAAGAATCCAGTGGGAGCTTCTGGTCATTCCTATGGTGAAGATTTGTCACTTAGAGGACAATCTTTAGCCAGCGGGAGAATTGATAGAATCGATATGGTAATACAAAATTCATTATCGCAATCGATGGAAGACCAAGCAATGGTTGCACAACTCCCTCCTTTGGAAGTTCATGTTGATGACACTTCTGAGGGATCTCAAAATGTTAGACCATCCAACACAGAAGAACCTTCTCATGATCATAACACTCAAATCATTCAAATGCATGATAACCAACTTCGTAAGTCTACTAGGGTTCATCGGCGACTAGAAAGACTAAACCTCCTAGTAAAGGTTCAGGTGATGTGGAAATTTTGGACGATAATGAACCTAGAACTTACACTGAAGCTATGTTAGACATTGACTCGAAGAGGTGGCTTGAAGCCATGAAATCAGAAATGGACTCGATGTACACAAATCAATCTTGGAACTTGGGATTAGACCCATTGGATGTAAATGGGTGTTCAAGAAGAAGATCGATGCAAATTGTAAGGTCGGTAGCAAAAGGTTATAGTCAACAAGATGGAATTGACTATGATGAAACCTTTTCTCCAATTGCGAAAATCAAGTCCAGTAAGATTTTACTTGTTATAGCTGCATACTATGATTATCATATTTGGAAGATGGATGTTAAAACCACTTTACTCAATGGTGAATTGATCGAGGAAGTGTAAATGATACAAACAAAGGGTTTTACATCTGAATCAAAACCCAAAGCAGTATGCAAGTTACAAAAGTCTATTTATGAACTTAAGCAAGCCTTTAGAAGTTGGAATATTTATTTTGACAAAGCAATCAAATCATTTGATTTTGTTAAAAATAAAGAAGATCCATGCGTTTATAGTAAACGAACTGGATGGACTATTATTTTTTATTATTATATATGTTGATAACATATTGATGATGGGAAATGATACACTTGTTATGCAATCAGTAAAGAATTGGTTGTCCAACACCTTCATGATGAAGTACTTAGATGAAGCCTATTATATTGCTGGAATTAGGATCTAACGGGATAGACCTAATAGAATATTGGGGCTTTCAAAGTCCACATACATAAATAAATTGGTAAGACGATTCTCTATGGAAAATTCCAACAGGGAATATCTTCTAATGAGTCATGGTATCAAATTATCAAAGAAGGATGGTCCTCCTACTGATAAGGAACTTGAGCGCATGTAAAAGATCCCATACGCTTTAGCAATAGGCTCTATCATGTATACTATGATATCCACAAGACCAGATGTGGCCTATGCACTTAGCATGGCTGGTACATGGACACAAGTGCTACATCACATATGACGGGCGAGGGAGGCCAGTAGTAGGTTGGTTTTGTGAGGAAGAAAAGAGATAGGGTGTGTTTATAAAATAAAAAGGGTACAAAAGTAATTAGCTTAAGTTATTTTAATATAAAAAATAAATAAATGGTGTATTTAGTAAATCATTGGTTGCCAGGAGAATCACCACTTAATGAGTTTATTAGAGCCGACAACGGTCAGTCCGATAATTGGCTGAGCTAATGCAATAAAATATTAGGCCCGAGAAAATGTACACTCGAATATGAATATTTAATATAGTGAAAATGTCATTTTTTCGAAAAAAAAATGTACATATTATTTGTTCATCTATATTATATAATATTGTATATTTATCTTATCGAGATTTATTATATTGAAGATGTTAAGATATGTAAATATTTATGAAAGTGAAGATGGATTTTTATCACAATAAAAATGAACATTATCAGAATAGACATGAACATCTTTATAACAACGAATTTGACATTTGTATGCATGTTACATGTTTATAATGTTTATTTATCACATTAAATATGAAAAATTATCGCAACAAAAATAAAAATTTATTTTGACAAAAATATACATATTGAACATATATTTTTTCAACTCAAGTGTATGATACAATGTACATATGAGTTTACCTAATAATTTGACATGCTCAGGTCAAGGGGTGACCCAATCCGCCCAAGATATTTTGGCACGACTCGATACGATTTTTCCATTTTGCCTGACGTGCTCAGGCCATGTTTGCTCCGACCTACACATGTTGAGAGCTCTAGAGCTTATAGTTCGTTTATTTCCTATCAACTCATTTATGTAGTTTGACAAAGTCTCCGAGTCAATTTATGATAATTGATTAGATTTATAACAAATTTCAGAGGACAAAAGTATAATTTGTAGCCTTTCTAATTAGCTCTAATATTATTGGAAAAAAGATTCTTTTTTATCCTTCTCTCCTACAAATTTTTTTGTTGACTCACGTATTGTTACAATATTTAAGGAAAACATCGTTCTTAAGAATAAGGAGACCTTTAATTATTATTATGTTTTTAAATCAAATTTTCTAAAATTTGGTGTATATTGTTTTATGAAATTCCTATATATATATACTAGTTTTATTCACGTGTATTACACGGGGTTTATTAAAAGATAAATATAAAAAGTATTTGCAATAATTACAAATTTTTATGTAAAGTGAAAAACTCAAATGATGTATTTTCAATCATATGCTTAGATTCAATTCGTTAATAATTTTATTTACATACTTATAAAAACTCAAAAGAAGTCGCATTTTAAACCCGTGCCTAATCTCTACTTAYTAATTATTATTACGTTATTTTGTATTTTAATGTTTAGATTAAATTCGTTAATAATATTACTTACATACTTTGAGAACCTAAACTGATGTCATACTCTCAACTCGTGTCGCATTGTACCGATGTCTAATCAATATTTAATAATAATAATAATAATTGTTATTATTATTATATAATTTTATATTTTTATGTTAGATTGAATTCATTGCCAATATTTAATTACATACTTAGATTATTTCAAACAAATCTTAATTTACCTATATAGAATATTTAAAATTACAAAATTAAAATTATATTAATATTTAGAGAAACTCTACGGCATGCCCCCCACCCCACTACATTTAAAATCATATATCTCTTAACCTAAAAAGCCAAAAATTGATATAATGGTTCCTATTAAATCCCACTAAGTGAAGAATGATGTCGTGAAGGAATCGTATACGTTCCTTAATATTTATTATAAACACTACTTATTTAATAATTTCATAATATTTTCTTAATTAAAATTATATCTTATTTATTTATCTTTTAATTAAATCAACTAACTTAGATCTTTTCTACTAATTTTATATGACTTATTTATATTTTTATATTAGGAGAATAAAAGAAAATATTGAATTAGACAAAATATAATAAAAGAAGAATATTAAATTAGGCAAAATATAATAAAATGAAAAGATTAAATTAGGTGGAATACAATAAAATGTAAATATTAAATTAAGTAGATATTTGGTTTGGATGAAACCTACGCAATCGAAATACCAAAACTTTTTATTTGCCTAACGAAGCATGCGAAGCAGACATACGCATATTATGCGGGATTTGGAAAGAGTAATACTCATTAAAAATACCAAAAGAATAATGCTGAAAATGGTACATACAAATCGTAACATTCTTTATTTTATTTTCACAATAAATAATTTTTACACACAAATCAGAACATTACTTGTTCTAATTACAGTAAAACTGGTTTTCAGAATTAAGAATTTTGCAAGTTTTTTACCATGAGTCACGAAATTAGTTGTGATATATGAAGAACATTACTTGTTATAATCACAGTAAGACTGATTTTCAGAATAGAGAATTTTCAAGTTTTTTTAACATTAAGTCGCGAAATTAGTTGTAAAGCATATCAAAATACCTTAAACTTGACGGGGAAACCCGTAGAAAATTGAGTTTGAAAAAATATAAAATATACAACACTTGCGTGTTACATATGAATATGTGATATAAAAAATTAAATTTTATAAGACACTATTCTATTGAAAAAATGTAGTGCATCTAACTTGTAGTATATGTAATATTATTTTAATTTTTTTTCTACTTGAGATACTAATTTGTTCGTGCAGATATATAATATATGTATCAATGCATTATATTTGAATTAGATAAATAGGTTTAGAATATATTTATTATTTATTTTTCTAGGCATAATAATTTATTATTAGTATTAGTATTATGTTATCTTTTTTGTTTCACCTTGTTTTTATTTCTTGTTTAGTATAACAATAGTTTTTCATATATATATTTTAATATTATTTTCAGTTTATTATATTGGGATTAGTTAAAAAAATTTAAGTTTATATTTTTATATTTATTTTCCTTTTGTAATAATTTTATATAACTCATATTTTTCTTATATAAATATTTAAAATTATAATAAAATTATTTCAACTTTTATTGTAAATAAAAATTAATTCAACTTATATAGGTTTTTTCCTAATTAGATATAATTTTTTTATATTTTTATATTAGAAGGATAAAAGTAAGATATTGAATTAGACAAAATATGTTAAGAAAAATATTATAGTAGGTAAGATGTAATAAAAGAGAAATATTGAATTAGGCAAAATATAATATTAGTAAAGTTTTAAAGTAGGTAAATATATAAAAAGTAAAAATACTAAATTAGATTAATATTAGGCTCGCATGACACCAAAACACCAAAATTTTTTCCAAAGCTAACGAAGCATGTGAAGCAGACACATAGAATAGAAAGATTTTACATTAATATATAGAGGAGATTATATATATCTTAATTTTATATATTTCAATTAAGTTTTAGCCAAATTAATTTTTAATCAGCTACCCTCTAATGTAGAAGCAAACCTATCTATGGAAATGACTACGGTACCTTCACGGTACCATACCCTCACCCCCTCCTGCATTTACAAGCGTTGATTTCTTTATATTAAAAACCTAATTTATATTCCCATTCATCTGATAATTCCTATTGATTGAGGAATGGTGCCGTGAAGGCATCATAGAAGTTCCCCCTATCTATATAGAAGCAAACCTATCTATATATAAGAAAAATGAGTTGCTTTGGAGAGTCCAATAAGAAACGGACGCATTGCTTTCAGGCGCAGCCCAGCTAGCGCAACAGCGCCAACCTGACTAACCTCGTAGCCGCATATGGGCCAACCTGACTAACCTCGTAGCCGCATATGGGCTTTAACATGAAATGTGGTTTACAAGTCGGTATTAATGGGCCCGTCAAAACCTAGGCCAAATTAATAGCAACAGTCAACTTGGGCTATATAGAGTCTGTATATCACTAAAATATAGCATCGGATGCCAAATATGAAAACAACAAAGTGACAGAGAGAAAAAAAAAAAGAAGAAGCCCTTTCCACATAGGCATTGATATTACTTGTAATTTACCTTTTGTCATTGCTTGGTTAATTAATATTTTGATCGTTATATTGATATTTGTCATTTAAATTTTCTTACGTTTATGTGATTTTTCCTTGTTTTACTTATATAAATGGAAGATGGAGCATGTCATTTTAACATACTTTCTATTTAAATTATATCCAAATTAATACTCATCCGATCCTAAACAAATGATGTTATAGACTGTGGCCAAATTGAAGAAGCACTGCGTATTGACAAATTTATCATTTAATTAATTTCTATCTCCCTTATTCCCTGTTTATTGGACCACCTCTTGTTAATTGTATTCTCTCTTTTCCACTTCTCATTTCTCTTATAATTCACAAAAGAAGAAAATTTTGGATTTTATATGATACTGAGATAAGATTGATAAAGTTGGAAGAAAAGGCAAAGAATATCTAAAAAGATAAATTATTGAGCAAATGTTAAAATGACATTTATTTAGAATGAGAGAGTAATTAATTATCTTTAAGAAAACCATTGGTTATAGGTATCTTAAAATGGCATTACTGGGAATAATGCAGTCTTCTTATTTACTTGTTTGTTTATTAACTTTTCTTTTTAGACAAAAAAAGTTTGAGCACACTATCATATTCAAAAGTGAAGAAAATGATCAAGATTAGAGATACGTTATTATAAATCTTGAATAGTCACCATCAAGTGATGGGCAATTTCACATATTTGTGGTCACTATTATCATGTAAATTACCACCATTACCCCTCACAAGTAACCATCAACTAAGGGTTCTTTTTTTTTTTGACATTGGATTACCGAAAAGACCATCTTACCCCTCCTAAAATAATATATTATGAATGATAATTTGGACATGACATGGAAATTTTGCACTAATTTTATTTATGTTAGGATAGTGGACCCAAAAATCACCCGATCTTGTCGACCCTAATAAATATGCCCACCAAAAATACAATGATTTTTAAAATTTGAAATTGTGCCCAAAGGGTTTGTCATGAAGTTGCGTGACCACCAGAAACATTTTCACGAGTACAGACATTTTGGGGAAATGTTTCTTTTTCCTTAATTTGTAAAAATTGCACGATTTTTTCCATTTCTTAAATCCAAATCATTTTTTCTTTGGTTCCTTAAAAGGAAATATAGACATAGCCATATGCCTGCCATGTAATAATTTCATAACCCTCCAGCACATGGAAAATAAAAGTCATGCTTCATATTTTTATTCTTTTTTAAATGGTGATAAATTTTGAAAATTCTTGGACAGACAAAATGAACAAATTTAAATTGGTCACGTGAAAATACCATGTTTGTGTGTGCGAAAGCAATGCATTGAGAATAACTCTATATATTTAGTTTAGATGTTAAACAATTACTCCAACTCCTTCTGGACCTGGCATGAGAATATCATTAAGAACCAACCCCACAACAAAAGACAATAATTGACTAAATAATTGAAGTTATCTAATTGAATTGTTTTAATACACATTGGGGTGTTTCACAATTTCTATATCTGAAGAAGAAATTTATTGTAGCATACTATAAATACTGAGAGGAGTGTTTTTCTTTTCTTTCTTGAGATTGGGCCGCTTACAATCTGTTAACCTTCGGTTCACAGATTCAACCATTGGTTCTGTGATTGAATTGATATAAATCAATTGAGATTAGAAGTTATAAAATATTCAAGTGATTTACACTTTAATATCATATACAAATATCCATAAATAATCTCTTACTCATAAATTACTAAGTTATATATCCCCAAGTTAAATGCAGGAGAAAAAATACAGATAACGGGGAGCCGTAACCGTAACCATGATCATACGATTTTGATTCAAAAATTAGAATTGACGGTTTCAATCCGGTAAAAGTTACGGTTCCTTCACGGTTGCGGTTTTAATTGAAATCGTCTATTATTAGATTATTTTTATTTTTTAATATTATTTAAATCTTAGATAAAATATTGAATTATATATATATTTCTTAAAGGAACTGACGGTAACCACCAGTTCCGGTTCCGAACCGGCTCGATTTTTTTATGACGCCCCAAGATAGCCCTTCAAACCTGACGTTTAGTCCCACTGACTTCCCAGGGGGTCATCCTTCCCACCTCTACCCCAGACAAACACGCTTAAATTTGGTATTTTGATGAGAGGGCTTTCAAAAAAGAAGATGCATCTTGTCGTTATGAGTTTACCAATCAAATCTATTGAGTTATCCTAACTAGTTACCCATCCCACCTCTACTTCAGGTCAAGCACGCTTAACTTTGGTGTTTCGATGAGAGGGTTTTCAAAAAAGAAGATGTATCTTGTCGTTATGAGTTTACCAATCAAATCCTATTGAGATATCCTAGTTAGTTTCTTGATTTTGGGAAGTTACAATCTACCCCCCTTAAACTCGCGATGTCCTCATCGTGCCTGAGTTATCTCAGAATTCATAGCCAGGCGTTGGGATTCTAGAGGTGGCTCCTACGGGTTCAAGATTGTAATCATGGGCTATCCCTATCTTGGGTTCCCTCTGCTGGGGCCTTCTATTGAGCTATCCTAGTTACTTTCTTGATTTTTTGGTGTTAAAATCTACCCCCCATAAACTCGCGACGTCCTCGTCGCGCTTGAACTATCTCATGATCCGTTGCCAGGCGTTGAAATTCTAGATGTGGCTCCTACGGGTTCAAGATTGTAATCGTGGGCTATCCCGATCTTGGGCTCCCTCTACTGGGGACTTCTCCCTCATGGGTTTTCTATACGCGTTGCAACCTTGTCCCACATAGCACTTAGTTCCCTATTTTTCCGGCTGGCAAACGGCTCTGATACCATTTATAACACCCCAGGACCGCCCTCAAAACTTGACGGTTAGTCCCACTTAGTTCCCGATTTCTTCGGCTGGCAAACGACTCTGATGCCATTTATAACGCCCCAGGATCGCCCTCCAAACCTGACGGTTAGTCCCACTATACCAACACGAGTCTTTTCTAGCGCGATTTGTCCTCACTCACGCGCACCCTGAGAGACTTCACAGGGGGGCACCCATCCCACCTCTACTCCAGGACAATGACGCTTAACTTTGGTGTTTCGATTAGAGGGCTTCCAGAAAAGAAGATGCATCTTTTCGTTATGAGTTTACCAATCAAATCTATTGAGTTATCTTAGTTAGTTACCCATCCCCCTCTGCTTCAGGCCAAACACGCTTAATTTTGGTGTTTCGATGAGAAGACTTCCAGAAAAAAAGATGCATCTTGTCATTATGAGTTTACCAATCAAATCTAATGAACTATCCTAGTTTACTTCTTAATTTCGGGGTGTTACAATTTACTCCCCTTAAACTCACGACGTCTATAGCGCGCTTGAACTATCTCAGGATCCGTTGCCAGGCGTTGAGATTCTAAAGGTGGCTCCTACGGGTTCAAGATTGTAATCGTGGGTTATCCCGATCTTGGGCTCCCTCATGGGCTTCGGGTTCAAGATTGTAATCGTGGGCTATCCCGATCTTGGGCTCCCTCTACTGGGGCCTTCTCCCAAATGGGCTTTCCATACGCGTTGCAACCTTCTATCGCATAGCACTTAATTCTCGATTTTTTCGGCTGGCAAACGGCTCTGATACCATTTATAACGCCCCAGGGTCGCCCTCCAAATCTGACGATTAGTCCCACTTAGTTCCCAACTTTTCCGGCTAGCAAAAGACTCGCCCTCCAAACTTGACGGTTAGTCCAACTTAGTTCCCGATTTTTTCGGCTGACAAACGGCTCTGATACCATTTATAACGCCCCAGAATCGCCCTCCAAACCTGACGGTTAGTCTCACTATACCAACACGAGTCTTTACTAACGTGCACCTTGAGAGACTTCCCAGGGGGTCATCCATCCAACCTCTACTCCAGGCCAAGCATGTTTAACTTTGGTGTTTCGATGAAAGAATTTTCAGAAAAAAAGATGCATTTTGTTCATATGAGTTTACCAATCAAATCTATTGAAATATCTTAGTTAGTTTCTTAATTTTGGGGTATTATATTTTTAAAATCTGGAAATATAACCGAAATATTTAAAGTCAATTATGATTCTGATTCTTGAACCGTTAACCACAATATCGATTTTTAAACCATTAACTATGATTATACTTATAATTTAAAACTCAGTTCCGATTTCATATGACCATGTCTAAGTCCATAGACTTCTATACAAATTTGGATGTGAAACATCTTTCAAAGGAAAACATTGAAAAAATGTTTTAGGTAAAAAAGCCAAAGTTACAAAACAAACTACCAAGCAACTCTACCCGAGTTATACCCCGTGTCACAAGGGCCTTGGTTGACCCAGTTTGGTCAATCCGATTCCAGAAAGGCAGAAACATTACTAAAAACTATAGGTTAATAATATTTGTAAATAGATGCTAAATCTCAAACAATTAATTTAGTGATTGTTTCGAAAACTTACAAAATGAGCTTTTAAATATAATAGCCATTTCATGATGTTTATTGATTAATTAAAAATGAACTTTTTGATAAGTTTACTCTTCCAAAATGTTCATTCCAAAGAAATAAGCTCTCGAAAATTCACCAAGAGTGTTTGGTAATAAATTTGTGTAATTGTAAAAGTCAAATTAAAAGTATGAATAACTTAAAGCATTCATCTATTATTTTAAATTTTTAGCAGAACTCATTTGAAAACACTAAAATTTACTTTGGCTTAAATTATAAATTGAGAATCATTTTTCTTTTAGTGAATTCGAATACTCAAATGGATTCTCTTCTAGTCAATGAGTAAATCATGACAATATTATTATTATTGAGTGTAAACTTTCCAACTTCAAGGAAAACTATCATTGTTTTTAAAATATTGTTATTCCACTATCCGTGAACCTTACAAAGAAAAGGTGAAATTAAAGAGGGAGTAAAACGCAAAACATTAAAGGACACCTTGAAAATTGTCCGGAAGAGAACGCGGACAAAAAAATAAAAATTATTTCACTATTTGTGAGCCTAAAATAAAAATATTGAAAAAATAATTTTAAATTTTAAGATTATAACGCGAAACATTAAATGACACTTGAAAATTGTCCGGAAAAGAAAATGAATTTTTATTGCACTATTTGTGAACCTAAAATAAAAAAACTTCAAAAACAATTTTTTTTAAAAAAGTGACAATTTTTATTGCACTATTTGTGAACCTAAAGTAAAAAAACTGCAAAAACAATTTTTTTTAAAAAAATGCGACAATTTTTATTGCACTATTTGTGAACCTAAAATAAAAAAATTGCAAAAATAATTTAAATAAAAACTGCAAAGATAATTTTTTAAGAAAAATGCGACAATTTTTATTGCACTATTTGTGAACCTAAAATAAAAAGATTGCAAAAATAATTTAAATTAAAACTGCACAATAATTTTTTTAAAAAAAAGCGACAATTTTTATTGCACTATTTGTGAACCTAAAATAAAAAAAATTGCAAAAATAATTTAAAATAAAAAACAAACGCTAGAGGAAAGGATTGAACCTTCGACCTTGTGGTTAACAGCCACACGCTCTAACCAGCTGAGCTACTCCAGCCGATGGTAATATTTTCTATATATTATATATATAATTATTTTATTAAGATTCGTATAATAGTTTTCTATTTGCACTATGCAACTCAAGGGCATATGATTTTCAAAAAAACCCAAGTCCCTTTAAAACCATAATGTTCGATCGAAACATGAAACTGTAATTTTCAAACCCCAAATTCCTATTGTTTAAGGCTATCTCTACGTGGAAAATCATGTGACCAAAAAAACTAATCACATGGGTCTACTAAGTCATTCACTTTCCAATTCTGTGGTAGACATGAAGTTAATAGTTCCATAATTTCATACCTCTATTCGAGAGTTCATTCTTAATTTTCCACGCATGAAAAACGTTTCATTTAAGGGACTCATCACTAAAATAAAAACATGTGTATTGGTAACTATCATTATTGTTGAAAAGCCACAACAAAAGTTAGCTTTCAGTCATAACACACGCCTCTTAAGAAAAAAAAATCTTAAGTTACTATTTAAATTTTCTGGATTACAAAAAAAAATGTGGAAATAGTTATAGTTAAGTACTTGGATCACTACCAAACTCCCATTGTATTCCAAGAATAATATTTTCTGAAAGTCAAAATTTTATTTTTGATCCATTATGCTGGCCACTTTTAAAAAAAAGTACGTAATATTGACATCAAATCACGTCTTCTAAGTTGACAAACTCATCAAATAAGGTATAAAAAAACCTGATCGGGCTTCTATGCTTAAGTGGCGTGACTAAATCATTTTATATCATTTTTTTATTTAAATTAAATTGCGAAATTAGAAAAATTAACTCTAACTAACGCCACCGCCATTTTTTCCAAAAGCTGCCGCCATCCCCAAAATCACTGCCCTGAACTGACGATTCTCCGCCACCATCAACGTCTGTCACATACGCGGCCACCATAACCACACTTACTCAGCCGACCAAAAGCACCACCATCAACAATCTTTCTCGGCTTAAGCCCAAACAAAACCCGACAGCCCCAATCCCTGTCGTCACCACCACCATCGGAACCATCGCCATGGACGATGACAGTCCCACCTACACCACCACAGCCACAGGAACCACCACCATAAATTCGCCACCATCATGGCTCAACGTCACCATCTCTAACCGTTTTCATGTACAAAATCCTTAACGATTTTCCCAAACAAAAACCACCACCATTCCTGACCGTTTCCGCAACCCAAAACAACCACCACATCACCGTATCATTTCCCAAACCTGACTGTTAGAAATCGATAAATTAGAATCACCACAGCGGTAGCCCAAACCCGCCGTTTAAACCAGTCGTTGTCGGAAAAAGATAACGAGCTCATTATTAAGTCGGAGCGCCGCCCTTCGCAGCTATGCTTGCCGCTGCTATTTCCTGATGGAGAGAAGAACCACCATGCTTGAAACCACTTGTCGGTTTCCAACTGCCCTTCGTAGTAGTGCCCTCCGCTTGCCGGTTTCCATCCGCCGGGAGATTTTCGAAGAAAGCGTAGAGGATTTGCGTCGCTCGATTTAGAAATTGGGGAAGAGAGTTTCATCGTGCCTCACCATCGCCAGGAACTAGCCGCCGATTTCTGAAATTGGTGAAAAAGCGGGTCTGAAGATGCATTTCTAAAATTGGGTCTGAAAGATGCGTTTCTGAAATTGGGGCTGAAAGATGCATTTTAATTTAATTGACGGTAAATTAGGTAGTTAGGGTCAGTTTTTTTAATTTCACAATTTAATTTAAATCAAAAATGATAAGAAATAATTCAGTCATGCCATGTAAACATAGAAGCTCGATCGGGCTTTTTTTTACCTTATTTGATAAATTTGACAATTTAGAAGACATGATTTGATGTTGGTCAACATCACGTACCCTTTCTAAATTAAATGGCCAACATAATGGACTAAAAATAAAATTTTTCCCTTTTCTCAAATTCTACTTTTATGTACTTTTTCTTTTACCCACCGATCTCCATTGTATGTGTTTTATTATACAATATTTATATTTAGAAAATTATAAATATTAATTGATATTTTATGTTTATTTTTTGTTTTTTCTTGTTCTGAAAAATAGAAATATCGTCATTTCATTATTAGGTAGTATTTTTAGAATAATTCCCAAAAGATTGCAAATTTTCATTTCATATATTTCTTTTTTCTAAGAAAAATATAACTAATTACTATATTAATCACCAATAGATTATTTTATAAAATTGTGGATAAGACATATATATAAAATATACTTTTTTCTAATGAAGTATTTTTCATGATGTTACTATTTATCAACTTAAAAAGACTATTTGTTTATACAAAGAAAGGTGTTTATCCACTTTGAAGTTTGAAAAACCTTTTTGTAGACCACATTAGTTATCTTATTTATATATATCATATTTGTCGTAACAAATAATTTTCAATTCTTTTTTTCAATACACGTACATTACGCTAGAGTTAAAACCCATTTTTTAAAGATCTCATGGTTAAGAATACCTAAAATTTATAAGGTAAATGTATTTAAAAATAATTATTTATGTCATATTTTCAACTTGTATTGTATTGTAGCGGTCCCGTGTTTGATACCAATATTTCAAAAATAATAATAATATTTAGTAGTTTGTAATACTAAATTAAACTACATATATATTGCAATAATACCACCATTATTTTTGATATAGCGTATCGATTGAATATTATTCGTCATTTAGATGTGACTATGACGAATTTCATATGTTTTGGCCACGTTCGTTTTGTACTTGATTTACAAAAAGTTTATTACGTTATTTACATTTTAAGATTATATTTAATTAGTAATTTATAAGTACATACTAAGATTATATTATAATTTTTTTCTTAATATATGTATTTCAAAACTTAGATGGATGATGTGAAACTCTAAAAATGATATTTTACTAAACATGTATCATAAATTTACTTTATTAAAATTGTATCTCGAGGGTTTAAGTGTAATTAATCCTGATTTGCAACCATGACACTAACTAAACTTGCAAATCTCCGTAGTTCTCAAAATTAATTATAAAACTGTGAAAATATCTTTTTGTAATATTTATTGAAATATAAAGTAAAACTGTCACAAAATGGTTTTTAAGTAGTAATACATAGGGTTGGGTCGGTATGGTATATCAAAAGTCTTTGTCCATACCGATACTGTACCGAACATATACATAAGATTTCATACTGATATTATACCGAGTATATCAATATACCGAATTTTCAGTAAATTATGCGGCACATACCGTACGTACCAAAATATCGATATGTTAAATTCATGGAGGGTATGCGTATGATACCGTTTCATACCAAATGCAACAACAACAAACATTACAAAAGTTTTATACATGTATATCGAATATCGATATTTTTCGGCGAATACTGATATATATACCGACATTTTTTATTTTTTAGGTATATATACCAAAATACCGATATTTATACGGTATTTCAGTAAATACCAAATTACTGATTTTTGTGGATTCACATGCCGATATCGTACCATAATATATTGATATTGATACCGTACTGTACTGAATGTGACGTTATACTGAAGATATGATTTTTTATTTTTTTTTGAGTACGATAAGTGCAGTATTTCGATATTTTTTTTCCATCTCTAATAATACAAATGTTCCTGCTGAAAAGTAGAGTCCAAATTATTATGTTCTTTTATTGAGTTATGTTCTCACAACCTAATTAGTTTGGAAATTGTTTGAAAATTTAAAAATAACTAAAGTTAGTATTATGAATTATAAAGAATAAACGGAACCAGAAATTCCATATTCGATTTGAATAATTAATACCTAATATTTTCCTACCAAAAATAAGTTTTTTTTTTTTTTTTTAAATCAGTCAATCATACTGACTTAGTTTGATGTATATTATATTCACTCCTTAACTTGATGTTAATTTAAGTAAGAGAATAGACTTTGATTGAACTAATTTAAAGATTGTTTTAGTCTAATTAGAACTTAGATATAATATAATAAAATTTCCAATTAAGATGAACCAACACTAATTTTATAACCAAAAGAAGTTAATAAAAATTAGTCAAATTAAGATAAATTAAAAATTAAGATATCTCATCTTAATTTAAGAATTGATATTGGAGTGTGTTTAAATTCAATTTATAATTTAGGGTGTAGTAAAAATATGGACTCGGTTATAAAATCAAGGAGTACATTTGTTGAATAAATTATATTAGGTTAATAACATAAACTCGAGCTTGTAAAAGCAAAGAGTAAATCATATTAAATATTAGAGTACATTTGTAGGGTATTATTGTGTGGTTGATTTATAAATTACCTTATTAATAGCACATATTTCCAATATTAGTATAAGAATTAAACGCTCTTTGTTCCGACTTAAGGAATAATGATAAGAAATAACTGAATTGACTAAAGATTTTTGAATAAAATGAAAATGATTTTAAATTGTATTCAATCTTGTCTCAGTTAAGAGCAAAATGAACTTGATTTTAATTGGAGTCTTTTTTCACATAATGTTTTTTCTTTAAATTGTAACTTATAATTTAAAAGAGCAAATTCTGTTAATTTTTAGAATCTCATTTGTGGCTAATGATTGTGTGCTTGAATTACAAATTACATTGAAATTAGGCTATAGTTCCTTATATATTAATATGAATCTTAAAAACTTTAATAAAGACATAAATAATGATTGTAGGAAATTATCTTTTTATTTCAAGATTTGAGCTTCAAATGGAGATGATTAATTAAAGCATTGAATCAGTTTTTTTTTATAACTTTTGTATATACTAGTTTTAAACTGATTTCTTATTCAGTTAGTTTTAAACAGGCTAATCAATGAAGTAATGTGATCAGCAACCCAATAACAAAAGAAAAAAGAATTATGTGAAGCGGAAATCACTTGATTGAAGAAAGTTTTATGTACATTTGTGGACATTTATTATTGAAGATTTGATTAAAAAAAAAAAGTTAATTCTAACACTCATGTTGAAGAAATGATTGAAAAGGGAATTTTTTATTAAATTTTAAATTGAAATATGGGATTGAAAAAGAATTTTTTTATTAAACATTACAAAGAGTAAATTATATTAATCTTTAGAGTCCAATTTTTAGTGCTTAATTTATAATTAAACTTCTGATAGGTTGATATTTCTTGGCATATATATATATATATATATATATAAAGTTGATCTATTTTAAGTAAGAAGAAAGAAATAATAATAGAAAATCCTAGAATTGAAAGAAGATTTTAATATACAATGAAAAAGATTTTCTTTTGTAGGAAATATTGACTCGGTCAAATAATGTGGAATTATTAAAGAAAAAAAAAAGAACTTAATTTTAATTGTTGAATAACTTAGATTATGTTAATAATGTAAATTCGAGCTTGTAAAAGCAAATAGTAAGTCATATTAAATTTTAAATTACATTTGCAGGGTATTGATTATGTGATTGATTTATAAATTACCTTGTTAATAGCACGTATTTTCCTATATTAATATAAAACTTGACTCTTTCTTATGACATAAAGAATAGTGATAGGAAATAACTGATTGACTGGAGATTATTGAATAAAATGAAAATGATCTTAATTGTAGTCAATCTTGCCTCGCTTAAAAGAAAGTGTCTGTATAAAATGGACTTTATTTTAATTGAATTCTTTATCACACAATGTTATTTTCTTTAAATTGTAACTTGTAATTTTAAATTGTTTTTTGAGTCTGATTTGTAGGGTATCGATCGTGTGATTGATTTGCAAATCACATTGAGGTTAGGTTGTAGTTCCATATATATTAATATGAGTCTTAAATACTTTAATGAAGTCTTAAAGAATAATTTTGTAAGAAATTACCTTTGTAAATGAATATTTGAGCTTCAAATGAAAATGATTAATTAAAGTATTGAACTAGTTTTCTATTATTTTTGTTTATATATTAGTTTTAAACTAATTTCTTATTCAATTAGCACACAATTTAACATCAAATTCACTTCAAATTTGACATTCACTAAAGTATTATGTTTGTAGCTCTGAATAGAGATACAAAAATTTGATAAATTTATGAGTATTTAAGGATATACCAAAAAATATTGCAAATGACTATGTTAATTTCGTGTGTGAGTTAAAAGCCTCTTGTCAAATATGCAGCAAGTGTTTTAATACATTTTTGAGAGGTAGAAAGGTAACCATTAAGTATGGAAATAATACTTATCAGGGAAAGAAGCGGGCTGCAATCAATTTTGGAATTTTAGGATAATCGGAGGAATAGGGATGTAAGTGTTGACTTGTATTGCGTATAATTTTTGTATATTTTTGTGTCTTGTTTTGTGTGTTTCAGTCGAGTTTTAGTAGTATTTTATTTATATTTTTCTTATTTTGCGTTTTTGTAGTATTTGTTGTCTTTTTAGTGTTTCATTTTTACTTTTTGTAGATTTTTATATTATTTTACTTTTCTTTATATTAGGGTAGTCGATCAAGTCTAAGAGCATTTACGAGGATCACAACTGGCTCGATTTGATGAAAATACGATTCGGGCACGTGAAGCACAACCATCGATTGATGCGCTATCGACGCCCATTTGGCGTGCCATCGACAGGGCCATTTTTCAGCATCGGTGGTCAGGCAATTTTTTATGCATTTTGGGAAAATGACTATTTTGTCCACACTTTCACCCCTATAAATATAACATATCTTCTTAGAAATCAGGGCTCTTGAACCCCCTTAAGGTTTAGTAGCCCAAAACTTTCTCTTGTTTTCATCATCTTTCTTTCACTTTCAAGCATCAAATTCTTAGTGGATTAACTTAACTCGTAGAATCGTAACGTAGCATCTAGTCACCTTTATTTATAATTTGAAGAAGCTCAATGTTCATGGAGTAGCTCTTTCCCTTTTGGCTTTGAAGACTCTTTGAGCTTTTCAAATCGGGTAATCTTTGGTTCTTGATTTGTTACACCTTTCTTGTTATTTTCAATATATGTTTGGAGTTATTAATTTTCTTGTGTACGGGTTTTAGTTTAAAAAGCTTTTTATCTTTAATCATGTCCATGCTTGTTTTATGTTTATGTTATTGGATTTCTTGATGATTGTTGGTTAGAATTCATGGGTCTAGTACTTAGATGAGTTTAGAACCATCAATTGACATTGTTTGGTGTTTAATCTTCAAGTTGAGATTGACAACCCCCACTCGTAGACTAAGTGTTCGATCAAATGTCAATTGATTGTGCAGACGATTCTAGAGCTCTAGACCACCGTTTTATTAATCTTTTCAAAATTTTGGATTTCATTTATCGTCATTTAAATCACCGTCTTGGATATTACAACTTTACAAACCAAAATTTGATCACGTGTTTAGCACAACTTTTTCCTTGTTTTCTCATTCGTGAATCAAACTCGAGAATTGCTTCCGATTAGTTTTCTTTGAGAGATTCGACTCGAGTCAAACTTTTCACTTACAATTGCTCCGTTCTCTTGCGGACAAACTTTTCTAAAATAAAAAGTAAGTGGAAAAAAGTTTGATTCAAAATTTGGCGTCGTTTCTTTTTATCATAATTTCAAATAAAAATTGCAAACAAATTTGAAATTTAAAATAATAATAAAATGTCAAATTTATTTTTCCTTTTTACATTTTATATTTTTATTTGTGTTTGAATCTTTTGGTTTCTTGTGTTAAAAAAAATACAAAAATACAAAAATAGGTTTTATTTTGTACGTTTTGATGTTTTTATTTTTATGTTCGAGTCTTTGTGTTTGCTTTTCTTCACTTACCCCTTTTTGTAGGTTTCTCTTGACTCGACCGCCCGTTGGATGTCACTTCACGCTCGACACATCATCACAAGCGCGACTATAGAGACGTATCTCTCTCTCTCTCCCATCTTACCGTATTTTATCTTATTTTATGTGCAATGTGGGCATTGCATGGTTTAAGTGTGTGTGTGTGGGAGGGGGGTGTCCTTGTTTAGTAACTTCTTCGTATGCTTGCTTGTATTTATGATTTGAGTCGTGTGGATTGATATTGATTGGAATCTTGACGAAGTGATGTGGTTAGATGCTTTGGTTAGGTTGTTTAGATTCTCGTTCCACATTAGTGTAATTATGGGGCATGAAGTGTAGAAAACCTATGAAGTGTTTTAACCTTGTTCTATTCGTGCAATTCATTCCGAGAGTCGAATACTCTCTACTAACCCCATTTTTAAATGCCCTCTATAGGAATTTTTGTAAATTCTTCATTTTATTTTTGGAGATGTTAAAAACTCCACGTGCTTATTGAAAAATATTGTAAGTTGCATCTACCAAAAAGTGATTAAAGTCGATGAAATCTCATTTTTGAGTTGTAAATATCATATTCGTCTAGTACTTCGCCTTTATTGGTATTTATCAAAAAAGAAAAAAGAAGAAAATGGTACAAGAAGAGAAATCCTTGTACAAGTAATGTGTATATAATAAGTCGTGCAACCTTTATACGCATTTTTATTTTTACTTTTTAGATTTTGTTGTTAAAGAGGCGCATAAATGACTCGGTTAGTAGGGTGCCGACTTAGTGGATTGAGCATAAATAGATTTTGGCCAAGACATGGATGGGGGACGTACATGAAGAGCAACACATTATCTCAACGTACCGTGTCATCCTTTTAGTTGAGTTTCTAATTATTTTAATGCATAACTCCTCAAATCATTTGAATGCATTAATTTTTAGTTCATTTGGGGGTTAGATTTCTCTTGTCTATGTCTAGGCTTGATTTTGCTTGAGGAAAAACAAAAAGCTAAGTGTAGGGGAGTTAATTTGTACATATTTGTGTGTGATTTATGTATGTTTTTGTGTCTTGTTTTGTGTGCTTCAGTCGGGTTTTAGTCATATATTATTCCTTTTTCCTAATTTTGCATTTTCATAGCGTTTGCCGTCTTTTTTGTGTTTTTCGTGTTTCTCTTTTATTTTTTATAGATTTTTATGTTATTTTACTTTTCTTTGTTTTAGAGTAGCTGGAGCAAGCCTAAGAGCGTTTTCGAGGATCACAACTAGATTGATTTGACGAAACACGACTCGAACACACGAAACACATCCATCGATCGATGCGCCATCAACACCTAATTCACACGTCATCGATGCCCAGTCGACGTGCCATCGACGGGGCCATTTTCTAGCATCGGTTTTTGGGCAAAATGACTATTTTGCCCATACTTTCACCCCTATAAATATAACATCTCTTCTTAAAAAGCAGGGCTCTTGAACCCCTTAGGGTTTGACAGCCCAAAGCTTCTCTTGTTTTCATTGTTTTTCTTTCACCTTCAAGCATCGAATTCTTTGTAGATTAGCTCAACTCGTAGAATCGTAACATAGCATCTAGTCAATTTTATTTAGAATTTGAAGAAGCTCAATGTTCATGGAGTAGCTCTCTCTCTTTTGACTTTGAAGATTCTTAGAACTTGTCTAATTGGGTAATCTTTCGTTCTTAATTTGTTGCACCTTTCTTGTTATTTTCAGTATATGTTTGGAGTTATCAATTCTTTTGTGTATGGGCTTTAGTTTAATTGTTGAAAGTATGTTTGATTTGTTCATGAAGGTTAATTATTTTCCATTGTTGTCTTCTTTCGAGCTTTTTATCTTTAATCATGTTCATGCTTGTTTGATGTTTATGTAATAGGATTTCTTGATGATTATTGGTTAGAATTCATGGGTCTAGTGCTTAAATGAGTTTAGAACCATCAATTGGCATTGATGGGTGTTTAATCTACAAGTTGGGATTGACAGCTCCAACTCGCAGATTTAGTGTTCGATCAAATGCCAATTCATCGTGGAGATGATTATAGAGCCCTAGACCCTTATTTTATTAATCTTCTCAAATTTTTCGATTTTATTTTTGTCATTTAAATCACCTTCTTGGATATTACAACTTTACAAACCAAAATATGGTCAGGTGTTTAGAATAGCTTTTCGTTGTTTTCTCATTCGTGAATCAAACACAAAAATTACTTCCGGTTAGTCTTCCTCAAGAGATTCGACTCGAGTCAAGCTTTTCACTTACAATTGCTCCGTTCTCTTGCAGATGGATTTTTCTAAAATAAAAAGTAAGTGCAATAAAGTTCTATTCAAGTGTTATAGTTGGTCTGCAATCAACATGTTAAATTAAGTGTTAGAATAAATAATGATTGAATGATTTATGCAAAATAATGTATTTGAACGCTAGTTTAGAATATATTATGTTTATGGACAACTATCAAAGAACAAATAATAAATCTAATCCCATACCAAAATGGCGAAAAGGAATTGAATGCCAAATAATTATGATTAGAATATGGTTATTAGGGGAATATTTTGGTATGTAGTTTTGATTATTTTGAAATCTTCTCTTAATTTGAAGTGCACAATGAGCATTCAACTGCAATCTATCATAATCTACTAAAAAATACAATATATAAGAACCCAAAAAAAATTAAATTATTTTTAAAATTAAATCAAACTTTTTACACTTACTTTTTTATATTAGAAAGTTCTTCCACAAGGGAGTGGAGCAATTATAAGTCGAAAGCTTGACTCTAGTCAAATCTCTCGAGGAAGACTAATCGAAAGCGATTCTCATGTTTGATTCACAAATGAGAAAACAAGGAAAAAGTTATGCTAAACACGCGTCAAATTTTGATTTTTAAAGTTGTAATATCCAAGACGGTGAATTAAATGACGAGAAATAATATTGACAATTTTGAAAAGATTAATAAAACGGGGGTCTAGGGCTCTAGAATCATCTTCATAATTTGAACACTTAATCTATGAGTTGGGGTTGTCAACCTCAATTTGTAAATTAAACACCCAACAATACCAATTGATGGTTCTAAAATCATCTAAGCACCAGACCCATGAATTCTAAACAATAATCATCAAGAAATGCAGTAATTTAAACTTAAAACAAGCATGAGCATGATTAAATTAAAAGCTTGGAAGAAAGCTACAATGGAGAATCAACTTTTAAGAACTACAATTACTATTATACAAATTTATGAGAATCAAACTCCTAAAATCATGAGAAATTGCAAAAAAAAAACTAACTACCCAAACAAGAACATCACAAACCCAATAAAAACTCATAATCAAATCAAACAAAAAATTAGAATACTAAATGAATGGAAATGGGAAGCTTACTAACAAACAATGACAGGTTCATCATTCAAATGAGGAATTACACGAATTAAGACTAAGTCCTCCTCCAAAAGCTAAGCAATACTTAAGAATCCATATTTTACTAAAAACTAAAATGCTGAAAAATTAATGACGTGGAGAAAAACGAAGAGAAAATAAGAACATGCTTGGGCATCCAAACCTTAGGGGGTCCAAGAGCTTCTATTTCTAAGAATAAAGGTGTGTGTATATATAGGGGTGAAAGTGTGGTCAAAATAGTCATTTACCCAAAATGGCATGGCCACTAATGCTGGAAAATGGCCCGTCGATGGCGCATCAATCGATGGGTGTGACTCGCAGGTCCAAGTCGTATTTTCTTCAAATCGAGCCAGTTGTGATTCTCGGGAACGCTCTTAGGCTTGATCGACTACACTAAAATAAAGAAAAGCAAAATAACATAAAAATCTAAAAAAAGTAAGAGAGAAATACAAAAAGTACTAAAAGACGATAAAAGTTACGAAAACGCAAAATAAGGAAAAAAAATAGGACAAAATACGACTAAAATATGACTTAAAGCACACAGAATAAGACACGGAAACATATGAAAGTCACACACAAATATGTACAAATCAACTCCCCCACACTTAGCTTTTTTGCTTGTCCTCAAGAAAAACCGAGACTAGACATAAACAAGAAACCCCCAATGAACTAAAAACCAATGCATTCAAATGATTCAAGGAGTTATGCATTAAATTAACTGAAAACTCAACTAAAAGGACGACACGACACGATACGTTAAGATAAGAAACTTATAATCCTTTCCAAACGCCTAAAAGTAATGTGTTGCCCTTCATGCATGTCCTTCATCCATGTCTTGGCCAAGATCTATTCACGCTCAAACCACTAAGTCAGCACCGTACTAGCCCAATCATCTATGCACCTCTTCAACAATATAATATAAAAAGTAGAAAGAGAAAAATGGGTACAAGGGTTGCACGACTTATTATATACACATCACTTGTACAAGGGTTTCTCTTCTTGTACCATTTATTTTTTCTTTTTCTTTTTTTAGTACCCATAAGGTGAGGTACTAGACGAACACAGTATTTACAACTCAGAAATGAGAGTTCATTGGCTCCAATCACTTGTTTCTAAATGCAACTTATAATATTTTTCGATAAGCACATGGAGTTTTAACGTCTTCAAAAATAAAATGAAATATTTACAAAAATTCCTATAGAGGGCATTTGAAAATGGAGCTAGTAGAGAGTATTCGACTCTTAGAATGAGTTACATGAATATAACAAGGTCAGAATACTTCATAAGCTTCCTACACTTCATCCCCCACAATTACACTAATATCGAGCGAAAGTCTAACCAACCTAACCAAAGTATCTAACTACATCACTTTGTCAAGGTTCAAGATAAAGTACGGTAAAAGGGAAGAGAGAGAGAGAGAGAGATACGTCCTTATAATCGTGCTTGTGATGATGAGTCGAGCATGAAGTGAGCTTCAACGGGTGGTGAAGTCGATAGGAACCTACAAAAAGGGGTAAGTGGGGAAAAACAAACACAAAAGACTCGAACATAAAAATAAAAACATCAAAATGTACAAAAAAAATATTTTTGTATTTTTAGAAATTCTTAATATAATTTCTTTTAAAGAACACGAGAGACCAAAAGACTCGAACAAAAATAATAAACATAAAAATGTATATAGGAAAAAAAGAAATTTGAGATTTTTTATTTTTATTTATTTATTTATTTATTAAATTTTCAAGTTTGTTTGTAATTTCTATTTTAAAACAAGATAAAAAGAGGAAGAAACATTTTTGAAATAGCAAATTTTTTAATTTTTGTACTTTTTTCTGGACCAGGTCGAGGTGAGCGGGCCGGGTCGGGCGGTCCATGGAGGGCACGTCAATTAGGCATCGATCGATGGTCCATCGACGAGAAGGACAGAGAGCTTTGCATCAATTAGGCATCGATCGACGAGCTGTCGACAAAGACGACAGAGAGTTTGCGTCGATTGGTGCATTGATCGACGAGCTATCGACAGGAAAAATAGAGAGTTTTGCGTCGCTCGATGCGTTGTCGACAGGAACGACAATTGTTCGTCAATCACGTGCCGACGCATGCGTTGATTGATGGGAAGTCTGTAGGGCCTCTTTTTCACTCCTTTATACTTCGTTCCTTAAGTAAAACCTTAGATCCTTCAAAGTATGCGTCTGGGTGTGCATAAACGGGCCTCAAACTTCAGTTGATCCTCCCAAATATCATAAATAAGAAAAAAAAGCAAGAACTTGGGTTGCCTCCCAAGAAGCGCTTATTTAATATCTAAATATCAATGACTTATACAAGGGATGCTACCCGGGTTCCAAGAAAAAGTGATGATCGTGCCAAACCTTAGTGTTCTCCAACAGCAAGAATAGGCGATGACAATCACCAAGGCAGGCACGGAAAGCAAGATCTAAGATAAGAGAAACAAAAACTTCAACTCACTCCGAAGGTCGAAAACGCGAGTAGTCGATCACCAAGAAGATATCAAAAGTTAATCGGAGCGTGGAGTGATGCTCGGTCTCCGGAATTACTAGAAAATCCGTTAAACAAAAGGAACGGCCACCGACCAACCCAAACTCCTTCATTTCCTTGATATCCCCATCAACGTTCTCAAAAAAACATAATGACATATCCGGGCATAGGGGAGGGGGACCGGACTCCTTCTTGATTTTCTCTTCTACCATCTCAATCTCAAGTTCGAACAAAGCTTCGAGTGGCACAAGAAGAGTCTCGGTCATCTCATTATATCCTAAACCCGACACCACTTCATCATCCTCACAAAGAGAAAGTAAGCTCAGTTTTCCAACACCCACCATAATCTTCAATAGCAACACCCCTACACTCTTGTCCAAGACTTTATCAAAAAGCACAAGAGGGGTGATGCATTCAACCAAGTCCCCAATCTCAACCTCCTTATACAATTCTCCCAAACGAGCGTTCAAGCCCGAATTACTAAAATCCAAGGTGGGCTCCACCACATAAAATATAGACACCTCATCTAAACGAAGTCGGTTTATCTCATCAAGAACTTCATGAGATTTTATGGGTGAAGTCGGTATGGTATTATGGTTGTAACATGAATTGTTACACGAAGGGGACAAGGGATAATAATAATAACTCGGATTATAAGAATATGATTCGCTAGGATCATATGAATCATTATGTCTCGAATCATGATACTCATTAGGGGAAAGTAAGGCTTAAAACTCGGATCATAGGAATTTGATGTAGGTAGAGCAAATGGGTCGTATGAGGGGTCAAAGCCTGTATCATAGGAATGTAAAATCGGGGCATAAGAATAGTTAAATATAGGATGGTAGGAATCATGTGGCGGGGCGTGAGGG
Organism: Phtheirospermum japonicum; assembly: GCA_014905375.1. Taxonomy (NCBI): domain Eukaryota; kingdom Viridiplantae; phylum Streptophyta; class Magnoliopsida; order Lamiales; family Orobanchaceae; genus Phtheirospermum; species Phtheirospermum japonicum. Next base: position 707,632 of record BMAC01000216.1, read on the forward strand.
CTAAAAAAAGGATCGTAGTGATCAGATGGAGCATATGATTCATTGTGGCTTGGGTTATAAGAGTTAGTAGACTGGACCCATTGATCGCTCCATTGATGATTTAGAGGTGCGTACCGAGGGGAGTATAACGCCCCCATGAGCCAATCATAAACTTTCTCCCACGTCTTCAAGGAGTCGACTCAAAATTTATCAACCATGTTCTTTCCCGATCCTTTAACGTGTAGACAAAAGGTCGCATCTTCACTTGATCCTTCATAAGTCCTTGAAGTGGGAAAGTTCGTGTGATGGCATCGTACTCTCGAAGCGAATCCTCACTTGGGAGACCATGAAAAACTGGAAGTTGTTCAGAGTAGAAATCGTCAAGATCGTACTCCCGTAGTGCGGGGCTCAGTGGAATGGCCGGTCGAGGGGCACCAGAAGCGTACGGATTGTCATACGACTGAGACGCTCGATAGTTAGAAATTCTCCTTTTTTTGGAATGGTTCTTTGAATCTCGGTTGAGGTCGTTGTACCTTGCACACACAATACTCAACAACAAGATTAAACGAACTAACGAAAGGCAACAAAAAAAATCACAAACAAACACTATACACAAATGAAACCAATAAAAACACAAATAAAGGTCACGAAAAGGAAACACAAAAATCACAACCTTTAGTCTTCCCTAGCAACGACGCCAAATTATAAATCAAACTATTTGCACATACTCTTTTTTTAATTTTAGAAAAACTCATCCGCAAGGGAACAAAGCAATTGTAAGTGGAAACCTTGACTTTAGACGAATCTCTCGAGGAAGACTAATCGAAAGCAATTCTCGTGTTTGATTTACGAATGATAAAATAAGGAAACAGATATGCTAAACACGCTGTCGAGTTTTGGTTTTTAAAGTTGTAATATCCAAGAGGTTGATTTAAATGACGAGAAAAAAAATTGACAACTTTGAAAAGATTAATAAAACAGGGGTCTATGGCTCTAGAATCATCTTCATGATCAATTGGCATTTGATCGAACACTGCGAGTTGGGGTTGTCAACCCCATTTTGCAAATTAAACACCCAACAATACAAAATGATGGTTCTAAAATCATTTACGCACTAGAACCATGAATTCTAAACAACAACCATCAAAAAATGCAAAAATTTAAACTTAAAACAAGCATGAACATGATAGAATAAAAAGCTTGGAAGAAAGCAATAATGGAGAATGAACTTTTAAGAGCTACAATTATTATCATACAAATTTCTGAGAACCAAACACCTAAAATCATGAGAAGTTGCAACAAAACTAACTACTAAAACAAGAACATCACAAACCCAATAAAAACTCATAATCAAAGCAAACAAGAAATTAGAATAATAAAAGAAAAGAAATGGGAAGCTTACTAACAAACAATGACAGGGTTCAACGTTCAAACGAGAAATTACACGAATTAAGACTAAGTTCTTCTCCGAAAGCTAAGCAATGCTTAAGAATCCATATTTTGCTAAAAACTATAATGCTAAAAAATTAATGAAGAAAGTGGAGAAAAATGAAGAGAAAATCAGAACATGCTTGGACGTCCAAACTTAAGGGGCACAAGAGCTCTTATTTATAAGAAGAAAGGTGTGTGTGTGTGTGTGTGTGTGTGTATAGGGGTGAAAGTGTGGGAAAAATAGTTATTTTGCGCAAAATGGTCTGGCCACCGATACAGGAAAATGACCCCATCGATGGCACGTTGACTGGGCATCGATGGTTGTGCTTCACTGGTTCGAGTCGTGTTTTCATCAAATTGAGCCAGTTGTGATCCTCGTAAACGCTCTTAGGCTTGATTGACTACTTTAAAACAAAGAAAAGCAAAATTACATAAAAATCTACAAAAAGTAAGAGAGAAATACAAAAAGTACTAAAAAGACGATAAAAGCTACGAAAACGCCAAATAAGAAAAAAGGGGACAAAATACGATTAAAACCCGACTAAAGCACACAAGACAAGACACGGAAATATACAAAACACACACACAAATATGTACAAATCAAAAATTTAATGTTCATGTTTGTTCCGACTTAAGGAATATTGATAGGAAATAACTAAAGATTTTTGAATAAAATGGAAATGATTTCAAATTGTAGTCAATCTTATCTCGGTTAAAAGAAAGTAATTGTATAAAATGAACTTAAAGATTTTAATCTTCAAACAGAACTTTGGAAAACATCAGGAGAATCATATTATCTATAATCGATTCTATGATGAGAACAGTCGCTTAAGAAACAGGTCCGGAAACAACAACAACTTTAAACCACCCTATAAAACAAACAAACAAAACAAAATAACAATCAAACTAAAAAATCCGGGGTGGGGGTGGGGGGAAATGAAAAAAAAAAAAGAGATTTCATCAGCAGGGAGCGAATATAATGGTTGAAACATGACTTTGAACAAAAGTTGGAAGCATCATAATTAATTGGAGAACACATTAGACAGTGTTTTGAATTTTGTGGATGAACTTTCATTCTAATCGAATGACGGGCATCCAAGTTTTATTTGTCAATGGATAAATGAGAAAACAGTGGCAGGTGGGGATAACACTAAAACCCTACATTTTCTAATGGTAATTGAAATAGGAAAATGTACTTATTTATACTTGGGGCCAAAAACACCCAAGTCCAAATATAGATCCCCAAAAAACCACAACTCGACACCTCAGTTCCGGAGCTATCAAAAGCTGGATCTGAGAACTCTTACAGGCCGACAGCTCACCCCAATAGTTAACACTATTTGTTAATAGGATGGATATATAGCTATTAACAGCCTTCTCAATCACTACATTAAGCCCAATTAACATCTAACTAACATGCAAGCGCCAATTAGCATCTATTTCTTCAAATTTGGACACTTGAAATGTGTTGTAATATTAAGATATGAAATTTTGTTTATTGCTTGGCGTTAGAGATGCTCAACGATTTTGTCAAACCGATTAAATCGTCGGTTCGAATAGGCGGTAAACGGTTTGGTTAACTGTTGACCACGATTCGAAGAAGAAATCGGAACCGCCAATAAAGCGGTTCGGTCCCGGTTTGAACATTTTTCCAACCGTAGACCGGCTGTTCAAATCGGCGGTTTGTATTTTTTTTTATACTTATAAAATATCTATATTCTAAGTCATTTTTAACACCAAACCCATTTGATATTCTGAATTGGTGATCAACAAGAAAAATATTTTAACTTATAAGCAATAGCCCCACGATCGCGGTGGAGATATTAGTCGTTCTTGGATCTAACAACAATTCGATAAATTTGTGATAATTTATATCTTTCGCCCTCTCTAAGGTAAGTAAGATACGAGGAAACTATGTGCACTTTGATATTAAGTGGGGAGTTACAATTTAATATATAAATTATTTCAATTGTTTAAAGTAACAATTTCAAACTTTAAATTCGAGTATTTAAAAATTCTTCATTCTCATCCATTTCCAAGTTCATAAATCACGTATGCTTCTCATATATATAAGTACTTGAAATTAAATTCCATATTTTAACTTCAAATATTTGAAAATAGTTCAAGCCAATTCCTTTTTATTTTTAAATTCATTAAAAGTATTATTTCTATTTTCTCACTTAAATTATTCTAATATAAATGTTTTATTTTAATTTCAAATATTTTAAATGGTTCGATTTCAATTTATCTTTAATTAATTCAAAATTTCTAAGTATTAGTTCTATTTTCTCGCTTAACCTCTTACAATTTTAAAAAAATTATAATAATAGAAAAATAAAAAAATTTAACTACAACAACTTCAAGTATTCTAATTAAAATTTCTTATTTTAAATAGTTCAAGTTCAATTTTTTTTTTTTGCGTTAATTCAAAGTGTTATTTCTATTTTCTCACTTAACCTCACATATTTTTTTTAAAAATAAAATTGAAATAAACATAAGAAAAAAAATAAATATAATGAATTTTAAAAGTTAAAAAATTCAAAAAGAAAAAATACAAACCAGATCAAAACGGTCAAACAAACCGTGGCCAAACCATGAACCGGTGGTTCACAAACCACCTGCAACCGGCCAGTTTCACGGTTCGATTGCGGTTGTCATTTCTTTACAAACTGAATCGGTGGTTCGAACCGTTGAACATGTGACGTCTTTTCTTTTGGGAAATTAAAAAAAATGTTGTTTATAGGATGTAATCCAGATTTGGAAATTATTATGATTTACAAAAAGCCACAAGAGTGGATATGAGTCATTATACCCTGAACCTGGGTGCACCTTGCAAGGTGCACTTAATAATTTGATTTATCATCACATATAACTAACATACATCATCACATATAACTTGTACATATCATCACATATAACTTATATCATCTCAAATAATTGAAATTCCAAATTTAAAGTTTAAAACCCAAAAATGAAAACAATAAACTTAAAACGAAAAACTAAATCCTACCAATGGAAAACTAAACACTAAAATGGAAAACTAAACCCTGAAATTGAATATTAAACTCTAAATCTTAAATTTCTATCACATATCATCGCATATAACTTACACATATTATCACATATAACTAACAGATATCATCACATATAACTTGGTAAAATGATAGACTTTTGTCGGGACCTTAAAATGAATAATTAAATAAAAATAATAGAAAACTAAACCTTAAAATAGAAAATTAAACCCTAAAAATGGAAAACTAAACCCTAAAATGTAAAACTAACCTTAAAATGGAAAAATAAACCCTAAAATCTAAATTTTTATCGCATATCATCACGTATAACTAACATATATTATCATGTATATTTATCATATATTATCACTTATAACTGATTGATAATAAATCTTCATAGGGTACACCTAGATACATGTAATAATTTGCCATTTACTTTAGATGTATAATAATAATAATAATAATAATAATAATAATAATTTCTTATAAACCCAGACTTGCTTAGTTAAACAACAATCGGTTAATGATTACATAAAATGTTACTATCAGTTACGGACAATAAAGTAAGATTGCTTGCTTAATCTTAACCGCTTCCTGTTCTTTTTTTTTTTTTCCCAACCCAAATCAAAAGAAATTATAATAACAAAAAAAAGTTATGAATCAGTTTAATGCAGTCAATTTTTGTTTAACTAAGCTATTATTTAATTCAATAAAGGTGATGTCTTGATAGACAAACACTAGCGAAATGGACACTCAAATCCCCCCAAGTTGACAGGTCACACTCCGCCACATCCAAAATTTTGATGATATACGGATATGTTTTCAATTTTTTTTAATTTTTAATCATTATAAATATTAAAATTATGTTTGTTTATAATTTCTTTTTTGAAAATCTTCACATTTCAAATTAAATGTGGGAACACAACTACAATCAAAATCTACTTAAAATTACTATTTCAAATTTTTTTATATTTAATAAGAGTCACAATTTACAATCTTATTAATATTATATAATATATATTCCAATTAAAGTATTTAATATGGATCCTATCAAAAACATATTTAAAAAACCACTCAATCAAACTTAAGTTTCATTCAAAGTTGGGTATGGGTGCAGTGCACTCATACCCTTTTTACTTAAAATTGTCCAAAATTTGCTATTTCAACCCATATTATAAATATCAAATTTATTTTATGACTTTAAATGGATGTAATCCATTACGATCATACCAGACCCAACATACTTTCGTAAAATTAAATTATCTCTACAATTTCATACTTCTATATGACCAAATTAGCCCCAGGTGAGATGGCTTGTGACATACCAGTTGAAAAATTATCGCTCCTAGTTCGTTTTACAGACAATATATCTCCATCTAACTTCTATATAAAAGAAGTTGAACTACAAGTTATCCGGTTCCTTCAACAGCTAATCAGCACAACCTTTGTTCGTTTCTTACTACACGCGTAAGAGATATTTTAATTTATTAGAGATATTTTAATAGAATATTGTGAACACATGTTGAAGCAAAATAGTCATTTTATTAATATTTTAAAAGAAAATTTATTATATTATTAATTTTCTTTTGGGAGAAGAAAGCTTTTTAACATCTCATAGAGAAAGCTCACATAAACTCACTATTATTACAAACACTTTTTTGAAATATTACAACACTCTTTTATCACACACACACACACACACACACACACATATATATATATATATATATTCATATTCATACTCACACTCTGAGATTTTTTTTATTATTTTGAGAAAATAGAAGGAAATGAGGGATGCTTCCTACTTCCTCCAACTCTTGAGTTTATGGAAGTCTCACGGATTTAAAACCTGAACTTCATAACTCTTGTAATTGTGTTGACGTCATTGCATAAGTCAATTCTTGTATTGTTGTCCTTCTGTTATCTCTTTATTATTGTGGGGGAGCCTTCTACTTTTTTGGCTTGTGCGATCCTCGGGCAAAATGCGTATTTGGTGGTCACTGACCACTTGTATTTGATTTGCTTTGTTTGGATCTGGTTCCAAACTCCGGCTCTTTTTAGTTTAGGCATTTCAGGAAGATTCTATCAATCCATATCCAAATATGAGTCATGTTACAGTATTTTCGACGAGTTTTTCTTACTCCTCAGGAGCATGTTATTCCACAAAAAAGCTCTCTTTTTCTCAAATAGGCCTTCTGCGAACCCTGTTGTATTCTCTGTTATTGTATTTAATAGGAAAAACCCGTCCACTGTATTTTAGAAGAATTTGAACGAGAACTTGACTTTGTCCATCTATGTGAGACAAACCCATAAACTTAATGCTCTTCTTGTGGACATATCATTTTCCGTGAGGGCTGTTACTAACAGAGTTCCTTCAAATGATGGTGACTTGATTCTTTTCACTGCCTCTATATCCGTCCTTCTAAACTTGATGAAATTAAAATACTTCATACATTCCCTTTCTAACTGGTTCTAGTGCCGCACTAAAGAAATATAACTCTAGGACATCGCCTCGTGTGAGATTAGGGTTATTTGCCCATGTCTCGTGCACTGCATCTTATATCCATCTCGGAAATTGTTATATTTCCAAGAAACTTGGTGATCTTGTATGAACCGATGCTAGGGCATCGAGTCCATACAAGCATTTAACATCTTTTGGATGAGACTCTGGCATCATCCACAATCTTAGGTATCTTTCGCACATATCAACCTGAAAATGAGAAGTTTTCAAAATCTCGTAAGTACTAATCTTAGATTTGCCTATCTATGGCCTAAAATCAATCTCTTCCTCATTATCCGAAAAGGTGATGAGTTAACTCAAAGACTCGGGATTTGACTCTGAAGTTTTGATTTTAGCTTGATATGACTCATCCGTAGATGGTTCCATCTCTGCTCATATGCTAGAGGTATATGAATTCCCTGCTACAGGTTTAGAGCTTTGTACTCCAAGTGTCTCCCTTTGCACCATTTAATATATAAGTTGGAGAAGTGGCTTTCTCATTACATATCATAATTGTAATTGGCTTGTAAACAACCTAGTATTCGATCAGAAATTGTTTCCCGATCAAAGAATATTTAGAATATGAAAGGTCTCCAAATATTTTAGATGATATTTCATATTCTTCGATGCGATGATAATATCATCAATATAAATGAACATGAAACTGAAATAATCTTTAAAAAGATTGTTCATCTTTCTTTGATATATCTGGGTGCATTTGTTAGGCCTATTGGCATAACATTCCAGATATAATGTTCTTGTTGAGTGGATAAACCCATGAACTTCTTGAATCCTTCCTCCATCTTAATCTGGTAAACCCAAATTTACAATCGAACTTGGAAAACACTTTAGCATTTTTAATGCAATTTACCAAATGTTCTCTACTTGAAATATAATATCCACTGAATTCCAAGATGTTATTAATTTTCTTATAATTAATAACTAATCTCGTCTTTCCTATTTTTATTTATCCATGGTTACGGAGCAAAAACCCTGGAATACTGTATGGAGATATGCCTAGTTCAATTAATTTAAGGTTGATGCATATCTTAAGTATTTGTTGCATATCCTTTCAATAATCTTGATTCATTAAGATAGGCTTATATCTACCTAGCTTTTTTTATTTTCATCTTTCACCTTTAGAGAAGCTTTGAGCTCGTTCTTATCCCACCATGTCAGAGGATCTTCATTAAAATTCTTTTGATATCTTCTAATGAGATTTATTCTTCCATGGTGGTATTTGGTCGCGAGCTTGAATCTAGTCTGGTTTTGAGGATTTCAACTGTTTCTGGTTTTATCATTTCCTCCTTTCAGCCTCCTGAAATCTCATTTCATAGTTGGAGAATATCTTCTCCATACCTTTTATGATGCTTTTTTTTTGGGTGTCGAGGTTTGCCTTCATCACCATGCTTGCTGCAAAAAGTAATTAACATTTTTCTATGGAATGCCTCTCGCAATCGCTAGACTATGAACTTATGATCACACGGGGTTGTGAAAATAAGTATTCTAGTCTCTTTTTCTTGTGTAACTCTTTCAAATGTCTATAAGAAACTATATGCTGACAGAATATCTGCTCCTCCATCATCATTTTAACTTGCTTAATTCCTTAAGGATGAGAATTATTTTAGAGAAATCTCTTCCCACCACTGGTGACAATTCTTTTTCTATTTCTTTAGGTAAGGCTCCTGGTTTTGCTGCAGATTCGGCACCTAAATCAATGTAGGCTGCAAAATATTATGCACAATATCTTTTATATATCATCCCTATGGGAACATATATGGAAAATGGACCCGTGATCATCTGATTCTGTATCTCTTTTTTCCCACCATAAACTTCATTCCATCTCTCAACCTTTCCAAAGTTTCATATTCCTCGAGAGATTCTAAACCCTAGTATTAGCTACTCTGGGGTTTTCCTGCACTTCCTTCAATCATCGTTCCAATTTCTTTGATCTTAAAGATACCTTGATATTTCCCTATGATAGGGTATTGTAAGTAATATAGAGCATCACAAGGAGATATGTTATATTTCTATGTAATAACATATATCACTTCTACTCCTCTCCTTCCTTCTGGGCATTTCAATTCTCCATTTGGTTTGAACACATTAGGAGCTCGAATGCTTTAGTTAGATCTAGGACCTTCCCAGTCAGGTTCGTTGATCATCATATCTTGTTGAGAAGACATTCTTCTTGGTCTGATCATGAGACTCTTGCTTTTTTTAAGGATCGGTCGATCTTCACTCATGTTGATTCCTCCAATTATTGGAGTTTACATGTTTTCCGATAATACTACTTTTGCAACGTCCTCGAAGATCCTCGATATTTCTATAAATTCCTTTCTCAAAATACTTTTGAATGATGAGTATTCGATAGCACATAGAAATCTTGCGTGTAATCGAGTAGGGTCTGTTTCCTTCCTTCATCAGGTTTAACCTCTTAAAATCTTGACGAAGAGTACATTTTTTACTGAAATCTCGATCTCCCAGTTTATATGAAATTATTGGGTAGACATTGAATGTCAATTTCCCTGCATATAAATTTCCTATGATTGATCCAAGATAAGAATCTCTGAGGTTTGAGATTCTTTTTTCAAAGAGAGCGAGGTTTAACGGCTAATCAAATCCTTCTTTATATGTTGATTTTATAGTTACTCTGATGGCTCTAATATGGATCCATGAAATTGTATTTGTCATTTCTCTTTTGAGTTTGCTCTTAATCTCCTGATCTGTAGGAGATCAGTTGCATCTCGACCTGGTTCCCTGTGTATTCCATTGGTATCGTGAATTCTCCCGTGGAAATTATATGAACAATTTAGTGTTTCTAGCTTCTTAAACCCAACTTATCCATGGACTTTTCCATTGCCCCTGTTGTAAATCCTTCATATATTTGGAGTTTTGGATCTTCTCTCAGAAGTGTCTTATGAGAGACCGTTGTATGAGAGATGTATCTAGATGTATCCTTCCTAATTATTTGTTGATGAAATCCTCCTTCACTCTGATTCTGAGTATGATTCACTTCAGTCTTCAAATTATATTTATTCTTCATAAATGCTCTCATACGAGGTATTATCCTCAAATTGATATACATGTACTTGGTTTTGATAATAGACATATTTTTCAAATTTTGGGGTTATCTCGAACTTCCTCTTTTATGATTCTTCAGGTAATCTGGTGAAATAAGCCCTCTCACTCCACATGTCCACCAATTGCAATCTTTAAAAGTTTCAATAGCTTTGATATAATCTTGTCTGAAAGTTTTTTTTTTTGCTAGAGTCCTCCTGGTGCTTCCTTAGCTTGAAAAGGAACCTTGACTTCGGCTTCTTTGTCCTAACTTATAGCTCCATGCTTTTGTTTTCACTAGAACCTTCTTGGTTTCCATGGAAACCTTCTCTTGTTTCTCCTAGCATTAGGGTGGCTTCTTTCTTTATTCTACTTAAGTCTATGTGGATGATCTCCAATAATTGTTGGGATGTCATTTTCAGTACAGCATAGAGGAAGTGTTTTATTGATTTCTCTTAATCTCTTGTAATTATTGTAAAGTGTTGTCTGATGACACCACTCTACTAGTATTTTAAAATGACATCCTTTTGGCAACTGTATCTATATCAGTTGTTAGCTTGTATTCTTGGATTAACATATCTTGGACTTAGTATTTTCACAAGAAATAATTGCGTCGCATCAACCGTCGTTCACATTGGCTTTCAACTGGTACTCGGGGATTAGTTTGATATATTCATTTACGACAAATATCTTGTAACTTGAGGTAATAGAGGGCTTGTCGGCACTTTTTCTGTTCTCCTCCTCCATACCCTCGAAATATCATGTGCTGATAAAATAGATTTTGAATGATTTGTCCATATTATCTATCCCTTTTAATGATTTTCCTGATATAACTCTCATTTTATATCTGATCCTATTAAATCACACGCGATCTTTACAGATCCTTCAAGACTCATTTCAATGAGTAAAGTGAACCTTTCCTTTTATGGGTTGAGAGTTCTTGTCGCAATTCACATTGTAGATGCCCAATTATCTATTAATATCTCTAGATGCTTGAAGTCTGGAATATCCAGGTTCAACATTAATCCATGCAAATGTATAAGATCAATTTGGGACTTCCCGTGTAGCATGTTGAGAATATTGGGCATTCGAGAATATTGTCTGGTACCCACTATGTCTGTAGGATATTCTTTTATGGTGAAATCTCCAACATGTGGAATTGTTACGTCTAATACCAGTTCATGTGGCAGTAGATCTCCTGAGTTTATTTTAGATCTACAATACCTAGCCCTGTGAAGAATTCAACAAGGCCGTGTAGATCTTTAATATTGACTTTTTCCATTACTTATTGGGAGAAATGGAATCCCTTTAATAATAACCATCATTTTTTTCATCAGTTGGTTGTCTTATAATCTCAGTAGATTTCTCTTTTTGATGTGAAAGGGTTACGTCCCGAAAGTTATATACCGTCTTCCTCCGCATGAACTTGGCTTAGCTTCTATGGCCTTAACTCATTTCTGAATATCAACAAGAATTTTTCGTGTTTCCTTTTGATGTTTAAGTACCTCTTTCATCTGTATGTGAATAAGGTATTGATGATTGTTGATGTCTTGTACCATTCTTTAAATTTCTCTGAAGTCTTTAGGATTCTTAGAGGAATCTGATATCACATCGTTGTAGTTGAGTCTATTGATGAGATTCATGTGTTGCGTCCTTATGATTCATCAGATCCCTTTTTAGCATTTCATTTAAGCAAATGTAACTTAGGTGATATGCCTTTGTTTCTCGAATTGTATAAAGGTTTCCCTGCTACTTTCGCAAGAGCTTATTCAATATATCAGTTGTCCCAATATTTTATTTTCTCTTGATATTCAAATTTGTATATTTTCAATATTTAGAAATATTACCTGAAATGAATACATTTCGAACACTCGTTCGCATTCATTTTTGGAGATAGATTTTCTCACCAAAAATTAATTACATAATTATAATAAATTTTCATTAAGTTCTTAATAAACCTAAACTCTGATATCATTTTTGACATTAAATAAATCAGTTATAGGTTTCTGGGCTTTTTTTTGTCAATAGCCAATTGTGGTTTGCCTATAATAAAATAATGGGACATGTGTCACCCATTGAAAGGATTGAGTGCATTATATAGCATCGATTTTTCCTAAACTTAATCTTAATTTTCGCATGAAAACCAAAAAACTCTCAATAATCAATTTTTTTTAACTAAACTTAAAACATTGGAATGAGAACAACATTTAAAAATTTAATACCGAGGTTATATTAATTGTGATGCTAGTTTAAATTATTCATGGTTGTATTTAATTTGGGTTTGAGAAAAGTAATTAATGGGGATTTCAGTCTAAGATTTTAAATGACTTCATATGACGCAGGCTAAAAAATAAATACAAAATTTGAAATTAGTGATGTTGCTAAAATTTGTAAATCACGCAAAAGCTTCTAACAACCTACAAAGTTCAAATCTAATAAAGAGATGAAATCCGTCGTGCATTCTAAATACCCGTCAGGGATATTTATTAATATGTAATTTTAGTATATGCGAAGTTTTTTTGGTTTTAATATGTAACGTATGTTTAGAGTGATCTCAATATTTGTAAGTATATGAATTTGTAATTTAGGTATTTTGAACAATTCAGAGGAGGCAGTTACTAATAAAAACCGTCTTTTAAAAATCTTGGGCAACTAGGAATTGAATAATCTCCTTAAATGAGACAGTTCTTAACAAATTCATCTCAAAAATAATTATTTTATATCTTTTATAATTATTTTTGATTTTTTTAATTTGAGAATTTATTGAATAATTATTTAAAAATAGAATATTTTATTACTTATTTATCTTTTGTGGACCTTTATATATTTTTAAGTTATTTTTTATTTTACAATGTTTCAACTCACTCCCAACCACCCACCGGCCCATAATTTTTAGAGGCAATATTTGTTATGAACCGTCTTCTTAGTCTATTTGAGATACCAAAAATGCAATTCGTATACTAAAGGTAATTAGTACACACTGAATTTTTCTTAGGACAATTAATCATGCACCTAAGTGCATAATGCATGATGCACCCGATTAGGGGCACATCCGTAGAGCGGTAATTAGGCGGATATGCCCCACTTGTTTTTTAAAAGTATTTTTTTTACAATATACATACTAGTATTTTTTTAAATATAAAATATATAAGGCTTTATATATATATATATATATATATATATATATATATATATATATATATATATATATATATATAAAACAAGTGGGGCATATCCCCCACGCTTACTTAAGGACCTAGGTTTAAAAATATAAAACTTAAATATAAATATAGCCACGAATCATTCACCTCTCAAAAACTAGAATCCCTCTGTCGAAAAAACAATGATCTCTCAATTTCTCTATTCCTAGCTACCTTCAAACTCTAGTGCAGCAAACAACAGACTACTCTATCTTCACGGTTCACAACTGCATCACGAGCCCTATCATGTGATTGAAGCTAAAGTGTTGAACAATTAATTAATTGTTAGCATTTTCATGCTTCTCCGAACTCTAATTTTATTTTATACCCATCTGACAACAAGTTTAGCAAAATAAGTATTTGAAAAATAAGTTCACATAATTATTTTAATTACACGGTGATTCTTGAGGTGATTCAAAAATAAGTTCTCTATGCAATTATTTTAATTCTTCTAATTAGTCTCAAACTAGGGTGATAACTTGCAGTGCCCACCCCTCCAAATACAGATACGCCCCCGTAAAACTATAGCGAGACGGGCTATTTTAATAACAGCATCCAAATTCATCAGGTCACCAACTTCCTTGACTTTTCCGCTTGTTTTCCTTAATTTTCTCATTCTTCCATTGGGGACAGGTGCACGAACGACAACTCCAAACGTCACACATCCGCCGCCTACCTACCTGAAGGATTGTCCACCTTCTCAAGTGCCTCTACAGCCAATAAAGACTAAGAAGGTTGACTCAGGAATAAATTGGATTGTGGGCTCCATTGTAAAATTTTGACCTAACCATTAAGTATGAAGCGGTGGGAACGATGAATTACAAAAAAAAATTTTGAACAACTGAATCTTACTGATTGGCGCCAACGACTGGAAAGCTCCTAAGATGTCGGCAATGGAGCTGCGGAACGTATCCTTTTTACCCTAGTAAGGTAGAGCTAACGAAGAGTCGTTTAAAGACCTTTTCAAAAACCACTTTGTATTTGTAGAGGGCGGGTATCACGCTCAATAGAACCATCCTTTCCTATGTCAGAGAAAGAAAGAGGAACTATAGATCGAGAAAGTCACATTAGCTACATCAGACCAAACACACCTTTTTTTGTTAACCTATTTTTTGGTTGACCGAATCTTTTGTGATTATTTCGAGAGTGGTCTATTGATTAATTTCATTATTTTGGTGGTATTTAGTAATTAATTTTATTCAATTTAAAATAGTACTAATGGATAAATCTTTAATAAAGAGGAAGGGAGCAGTAAAGCAACATTAACCAGTTCCAAACCGAAGTCTAATCCTCCCGAAATGTCGGGTCTAGCAATTTACAGACTACACCTTCTCAAATCGAATTCCCATCCTCGTTAAATATGAGGTATAATGAAAATGTAAATTTATATGAACTGCAATCTTTAATTCTCACCATTCGCAAATAGAGAATGTCATACATTCTAAGGGAGTCTTTTCAATCCAAAATTACAAATTCTCTCATACACTATTTGACGTTAAGCCTAAGTGGTTTGTTGATTATAAGATGTGGTTGGAGTAATACTTCTAAAATATGAAAAGTCATAAATGGGGTTGTGATTTTGTGTAATATTCGCATTTGCTCTTTGAATTGTATAAACTATTATTATTAATGTACTAAGTTTGCAATACAATTTAAAACATTAAATATAATTTTGTGTGATTTCTAATCTTCAATTATTTTCGCTTTCAAATATGATGAGAAATATTTAAAGAAGTTAACATCTTCGTCCCCACCCGAATTCCATAAAAGTGGACCTTTTCTCTGCCATATTAAAAGCGATAGAAACTCCACCATATTCTTGACCCTTGCCCAAAGTTTTTCAAGTAATTATTTATTACCCTATTTGATCTAATAATTTTGCCTAGTTCAAGTAATATAGGGTATGGAGTTATTCGAATCATTTCAATGATAATTCATGCTTCCTTTCGTAATTTATAGTAGAAATTTGAACCAATAAATAAAAAGGATAAATGGGGAAATTATTGTTGTCTACTTTTATTATAGTTGTTGAGTCCAACATCTAATAAGAACACTCGATACTTGATTGAGATGACCAAAACTCATTGAGCTCAGTTTATTAACATAATTAGAAATAGAAATAATCACATTGATAAGATGTGAAAATTTAAGTATAATTAGTGAAAAATAATATATTATATATATATATATATATATATATATATATATATATATATATATATATATCAATTATCAAGCGATTCAAGTTCATTTCGTATTCCGCTTTAATAATACTCTTTCAGTCTCAACCCAATCAATAATCAAATCAAAAATCGCAATTGTTGAATGTCAATACAATAAATTAAAAACAAACAAAAAAAAAATGAATGATAACATGTTCAATTCTTATGCAAACCTATTTATTTGCACTATAAGAAAATTTGTGTAGATATTAGAAGGAAAATAACTGAATTTTGTACTTGGTATTCGATTGTGTGTATCTATCAATTTCTTTTGGTTAAATATTGCAAAATCCTATTTAGGTTCTCCCAATTCCAACACAAATGCTAGGTTTGAACTTTCAATTGTATAATGTCTTTTAGAACACTGTTATTTTGCTGAGTTAAGTAATATAATAGCACCAGTGAAATAGATTGAACAACGTTTCTTTTTAATTATTTTGTTTATCCTTTTTTTATCTTTTATAAACTTAATTTATCAAAGGGACCATTTCATGAAATCGAAAAAAAAAAAGGGAAAAAAGAAAGGTGTGCAGTATCCTTTATGGTCATTACGATTAGGTGGTCCTGTTTTATCAGAAAATTTTGTTTTAATTTCAATGGGCCTCGTGCCTTTTCTGGAATTCTCTTGCTTCAAATTATGTTGTATACTGTCCAGAAATTTAAATTATAATGTCATCATCTCTTTTCTTTTAATTATACGGTGTAACATATTGGAATCCACTGGACCTGACATTAACAATTTCAGTATTTAATATTTGATATTATTATATATACACATATTATGATCGTTTTGCATTTGGTATTATTATATATACACATATTATAATGTTAATATTTGTATTAACATTCAAAAATCAAATATTTAACCAATAATTTTTTACTACTAAGTAATTAAATATTACTAAATATAATATTATAATAAAATATTATTTACTTTTTAAACATGAATTGACATCAAATACAATAAAATAATATATTGAATAGTGTAAGATTCTTAATACCAAAATTCAAATTTCCAATGAATGCTAATACAAACATAATTTTCGTTGTTGTCCGCTTCTGCTCTCTTTTCTTTTTTTTTCATATAAAAATCGTTGATTATCAATAAATATTTCTCCATAAATTATATTATTTATCTACTCATATATATATTCGATCATGATTTTACTATTTTATATGAAATCGAGTATCATTACTACATTAGTGCCTCTTTTATGCAATAAGGCTTCCAAAATTCATTCTCTTTGTTATCCCTACAAGAAAAATATATTCAAAATAAAAGAATATTTAATCAAAATATTATTTATTTTTGAGTTTTTACGGAAGCCTCTGGGTCGAACATTAACTGTTGTGAAATTGGTAGATTCGTCTATTAATGGATTAATGGAATTCATTGGATTACTTGATATGATTAGATATTTCGAATCCATTTATACCTAGAAATTTAGAATCCAGTTATACCGTCATTTCACAGCATTTTGTGCACGTTTTTAAACTTTAAACTAATTAGCAAATACGAAACCAAACTTAACTCACCTCTATTAGGTTAAGGAATATTTGTCTGTCTCATTAAAAAAAGAGAGAGAGAGAGATAGAATATTTGTCTGAAAACTTTCCGATGCTTTTCAAATTAGAGGAAAGTCAAACTCCAAAGGGGTTGGACAATGAATATCTATCAGTCAAGTAGCTATTGAAGTGAACCTATCTGATGTAAATTAATTATATCATTCGTATTTTTAAAATAAATCAATGAAAACAATGTTTCAGTTTCTTAGGTAGATTTTGGACGATGCGGATATTTTTTTGTTGGAGTTTAATATCTTATGAATAAAATTCTCCCAACAACTAGAGTCTAACTTCTCGTATACGAATTAGAAATACAATAGTTTTTATAAAAGAATATCACGAATTATTCAATTGAAGTTTGATAAACTTATATACAATATATATTCTTTGTTCATTATGTGTCAGATAAATTATTAATTATGTGAAAAATTAAAATTTTTAATATGTCAATTGATTTATCTTGTGTAAAATTCTTAATTATGTGAAAAATAAAATTTATATAAAATTATTAATTATGTGAAAAAAAGTCTTAATTTATTTATTTTATGAGAAATCATTAATTAAGTGAAAATTCGAATTTATTCGTTTCTTTTTTAGTTCTTAATTACTTAATAAAATTCATTTTATTTTTATTTGTAAATGAGAAAATTATTAATTTTGTGAAAATGTCAATTAATTTCTTTTTTCATTTCAGCCTCACATTCTAGAACGGTTATTTATTTATACCTTCTAGAATGTACTTTAAGGGCCGGGACGCCACCGGGAAAGGCGTCCCGCTCACATTCTAGAACGGTTTTCTTTCCTTCCTTCTAGAATGTGAGCAGGACGCCTTTCCCAATGGCATCCCACCCTACTTTTTCAATGATATTTTTTAGTACTATTTTATCAATTTTAAATAAAAAAAACATATTATTTATTTAATAAACTCCGAATTATTCAATTGAAGTTTGATAAACTTATATACAATATATATTCTTTGTTCATTATGTGTCAGGCAGAATTTACCCACCGATCCGCTTCAAATTCTAATTTTTTTTTTAATTAAACATGTTTTATGGGGTAGTTGTTTATTTCAATCTTAAACTTCAAGAAATTTTTTTCATTAGGGAAAACTTAAACAAATAAAAAACTAATTACCTTTTCAAGATTACATTTTCAGCCTATTCTCTTCGACAAGTTCAAAGTCCATGTTAAATATGTTATTTGTTAAACACGTCCACTTGACCTTATAATTTGTATCTTGCCCGACAAATAGAAAGGTGTTCTCGAGAATCTAAAATATTGGGGTCTGCTTGTAATTAGGCATGTTTGTTTGCGGTAGTTATTTTTATTAAATCTTAAACACTCTAGAACTTGAATATAGAAAAGAATCATTTTAACACAAAACTTAATATGGATATACACTTGAATGTAAAAGATTTGGTATAAAATACTAAAATAATCAGGAAATAGAGGTTAATAAAACTATTAGTATGTGGATATGCTCCTTATTTTGTCATTCTTTTTTGCATGTCTTTCTAATAAACTTATTTTGCCACATGCATTGATTCACTATAAAAGAAATTGTGAAATACTGCCCGTCAGCATTTTTGGTATCAATAAATGATTTGCTGACGGTATTAACCAACTCGCAGTATTTACTGACGGGTTCGAACCGTCAGCGAACCCAGCCCCACCCCTCCACCCCCATATACCTGAAACCCGTCAGCAAATACTGACAGACATATCCCATCAGCAAAATTAAATAATACTGACGGGTTTGTGCCGTCAACAATTTCAGATTTTATTTTAATTGAAATTTTTACTTGTTTTTATTTCACATATCAATAATTCAATATTAAAACTACTTTGCATTTCACGAAAAGAGAATATAATTAAAATTAAAATATAATTAATTAAAAAATTTATCGTATAATGTATAGATAAATAAAGTACCAAATATAAATATTATTCATTTCTAAATCAACTAAACCGCCGCATCATCATCATTATCATCATCATCAGCAGCAGGAGCAGGAATTAGAGCAGCAAGAGCATCAGATGACCGCCGTCGACATTGCAATGCCATCGCTGCGGCGACTTCCCTCATTACCTGCTCACGGAGAGCCTCCTCGTTCGGTAGCATCTGATGTGTATGCTCCTCACGCATGGCCTGGAGTTGCTCCTGATGTGCATGCTCGCTAGCCTCGACCTGACTCTTCAAAAGCTCCATCTGCGTTTGGAGCTGCGAGACACGGCTATTAGGAATAGAGGAGGTATCGCCTCTGGAACTCTTCGAAGCCATAAGAGATCCTAAATATCCCGTGCCAAACCGTCGACCCTTCTTCACTCCGACGGTTTGTGGATAGACCCTGTTCTCGTCGACAGAGGTAGGATCCGGTGATGAAGCACGAGCTGCCTCTAGACGTCTCTGATACTCCTCCTACAATATTTTGATTTATGTATTATTCACCGTTACGAGGATTAGAAACGAAAAATTATATATTTATATTAATTACATCTCAAAATAATACTTACAAAAGTCTGTTGCGATTGAGTATCAGTGAAAGAGCCATCGGTTCTATGGTGCATGGCCAGGAAAAGTTCAAATGCATTGGGTTCCCTACCAAAATCCTCGCAATGTATACAATATTTCAATTATTTTTTAATTGTGAGATAATTAAAATTACGATCGAGCTAAATTTATAAACATATTTTAAAATGACTTACGAGCCGACGTACATGACCAATCGCAGTGCGAGACCCTCCTATGTGCTTGGATATCCCTGTACCAGGTCCACTAGGCTTGCTCAGCCTGTTTCTGCTTGCCTGCTCCGACTGCTTCTTGTTCTTCGACTTCTCAAACTACACCAGCCATTTCCTCCAGATTTGCTCGCCAACGCACGTGGCCACCTTCCCCTCCTTTTTCCATGTCTTCTTCCATTTGTTGAGACGACTGCGCCACGAGGCAGCCGTAAAACTGTAGAAATTCTTCTGTACGACCACCTCGAAATATACACTCGGGTCCCAATAACAGTGCTTCTGCAAAACAAAACAAAACAAAATAATTTGATTAATAAAAACCCTTATATATAATAACTTTCGAAAATAATATTAGTTTAATTACCAAAAACTCGGGCCACCATAACTGATGTTGGTACTTCCACCCATCGGGATGTACACGAGCCTCGTGGATCTCACGAAGGATAGTCGGTAACTCCGACGAGTCACTGCGTATCCTGGTAAAATATAGAGTTTATTAGAGCAATATATTGAAAAAAATAATTTATTACTTATAAAAATTAAATTAAAGTTACTTACCTCGAGGGGAAAACAAAGATCTCGATCATGCCAGGCATGAGTCCTCTCGATGTACTGGCCTCGAACGGGGTGGCTGGAACCATCGGCGGGGCGTTCCCGATAAGTCCATCGTATTATCGTCTTGATCGTCTATCTGACGATGAGACGATGATGATGAATCAAGAGAAGCACGGCCCGTATATGGGCCTAGAAAAGAACGCCCACGATCTCTACCTCTCATCTAAGAAAAATATTAAAATTTAAGCACAATTGAACCGGGTATGCAGGAAGACCCCTAAATAGAAAATGTAATTTGTATGTGTGGGGTAAAAGTAAAAGTGTCTTTGTCAATACACGTGTGGCCAATGGCCATGGTCCACGTGTTTCAAATCAGTTTCAATTAACTTTACAACGAGTTTTAGAATTTGTAAATTAAAGTAAAGGGTATATTTGTAAATTTACAAACATATTTCAGTTTTACTTACGAGCTGACGTGCATGACCAATCGCGGTGCGAGACCCTCCTTTGTAAGCTACCAATGGGTTTCTAATTTTTTATTGAATTTATCGACGGACTTTCAGCCTGTCGGTGATTAGTTAAATAAATAAATAATAATTTAATTTTACCGACAGCTTTCGCACGTCGTTTACTAATAATTTAATTACTTTTTAAAAAATAATAATTTTGTGAGGAGTGAGCTTGCACACGTCGTTACTAAAGTCTCAAGCCCGGCTTTGTACACTTCACTTATCAGATTCTAGTTATTTTTTCAGTTTCAACTCATCGATGATTTTATTAGCCTCGGTCAATTCCTTGATCGTCTTAACAACATCCGATTTTCTCATGATTCAAATCCTCGATCTCTAAACTCATTGTTACAATCATCATGCCCTGTTTTTGGCGCTTGATCTGTTACCCGAGCATGAAACAGAAAGTTAATCTCCTTATTAATTAGAGATTTATAAACATCAAAAATTAAATTTAATAACAAATCTAGCATTTGACACACGATTAAAAACCTGATCATAACAATTTCATAAATTCCTCCCTGAAATTTTTTTAGTGTTGAAAAGATGGAATGAAATGGAAACATGAGTATATTGGTTCTTTTGTTGGACTTGTTATGATTAGTAGTGACTGTTGTTCCTAGTTCTCTAGGTTTTTTTATATAATCATATCTTATGATTACACTCCAACTAACTCACTCTAACAAGTTGGCTGAAGTGTAATCTTAAAAAATAATTATATAAATAAACCTAAAGAACTAGGAACAACAGTCACTACTAATCATAATAAGTTCGACAAAAAGTCAATATACCCATGTTTCCATATCATCCCAACTTTTGAACACCAAAAAAGTTTCAGGGAGACATTCATGAAATTGTTATGATCAAATTCCAATCGTGTGTCAAATGCTAGATTTGTTATTAAATTTAATTTTTGATGTTTATGAATCTCTAATTAATAATGAGATTAACTATCCGTTCCATGCTCGGGTAACCGATCAAGCGCCAAAAACAAGGCACGGTGATTGTAACAATGAGCTTAAAGATCGAGGATTCGAATCACGAGAAAATCGGATGTTGTTAAGACGATCAAGGAATTGACCGAGGCTAATAAAATCATCGATGAGCTGAAACTGAAAAAATAAATAGAATCTGATTGCAAATCGAGTTTCATGCTTGATTTGGATAAGTTTTCTTATAAAAACATGATTTTTTTTAACTTTTTATCACTTTTGCATTAAATAATCACATTTTCCACTAAAACCTGTCACTTCTACTAATATGATGTAAAAGACATAACACTATTACTTTTGAAATAAAATGTATTACTTTTCCACTTAATATTCTCACTTATTCACTTAAAGGTGTCACTTTTACACATTATATTATAATCGGTTGTTAAACTTAAAATATAATAATGTCACCAATCACAACATGTATATCAAAACATAAATATTAATTAAACACAACTTTCCGATCACCACGGCATTTGAAAACCCCCACCACACACATTTTAAAATTTTTTAAAACCATCATCACATTTTGAGAAAAAATTAAAACTGTTATTGGAGGAACGAAACATCCTGGCTGGCGCCGCACACCACGTCATCACCTTCCTAAACCAATCAAAACATCAATCAATCACAATTAAATTATAACAACAAACCATAATATACATTAAATTAACATAACTGATCACCAGCGCATTTAGAAATTCAAGTATTAATGCTATTTTAAGTTGTGCAGAAACTTAAATTGAAAATAGGAAAACCTACCGAGATTGAATACCTGTAAAATGTAATGATGGAAATCGAAATTTGAGGCTATCTAATCATAGCTTGCATAATTGAATCATAGTTGAACTAACGAACCCTAATTGCACAATCGAACCCCCTAATAATATTCTAATTATATAATATCCCTAAATTATAACCTAATTATATAACCATTAAATACTAATTATATATTTATTCCTAAAATGAACCCTAAATATACAATAATCTCTACATTAAACCCTAATTATATAATTATCTCTAAAATCAGTTCTAATTATATATTTATCCCTAAAATCAACTCAAAATATACAATAATCCCTAAAATCAACCATAATTATATATTTATCCCTAAAATCAAACCTAAGTATACAACAATCCCTAAAGTCAACCCTAATTAAACCAATCATTCTAATTAAATCAAACAAATAAATTAATACATAAAAAATAATAAATAATATTTTTTTAAAAAAAACTTGCAGGAACGACGAAAGAACGGCGGCAACGGGCTGGGGCTGGCTGCGGCGGCGAATCGTGGCGACAGGCTGGGGCTGGCTGCGGCGAATCGGTAACAGCGGCGGCCGGGGTGGGCTGGCTGGCGGCGACTGGCTGGGTGGGCTGGCTACGACGACGCCGATTTGAAGATTTGCTTCTTATTTTTCTTTCTGTCCGCGAGAGCAGATCTGATCTGCTATAAAAGATAATTGCTGACGGGCATGACAACCGTCAGCATATATTTTTTTTAGTTTTTTTAAGTTTGCTGACGAGTAGGTACCCGTCAGCATATTTTTTTATTTTTATTTTAAATTATGTTGACCGTCTGGTACCCGTTAGCAAAGTCATCCGTCAGTGCGCCGTAAGCAAACCCGTTGCTGAATTAAAATGCTGACGGGCTTCTCACTGACGGCCTGTTTTCGTCAGCAGGCCGTCAGCAATTTCCGTCCATCAGCGTCTATCAGCATATGCTGGCGGTTTTTTGACCCGTCAGCATTTCACTATTTTTTTGTAGTGATTTTGCAATACACATAATGAAAGAAATAAAAAGTGAGCCAATAAATTTGCTTATTCATATAAGAATAATAAGAGTTATTGTTAAAGGCGTGGAAGAATTTTATAGGAATCACAGTTCTCCAAATTCATATGCCTCAGAGTCTTTAGTTTAGTATATTTCAAACCTCCTTTAATTTTTTTATATAATAATTATTTTTTCGTACTTTATTGTGTGCAAGTCTATTAAAAACATGATTATTATTATTATTATTATTATTATTCGAATTATTATTCGAATTATTATGATAACGTATTTAGTATACTACTGGAATTATGATTCCTACTTTACTTGTTTCATACATTTTTTCATACTTTCTCTGACCTTTTTCTTATAATTATTATGTTTTCCTACATTTTTTCTTTGTGTGAGGCTATTAAGCTTTATTATTATTATTATTATTATTATAAGAATATATATTATGTTATTAGGACTATTATTCATATTTTATTAAATTATGAAAATATAAAAAAAATTATAATAAAAATAAAATTATATATATATATATATATATATATATATATATATATATATATATATATATATTTGGTTTGAATAACATATAAACAATTAAATTATTTATAAAATATATATAATAAAAAATATTAAATTTATTATTAGTTTAATTACAATTTTTGTGATAAGGAAAGACATAAATTAGATAGATCTTCAGTTCAGATGACACGTAAGAAATATATAAATATAAATATAAATGTAATATCAAAGAAATATAATAAACATCAAGTTAAGTTTATATTAAACTCGTATGACACATAAGTAACCGATAAGGGTATATGATAAATTAGTTGGATATTAGATTTGGATGACCAAATATATATATATATATATATATATATATATATATATATATATATATATATATATATATATATATATATATATATAAAATATAAAAGAAAATTATTAAATATTAGATTAAGTATATATTAGGCTCGTATGCCACAAAAGAAGCTGAAGCACCATAATTTTTATTTGCCCAACGAATCATGTGAAAACAGACACATATGTTAGGAGGATTTTGCATTAATACATAAGGGGGTGATATGGTCGACATATTATTTGTAGTTTTATTGATTTTTTTTTTTTTTGGAATAAAAGAAATAATGAAAATAATCTATGAATTATAAGATTT
Source organism: Phtheirospermum japonicum (assembly GCA_014905375.1). Lineage (NCBI taxonomy): Eukaryota > Viridiplantae > Streptophyta > Magnoliopsida > Lamiales > Orobanchaceae > Phtheirospermum > Phtheirospermum japonicum. The sequence goes on from BMAC01000216.1 coordinate 732,359, forward strand.
ACAAATTAAAGAAAATATCGATTTAAAATGCAAGACAAAGACTTGTGACTGTGACAACAGATTCACTCTTTTAAAAATTTTGTTATTTTACTTATAAAAGTATTATTGTTGAACTAAAAATATATAACTTGTACATATAAAATGATACTATATTGTGAAATAATATATTAAATCAATATATAATATTTTAAGAAGCAAACTATAAAGTGATAAGTTTTTATTTAAGATATAAAGTAACACTTTTAGAGCCAAAAGTGATACTATTGAAGGAAAATGTGACTTTATTATCTTTTAGTTAAATGCTTAATTAAAATGTAAAATTGGCATTTTACGTGCAAAAATGATAAACTTTAACTAAAAGTAACGGTAATAAGAGCATCTCCAATGATAACATGTGGCCAAGTTACTAATGATTTAATATAATATGAACCACATAAGATGAATATTAAGTCCACAACTTTAAAATACATAAATTCTCTCCAATACATTTGTGGACAATCTAAAATATTATGTATAGTAATAAAAAAATCAAATTCCTACAAATAAGAAATAAACACTATAACTTGGAATTGTCAATTAGATATTCTCTCTCAACTTTCAATTTCTGAGTTGGAATGAGGACGAGCATGTAAATAAACCACATCACACATCATTCACTAATTTATGTACATTAATTATGCACACATTATCACAATATTTAGTAATAAGGTAGTGCATAGGAAAGTAAAAACGAAGAGAATGTTAATGTTGATGATGTGGCATATATTTATTACAATTATATTTAAGCATTAGAGATATTTTAAGAAAAAAATAAATTTATCACCAAAGCGATTGTGATCCATATGATGATCCCAGAAAAAAATCACTCAAAATACAAATAATCACGTATTACTTTCGAATCTATACGGACAGTAGGTCCTAGCATTGTGCAACATGTTTAATGTGTTGAAAAATTCTAATTCAATTTTAAAAATATAATTTATTCAAATGTATTATAACCCCGTGAGTTTAATTTTGATTTATTGTGGGGTTACTAATCTTGAATTGGAAATTTAATTTGTAGATGTTACATATTTTGAATTGATTCAAAATGACTTTTGAAATACAAGCATGCATATTTGTGTAGTCAAAATGGTTAAATGAAATTGATTTCATACCAATGACTTTTAATAGCTTTTAATATTATGATTTCAAAACCTTTAGGAATTTTCCTATATAAACTAATGATTCATTTGCATGAAAAAATACTTCTTATCAATTACACAAACTCCTTTCTTTCTTCCACAATTTCTCTTTATCTTCATAAAATTCCTTACAAGCTTTCAAGCATTCTTCATTCCATTTCTACAAGATAAAGTATTATACTCAGCTCTTTTATATAAAGAACCTATTTACATATTTACATACTCTAGTTGGGCAAATGTGGATGATGATCGGTTCGCTTTAAAGGAGTTCTTGCCACTACCAAAACTTCTTTTAGGATTGTTGTATCTTGGGAAAAGAACGCCGCCAGGCTCTGTGTGGAGAGGGCGTATCTCTTCTTACGACAGCATTTTTGCGCGCCTCAATCCAGTCTCTTTTCTTTCTTACCCTAAATTTTGTTATTTAATTATTTAATTATTTACTTTCTATTTGATTGGTTTTATTATTTGCAGCAATATTTTCCAACATAATGAAGGAGTTTAGAGATGGGGTATCAATTTTGAACTTTGAACTTGAGAGAAATTTGATTTAAGGAAGCTTATCCACATTTGAATAAAGATTTCCATTACTTGTATCACAATGCTAGTTTGAGACCTATGTGCGGCAATGACCTTGAGTGTATAAATACTAACCATTTAGGGATTCTAAAATTAGAAAGTATGTTGCCTTGAGTGTATAAATATTAACTATTTAGGGATTCTAAAATTAATCTAAAATTAGAAAGTATGTTGTCACGGACTTTTTCCCACACATTAGGCCATGCTCGTGAAGTAATGACCTTTTGAGTCTATAAATGTCAACCATTTAGGGATTCTAAAAAATATCTAGAACTAGAGAGCACGTTGTCATGGACTTGTTACCACATTAGGTCATGCCCGTTCCGTTATGGCTCGGTTCTCACGCTTGGGGTCATGACAACGTGTTTAAAACCCGTAATTTCCCCTTTTTTTATATTTAATAAAATAAGTTCAAATACTTTGTGTCTATTTAGTTTTGTATTCACCTTCTTGATACCCGTAAAGACGCAAAAAGATGGAACATATCACTCATAACACCCTTTCCTCCCTTTAGATAGAATACTATTGACTATACATGTCATAGTTGTATATATAGGACTGAGTTTCTCAAAGTTAAAATTGAAAAACTTACCTTCGGTCAACTATGTCATAAGATCGATTAAATGAATTGACAGTATTGCACATTGAAAAAGATATGCTAAAACAAGTTGATGTTAAATTTGTTGAAGAATAAATTTGAAGTGAGACTTAATGAATTTTCAACCGTGATGATTACGATTTATTTTATTTAAAACTTTTTTGATTGTATACATATTTCTTTCTATTTACTTTCTTGATAGGCCCCTGTAAAAAAATTTTGTTTAAGGCCTCGAAATTGATTTTTCGGTTATACTTACGTGTTAGGTGAATTTTAAAAGAAAATAATAGTTTAATAATTTGAGTTAATCATAGAAACGAAATACAATTATGTCATTCTTGTTATAGTAAAGAATTTTCAACTATATTTGACTCTTAACTATCAAATTGCAACATAAAGATGACTCGTCCATTACACAGGGTAGATGGAATGTTGAGTTGTCCACCATATTTCATGGGACGGTTGTGGCAAAATTAACTTGGGACGATATTTTTGACGATGATGATGAAGTTGAGAATTTGTATGACTTGCTTGAGAAATCAACCTTGATTTTGCAAGTCAATGCACCTTATCTCTTTCCGTAAGCCAATGGTTCCACTGAATGTTTTGCTCATTCTTCCATTCCTTATTCGAATATATTGAAGATTAAAATTGATAAAGTCCAGAAGGTGGTTTTACATCCTTTTAAAGTTATTACCAATAGTTCTTCTCGAGCTCCTAAGAACATGGCAAGTGTCGCCCGGAACTCATGGCTAACACTACTAATAAAGAAGTGATTACCCCTCCCAAAAGTTTATCTTCTAAGGGATCTCTTAAATACCGACCGAGACAATCTGAATAATCGGAAGGAAAGTATTCCTAATTTCACACATATAATTAGTCTCTATTTTGTAAATTTGTGATTTATTTTTACTTTCAAGACTTAGCGAGTGTTTTGTTTTTCATGGTTGGCTAGTTGACCGAATTTCTTATGACCAGTAAACTACCTTTTTCTCCTTATTTATTTTTAAAATTAAAAAATCTTGAAGCACGAGTATTTAAAAAAAAATATTTGAATGTGATTTTTTCGACTTGTGTCGTATCGTATCGGTGAAATATTAAAAAAAATTCAAAAACTAAATATGAAGTATTTGTGATATTAAATTATGATACAAATATTGTACCTGTGCCTCATACCAATATAATAAATATTTTGGCATATCGTCAGTTGATTGTACTCAACATTTGATGTGTTATATTTGTGTGATGTGTGATCGTACCAAATAAAATTTATACACATGCTTGTATTACATTTGTAATAATCTTCTAAGTGTATATTGAAATTATCTTGTATAATAATTTTTTAATTTATATATTATTGCAACTTATATAGACTTATTTAAACTCTAAATATGAATGTTATTTAAATTATTTACACAATTAATGTAATCATAATTAAGATAATTACGTGTACCATAAAAAAGTAATTAAGAGTTCCAAAATAAAAAATAAATAAAAATATAATTTAATTTACATCAAAGACTATATATGTATATATAAGGTAGTGTTCAAATGAGAACCATTACCCTCTGTGAGAACTAGAAACCAATAATGCCCATTGGATCTCATTAAATAGATGGAGGAGATTATTTCTATTATTTTATTTATTTAACTCAATTGATTGTCTTGAGTGAGAACTAGGAACAAATCCTTACCATTGGATCTCATTAAATGGATGAAGAAGATTATTTTTATTATTTTATTTATTTTTAACTCAACAATATGCATTCCTAATTAATAATATGCCGTGCTAATTAATGAGCAATGCTATGCTTATTTTTCAGATAAGTGATGCTAATATTTAGTCATCTATGCTGCTAGTATCGTCCTAATAATAAATCTTTTTCCTTACATTCTTTCATATACAATATGCATCTCAAATCGTAGATAATGTAAAGACGATTAATTTGATATGATTTTTATATACGAATAACAAACGAGTGAGTTATGGTACTTTTAATAATTGAGTGTTTTTTCTTTTAAATTTTGAATATGCATACGTGACATTGACTATTAGACCAAATTTAAAGAGTGTTATTTATAAAAAAAAAAAAAAAAAAAAAAAAAAGAATCGCAGCGCTTTTATAGTGCATTTGCAGTACTTTTTTCACTGTGCGGCGGTGCAATTTTATAAACCAACGATTTTTATCTCATTCGATCATATCCATCCATATTATTCTATCCAAATGCTCAGATTGGTTCCTAATTCTCACACGGGGTAAGGTTCTCACTAGAACTCCATACATACATACATACATACATACATACATGTGTGTGTGTGTGTGTGTGTTACAACCCAGTTATTACACGTGATTTGTAAAAGAGTAATATTAATTAAGAATAAAAACATCAAAATTGAGATGAATACACACAAATTGTAATATTATTTATTCTATTTATAATTAGACCGTTCTTGATAATAAATAATTTTTTATCCGTGCCACACACAAAATTAGTTAGGAACTTTTTTTAACGTGTTTGCCAATATTCATAAAGAAGTTAATGTAGATCTAAGAGTTTAGAAAACCACCTTTTAAGCTTATGAGCTATAAACTTTATTAAGACATTGTTCCTACAATATATTTCAAAAAATTGAGAAAATCATAAAAATGCAAAATACTTAGGGCCCGGATATACGCACCCCAAAATAATATCAGTTGACCATAATTTATAAGAACACCCCAAAAAATTTTAAAAAATTCATTATTTTTACTAAATCAACCCCACAAACATCCCATTTTACCTCATATAATATAATAAAAAGACAAAATAAAAAGAACAATAATAAAATAAAAGTAAAACAAAAAAGAAAAGAAAAAGGGAAGTAAGGAGAAAGAGAGGGAAACCGGCAGAAGAAAGTTGAAGAAAAACGCAGAAGAAGAACAGGAAGAAAAAGAAGGGGAAAAGAGAGGATCAACTAATAATATTTTGGGGTACGTATATCCGTGACCAAATACTTATTCAATAAATCTTAAGATTAAGAAATCATAGAAAATATATAAAATGAACCTGAGAATATTATAAAACTGATGCAAGAAATTAAAAAGAAATCTAAATAATTATTCAAAATATAAAAATAAAAATATAAAATAAACATAATTATTATAAAATTAAATAATAATAATAGAATGAAAGAAATTATAAAATCACGTAAATAAAACATGAAAAACTTATAAAAAAATTATAAATACTTATTTAATTAATATAAAAAAAATTAAAAAATCATAATATTTTAAAAATAAATCTAAAAACTTATAAAATTAGTTAAGATAAAAAAAAAAAAGAAATATAAATAACTTCTATATAATTATTTTAGAACTTCTTGTGATACAATATGTCTAGAGAAATATTTATTATTTAAGGGCTAGATAGTAGATGGGTCTTGAGTTTATGGATTCTAATATATCAAGTACTCCACCCGTCCCGTTTTATCTGTCGCAATTTAGAAATTTTTTTGCCCATTTTATCCGTCGCATTTACATTTCAAGAGATAATCATTGTTATTTTTTACTTTCCCAATAAAAAGTAAAGATTACTTTACTACTTTATCCATACCTTTATTACTTCACACTTTTAATTATCTTAAACAAAAGGATATTATAGTTATTTGATACTTATAATTATAACACCAATCATCATTCTTAATCTCCATGAAATGGTCAACTGCGACAGATAGAATGGAATAGAGGGAGTATGATTTTTGTTATTTTTGTGTACTAGGACTAAATGTTTGCATAATTGCTTGACAATTTCTTATACTTATTAATTTTAACAAATCATAAATCGAGAGACCAGGTTTGTGAATAGAATTTGAATCCAAAATGCATTAATCACTAAAGTTGAGAGACTCGAGGCAAATTATGAAAACAAGAAAAATTATTTGAACTATTTGGAATTATAAAAAGGATTTCGAATAGAGATATTATTTTGTTATTTATAATCTACCATTTAATTACTTCGAGATGAGGATTAACTACTTTTTGTGATTGTCATATTTCAAAATGAATCGTGAACAAATACTTGAGTGATTAGAATGAAGTTTGATCAAATATCTCATTGAACTCGAACACATATTATAGTCTCTTTCTAGTGATAATGTACCTCTTTTTCTTTCTTTCTTTTCATCTTCAAGGGCGACTCGTTTGCGGACGAAGAGATCTCCACTTTATCAAAATGATATTTGAGAACTTCAGATTTCAACCTCCTGGTGCTCAAGAACGAGTACGAGTGTTTTGAGGCGAATGATTGTGCTCCACGTGCTCGGGCATTTCTTCATTAACAATGGTGGCGGCATCTTGATAAGTTCGACCAATATCGATACACTCCAATCTTCGTTAATGTCAATGGTGTTTAGGGTTGTAGTCACCGGCCGAAAAAGTAGTGCCTCGTAAAAAATGATGGACGTTCACGTCGTCATCGAGTGTTATGCTCGTTCCCTTGTTGACTTGCCATTTTTATATAAAGTTTAAAAAAAAAAGGAAAGAGTAGTAAGCTAAACTAGAATTAGAAATTCAGAATGAATTAGAAAGTAAGAAATAAGCTTAGAAATAAATACACTAAAACTTAAACTTAAAGGTGAAAGTTAGACAATTAAAATTTGGTAAATCGCTAAATTGGTAATGGAGTAAATTGCTAATTTGCAAAGAAGAGTAATGTAGAATATAGATTGTAAAAGAGATGAGACTTTGATCTGAGAGAAACGAGTTGGGAATGAGGGTACATATAGAAAGTTAAAAAAAAAAACTGCGTCCAAATCGCTAATTTCGATTTGAACGGCGGTTCAAAGAAACTGTCACTTGATCTGGATCGTTGATTTAAAATGAAGTTTTGACCGCCCCAACGACAACCTTGACCACCGTGCAACCGGTGACTCGAACCCCGGATTTGGCTAATTTTAAAAAAAAATCTCAAACCGGCAATTTAAACCACTGATTCACGATTCGTAATTAGCTCAAACTGCAATCGAACAACTTTATTGGTGGTTAAAATTAAAATCGTTGACCGTCGGATAGAACCGGTAGTTTGACCAATTTGCACAAACCGATGTGCATGTTTACTTAGGATAATTACAAAACTACCCATACGATAAAATATATAAAAATCAACACTTTTTATGTTTACACAAAAAACCATACAAAATTATTACTGATAAAATATAATTATAGTATTACATATTAAAATATTATAAAATACGATTAAAATATCATAATTACAAAAGTATATTAAAACATCACTTATAAATCAGTGTCACGTGAGTCTTTGCCAAAATAGAAAAATCAATTCACCTACATTGGTAAGTATCAACAAACCATAAAAGTGGAGGTAAATGATACGCAGCTAGGTAACATACGTATCTATAAAGTCTAAAATTATTAGGAATTACTTATTGTATTTATGTTGGTAATTTACAAAACTCTTAATGATTTTAATAAATAACTAGTCTGTATAATTTGAGGTCATTCCTTCCGCCCCCACCCCCAGGGCGGATCTACAGCCTTTGTTGGGGTGGTCATGGCCCCTGCAACAAATTTCAAAAGTCTAATTATAATTTATTTATGTGTTTTAGTTATATAATATTGTGTCTCAACATGTACAATTTCAAGAATATTGGTTTAGTGGTTAGAGTTCTCCTTTGGTAAACAAGAGGTGCAGGTTCAAGCCTCGTAGCTATGCCTTATGCACTCCCCCTTTTATTGATCTTTCTTTTTTTGAATTCTTTTGGCCTTCCTCCATTTTTCTTTTTTTTTTAATTTTCTATTTTTTTATCATTATCTCTCTTAATGTTCTTTCCTTCTTCTCTCTTTTTTTTCCCCTTTCTCTCTTTTCTTTGTGTCCATTTTTTTAATATTCTTTAACTAATTTAATTATATATATATATATATATATATATATATATATATATATATATATATATATATTATTTTATTTTTGAAAGAGGGAAATTAATAGGAATGTGAGGACATACCATCAAAAACTTAAAAATCAAGGGAACGATCCAAATTTCTTTGATTAGAGAGTTGTATATGATATATATTTCATAAAGTTTGGTCCTATGTATTAGACTAATTGTTATTATTAATTTTGAATTTCTATTTTTTTAACTAAATGTGTTATTTTTTATTATATAATATACCATAATTACTTTTTTGAT